>OY769909.1:9894249-10361749 GCA_963669185.1 Dyspetes luteomarginatus | reverse complement strand
CCTCCATATAGAAGAGTAAAAGTGCAGCCAGCCTGCGGAAGAGAGAGAGAGACCAACAGTGAATCCTCAAGATCCTTTCTCTCTTCCTCGTTCGAGTGTAAGCCAAGAAACGACCAGCCGTTCGCAGTCTCGCCGCACAGCTTGGACATCTCGCATTCTGACGAGATCAAAAGCCCTACATGTGAGTCAACAAATACGATTCTCGCGACGATATATATATATATATACATAGTTATTCGGTTGGCAGTCTGCAAAGTTCGCGCGCGCGCGACTCATAAAGCAACGTCACTCTCTCCTTTATATAATGCCCGAGAGTTCGCATTCTCGATTCTTTTGCGCCGCGTTTGTTCATCTCTCTTTCTCCCTTGAAAAGATGAGATCGAGAATCCCTAAGGCGGTGCGAAGAAGCTGTGCGATTTTCTCTAACTCTTTCTCTGTGTATGGCGGCGTTTAATCGCCCCGACGATTTCTATATATATATATATATCGCATATACATAACAACAACCGACCATTCGACCCACGTTATTTTATTTGTCGCGTTCGCGTAATCGCGACTGATCGTTTGCCAGAGCGTAATAAAAGAGGGAGAGGGAGAAATGATGGTCGGTGTGCTTTAAAACACGCCATAGAGCAGTCATATATAAATAGCGGAACATACTCTTCCCTTTTTTTCATGAGGAGATGACAACATTGTACCAAGAAGGACAAAGAGAAATTACAACTGGGGTTGGTGCAGCAAGATTAAAAAAAAAGGGAATTTTCGTTGGCTGCACATTCGCTTCATTGCATTTGTTGAGCATCAATCTTAAAGAGAGCTCGACCGAAAACTCCTCAACCTTCTATGGAAAAGATGATGAGGGCCAAAAAAAAAAATTTTTTTGGTTATTTCTCGAGGAATTTACGGAATTATGAGAAAAAGCGATTTTTCAGAACTTCGAGTATTCTTTCAAAGCGGATCCTGAATTAACTGAATGAAAAATAGTCATAAAATCCGATCTGGATATTTCTGTCATGGCCGTGTGATGTTTAAATAAGAATCGATTACAATCGAAAGTTATTGCAAACAAATTCACAGTACATTAGAGTGTGTAAAAATATTGTTCAGCTTTAATCATTATGAGAATAAACGGCGCTCTTTTATCCATCCTAATTAATTTTACAAATAGTGCATCATGATCTTACGATAAGAGTACATTCAATTATGATACACTATGATCGAAAATTTTTGTAAAAACTGCACGAAAAATTCTATTTTATTACTGAACGGTCACCGAATAACTCACAAGCTCTCAACAATGCGACATATCTGCAGAGCTCCGGTATTTCGAGTCAATTATCCTCGCAATACGTGATCAAAATGGAGAGCCCCGGCGCAGTCTTGGAAATGGCAAACATTATATGACCGAATTATGAGAAAAAGCGATTTTTCAGCACTTCGAGTATTCTTTTAAAGCGGATCCTGAATTAACCGAATGAAAAATAGTCATAAAATCCGATCTGGATATTTCTATGATGGGCGTGTGATGTTTAAATAAGAATTACAATCGAAAGTTATTGCAAACAATTCACAGTACATTAGAAAAATATTGTGTGTAAAAATATTGTTCAGCTTTAATCACTATGAGAATAAACGCCGCTCTTTTATCCATCCTAATTAAATTTACAAATAGTGCATCATGATCTTACCATAAGAGTACATTCAATTATGATACTGTGATCGAAAATGTTTGTAAAAACTGCACGAAAAATTCTATTTTATTACTGAACAGTCACCGAATAACTCACAAGCTCTCAACAATGCGACATATCTGCAGAGCTTCGGTATTTCGAGTCAATTATCCTCGCAATACGCCATCAAAATGGAGAGCCCCGACGCAGTCTTGGAAATGGCAAACATTATATGACCGAATTATGAGAAAAAGCGATTTTTCAGCACTTCGAGTATTCTTTTAAAGCGGATCCTGAATTAACTGAATGAAAAATAGTCATAAAATCCGATCTGGATATTTCTATGATGGGCGTGTGATGTTTAAATAAGAATTACAATCGAAAGTTATTGCAAACAATTCACAGTACATTAGAAAAATATTGTGTGTAAAAATATTGTTCAGCTTTAATCACTATGAGAATAAACGCCGCTCTTTTATCCATCCTAATTAATTTTACAAATAGTGCATCATGATCTTACCATAAGAGTACATTCAATTATGATACTGTGATCGAAAATGTTTGTAAAAACTGCACGAAAAATTCTATTTTATTACTGAACGGTCACCGAATAACTCACAAGCTCTCAACAATGCGACATATCTGCAGAGCTCCGGTATTTCGAGTCAATTATCCTCGCAATACGCCATCAAAATGGAGAGCCCCGACGCAGTCTTGGAAATGGCAAACATTATATGACCGAAATTAATTTGAATTTTTCAAACACAAAGCGAGAGACAAAAGAGTGGTCGAAAATGAGGCTCGATTTTATCGTATATAAAAATACATACATATATAAACACACACGAAAGCCGCCAAATGCAACACGCCTGTTGGGGGGAGGGGGAGGAAAAAAATGTCGCGCCCGCCTTGAAATATCGGAATGCCCCGAGATAAATCGACGTCGAATCAGATTTTATTGTCGCTACGGCAGGTATATGAGGAGGGATTGTGAGAGGGCGAGAAAGAAAGAGAGAAGAAGAACATAAGAAGAAGAAGAAGAAGAAGAAGAAGAAGAAGAAAGAGAGAGAGAACGCTGCGATATAAAAGTGCAGGAATGAGAGAAGCGAAAGAATATCATCGTCGTCGTCGTCGTCCTCATCCTCGTCCTCGTCGTCGTCGTCGTCGTCGTTGTCGTCGTGCGGGAGTGGATCTCCCTCGGAGCTGGCGAAGAAAGGTGATAGGAAACAGGTCCGGGTCTCGCCTCTCACAGCGAATAAGAGTAAGAAAGAGAGAAAAATCCCGAAGACGAAGCGCTCCTGCAGCACACACAACTATTTCGTGTTTTTCTTCGTGTTGAGGAAGGGTAGAAGGGGATTCGAAGCGCCGCTATCGCTCGGCCATCTGCCTTGACAAACCCGCGCCATCCTCATGAATACGTCATATCTATTCTTTTGCACCCAAAGCCATAAACCCGAATGCACCCTCTCTCTCTCTCTCTCTCTCTCTCTCTCTCTCTCTCTCTCTCTCTCTCTCTCTCTCTCCCACACACACACACACACACACATGGACTTTGAGAACGCGCACGCCTCATCCTCATCCTCTTATGCCGCATATCGTCTTTGGTCGCTGATGTATATTATAAATCTCCGCCCCCCTCTTGTAGCCACGGAACACCTCGCGCCCGGATCTCGCTACACTTATTTTCCGATCTTCTCACGACGAATTGAATTTCGAACGCAACATTTTGACCGTATTTTTTTTTTTTTTATTCGTAGTGAATTAAAAAAAGACGAATAATTTTGGATCCGTTGCTATCTGCATGTGCAGCTTTGTCGTATATGTAAAGTGAGAGTATATGAAAGGAAGAATTTTTTTTAAGGAAAATTGGCACAAGCCAGTTTGATCTAAGCCACTTTGATTGAGAAAAATGATTTGGCTTCAAGATCGAGAACGATAAAATAAGAAGATTAAGACGATCTGTTAGAATAATGAGAGATGACGAACAAGCCTGGCACGAAAGTTCAGATATATGTAATAAAATAATCCTCTGCTCATTCGCGACCTTAGCTTGAACCGTCATTAGGAAAAATGAAGAATTTTTTATTGTTGAACGATAATAATATGCAGAAATGATAATGGAAAATTGTTGCCGTTCCTGGTACCTGGTACGATTTGTTTTTTTTTTTAACAATTTCATGATGATAAACCGACAATAACGAAATCAACGTGATACGTAATTATATAAGTGGAATCAAAGGGGTACCCGGTGATTAGGGCTCGTGCTGGGTATCAGGTATTTTTTTTTCCCCACTTTTGCAACGAACCCCGTCTTCCGTGCTTTGATAGTATCAGGTGTGGACTTGTGTGAAGGGCGATCACGCTCGTTTTGCAAGAGAGAGAGAGAGAGAGAGAGACTATCCAGGGAAAGGAATGGAATGTGCGCCTCGGTCGCTCATACTGCAAGATACTCCTCCAGTTGTGGCGGACGTACGTTCGGTTTTTTCGCTTTTGGAGTACCGCAAGGTCCTCGCGGGACTTGCGCCCCACGTCCAACGGGCCTAATTGAATTCAACGCAATCTAAATGACGTCAATTTGCTCATTCTCCCTCTTTGTATGCAAAAACAACGACTAACTTTAACACCTCAGCATGCAACGCGATTTCCATTATGGTACATTAAGTGCATACTTGTGACATGACCTTAAATATATACGCGTACTTAAGTACATATCGTTAGAGCTTTCGAGTTCATGTTCCAAAATGAAAAAGTAACTTTTTATTCACCTCAAGCAAGAACTCTGTATAAAATAAAAAAGCAAAACATTCATAGCAGATATTTCAGCAGTTTGCTTAGCCCGGATATGCTGACTTCAATTTCTAAGTCAATTTATTGCATAGTTAGTCAAAATAGCAGCAATTGAAAATATTGCAGTTATTCTAGAGACGACAAATTTGGATCTTTTGCTATTTCAAACCATCATCTTTGCATTACCAATAAAATATTATTGAGACCATCGTCGCCAATGTGAGTTTAAATCAACATTTTCTTGATTCAAATAATGACAAAAATGTTAGCCACTAAATTTATATTGATGGTAAAATATCATAATATTTAGTCGATTCATTTTTCTCCGTGTAATTTTTCAATGGATTTGAACTTTAATTTCTAAGTCAATTTATTGCATCGTTAGTCAAAATAGCAGCAATTGAAAATATTGCAGTTATTCTAGAGACGACAAATTTTGATCTTTTTCTATTTCAAACCATCATCGTTGCATTACCAATAAAAGATTATTGAGAACCATCGTCACCAATGTGAGTTTAAATCAACATTTTCTTGGTTTAAATAATGACAAAAATGTTAGCCACTAAATTTATATTGATGGTAAAATATCATGATATTTAGCCGATTCATTTTTCTCCGTGAAATTTTTGAATGGATGAATCAGATTTAAGGTATTCGGAACTCGATGAGCCATATATACTCACGACAGTGGATGTTATTATTGTTTGGGATGAAGTCTCTTTTAATAGCCTGACACACGTGTCTCGTAATCCTGCCACAAAGTGTGGGAAGTTTTTTCCTCGTCTCAAACGCCGATTTGAATGGGATCCTCTCAGCCTCTACTGGCACATAAAATCTGTGTGAGCAGACCTGTTTGACTGTAGAGACTCGGTCGCCCCCTATGTCGTGAAATAGTGAATCTTCCTGGAGAAAAATAAGTGAAGGAAAGGCGAGAAGAGTGTATAGACGCGTCTCTGAGAGGTCACGTGGGGTGGCTGCAGGTGCAAATCTTGACGCCGGCGCCCCGAGGAGCGATGGACGAAGAAGACACGAATATATATATATACACATAAGGAAAAGGACAGCTTCGAGAACACCATCGACACCCTTTGGTCCTCAATTTTATAGCACATATACCTGCTTTTACCCGGTCAGAATATGAGGCTCTGACCGTAGTCGAAAAGTGAAGACTGGTACAAAGGCAAAAGATGATAGGATGATAGGCACCAGTAAATGGACAGTCCCCAGTGACCAAACTCTTCACGCGAACTATATATGTATATTGTGACTTTAACACGAGTGTTCATTCACTGGAGTCTGTTCATTTACTGGTGCACTCTGACCCTAACCTAAACATGAGAGAGGCTAGAACGAAAGTGTCACATTGACAAATATTCAAATAAATATTGTTAAGTCCAAATAATTTAATAAATGCATTCTATGATTGTTATTTATTATTTTTATATTTTCTTCGTAACATTATCTTTATGCAACGTATTTATGTAGAAAAAATACACTCGTGACAAATTTAAAAAAAATATTTTGAATCAGATTTACCAAGCCGACACGTCTGATTCACAATTAGACTGAATAGATTTGTAATCGAATCAAATGAATTTGTCCGGATGATTTTTCAAATTCGTCCTGTTATCTGTTTTGGCCTTTCTCGGTTAATCTCTTGCTCTTTATTGGTCTTGAACTGGATCAAATGTGATCCTTGAGATGACACTTTTTCACGGTTTCTCGTGAGGATCAGAGAGCCGAGGGAAAGAATTTCCTGACGAGGCCGACATCTCACCGACATCAAAGACCCAAGAGAGAGGGAAAGAAATCACTGATTTAGTGGCGAAGTGTGTCTGGTGGGTGGCGGAACAGTGGGGGGGGGGGGGGGCTCGATGTAGCCGTAAAACTTTTTGTGCGGATACTTTTGAAACACCATCGGTGCGAGAAGACTCCCTATATGGACGAATATCTCTCGCTATATTTCTATACCTTCCGTGGACATTTCTCGGAAGAAAAATTGTGATAAAATGATTTAAAAAATCGTGCATCTCTTCAATATTCGTTTGACCGAGAGATCCATCCATTTAATTTTCTTTAAATTTTATTTCAACCAATCTTGGTTGAAAAAAGAAAGCAATGAGACATTCAGAATCTATGTTTCATATTTTTATCAATCGTGGTTTCTTTTGAGGTAGAAATAAATGTTCTTATCGTAGAGCCTAAATCTTAATCGAGCGAGCGGGCATTAAATCACAATTTTCTCGCACATTTCAGTATAGAATGTCAGCCATGTATGGCTCATTGTTCGTCCACATATATTTGGTCATACAAAAAGCCACGTATTGAATTAATGACGCAAAGTTCATAATTACGGTATCATCTTCGGTGTAAAATGATGTGTCATGTCTTATTTTGTAAAAATTCCACCGCAGTGCTTTGAATCAACTACCGAGGACTCTAGATATAGTCACGAGTGTTTTTTCACGATTTTCTAATAATCAAGCATATCGCATAAAAATATATAGCGGATCTTTTCTAGATCCCATTTGACGAATTCACGATCACAAAAAGGTGATGGGAGAGAGAGAGAGAGCTCTACTTCACCCCCACTTTAGCCACCGCGCCCTCTGACGTTGAATTTTCTCCCTTGCGCTTCTCCATTTTTCTCGTACTCGTCCTCGTCCCGTGAAGAACGAGAGAATGAGATTTTCCCTCTACCAAGGACATGCACAAAACGCCCCTGTAGATATAGCTGAATCGTCGCTACTCCCACGACGGTCCACCTGTTCATTCTATACTTGCTATCTCGTCTTCTCTTTCTTTTCGTAATTCTCTCGTACTCTGTCTCACTCGTTCGTTTTAGGTTTTCGTTCTGCTTTACTGCCTGTATAATAGTATAACGGACCGTTCGCGAACTCGAGTCTCTCTCTCTCTCTCTCTCTCTCTCTCTCTCTCTCCCTCTCTCTCTCTCTCTCGTTCTTTCCTCTTCTGTGAGCGCACGTGTCCCAAGGTATCCACTCGTTTAAATCCAAAGAAACGAGCAAAGTGCATGAATAGATCCCACTTGAAAACGTATACCGCTCTTTCTCTGTCTCTCTTGGGCTTGTTGAGCTGGTTGTAGATTTTATGTACAACGCGGGAGACTTGCCGTGCTTTCCTCCGCAAAACCGATCTAATCCACAGGAGCAAAATAAAAGCCTTCTCTAACCCTCTCTGGGTTTGACTCTCGAAGAGAGCACACGCGAGCCGCTTCTTTTCTTCACACTTTATTTTAACCATTCGACCCTTAGGTCGACGAGCTCACCTTTTCATACACTGCACAAGTTTTCATACCACCCGATGCAATTTTAATGCATTATGGACGAATTGGCGATTTTTTATAGATTATATTTTATTTCTTTGATAATTATTTCGATGTACAATAGATACAAATTAAATATAAGTATAGTAAAATTGTAACAAGAGATAATTTTTTCAGAGATGAAAATATTTTCGTCAATGTGTTGATTATTATTTTTATAACGACAGTGCAGTGGTAATTGAAGAGGCATTTTTTGTTAACGACAAAACATTATTTTATTCTCTGAAACAAAAAATTTCTCGGTTAGGAACGAATAGTATATGTTTCGTCCCGATGCAATTTTAATGCATTGTGGAAGAATTGGCGATTTTTGATAGATTATATTTTATTTCTTTGATAATTATTTCGATGTACAATATATACAAATTAAATATAAGTATAGTAAAATTGTAACAAAAGGATAATTTTTTCAGAGATAAAAATATTTTCGTCAATGTGTTGATTATTATTTTTATAACGACAGTGTAGTGCTAATTGAAGAGACATTTTTTGTTAACGACAAAACATTATTTTATTATCTGAAACAAAAAAATTCTCGGTTAGAAACGAATAGTATTTGTTTCGTCCCGATGCAATTTCAATGCATTGTGGATGAATTGGCGATTTTTTATAGATTATATTTTATTTCTTTGATAATTATTTCGATGTACAATATATACAAATTAAATATAAGTATAGTAAAATTGTAACAAAAGGATAATTTTTTCAGAGATAAAAATATTTTCGTCAATGTGTTGATTATTATTTTTATAACGACAGTGTAGTGCTAATTGAAGAGACATTTTTTGTTAACGACAAAACATTATTTTATTATCTGAAACAAAAAATTTCTCGGTTAGAAACGAATAGTATTTATTTCGTCCCGATGCAATTTTAATGCATTGTGGACGAATTGGCGATTTTTGATAGATTATATTTTATTTCTTTGATAATTATTTCGATGTACAATATATACAAATTAAATATAAGTATAGTAAAATTGTAACAAAAGGATAATTTTTTCAGAGATAAAAATATTTTCGTCAATGTGTTGATTATTATTTTTATAACGACAGTGTAGTGCTAATTGAAGAGACATTTTTTGTTAACGACAAAACATTATTTTATTATCTGAAAGAAAAAATTTCTCGGTTAGAAACGAATAGTATTTGTTTCGTCCCGATGCAATTTTAATGCATCGTGGACGAATTGGCGATTTTTTATAGATTATATTTTATTTCTTTGATAATTATTTCGATGTACAATATATACAAATTAAATATAAGTATAGTAAAATTGTAACAAAAGGATAATTTTTTCAGAGATAAAAATATTTTCGTCAATGTGTTGATTATTATTTTTATAACGACAGTGTAGTGGTGATTGAAGAGGCATTTTTTGTTAACGACGAAACATTATTTTATTATCTGAAACAAAAAATTTCTCGGTTAGAAACGAATAGTATTTGTTTCGTCCCGATGCAATTTTAATGCATTGTGGATGAATTGGCGATTTTTTATAGATTATATTTTATTTCTTTAATAAATATTTCGATGTACAATAGATACAAATTAAATATAAGTATAGTAAAATTGTAACAAAAAGATAATTTTTTCAGAGATAAAAATATTTTCGTCAATGTGTTGATTATTATTTTTATAACGACAGTGTAGTGGTGATTGAAGAGGCATTTTTTGTTAACGACAAAACATTATTTTATTCTCTGAAACAAAAAATTTCTCGGTTAGGAACGAATAGTATATGTTTCGTCGTTTCTACGAGAGTGTAAATTGCACATATTACGAAGCACCGGAGAAATATTTCGTATTTACAAAAAACGCTGAGTATAGGGATCGTCGACAATAATGCGACAATGGCACCGGAGAGATCCATCCGCTGACTTGACGAGAAAGTGAGCCACTTTTGTTTTAATAAAAAACATACGATGAGTAAACAGTCTCGATGTAGAAAGTATTTCGAACACGCTATTGTAAAATATTCGTTCGTACATGGAAAATAAATTGATTTCGTGAAACAAAATATACAAATATGCATAATATTAAAATTTTTTTAAATCATTATTTATCAATATAATTTATTTTTTCCATTTTAATTAGCACAATTTATTATTATTTTCATTTATAAATCTATATCTGCTTAAAAATTGATCATTTTGATAAATATTATATCAACCCAATAAACGTGAACAAATTAGACTTTTTTTTCATTTTACACGGAGCACGAAATTCTAATAAAATTAACTATCAAGGGGGCAGACGAGAACAAATTCATAATTTAAGCTTTACAGTAAAAATATGTGGCACTTTTTCGCTATACAATTATCGTATAAAACTCGAGATTAGCAGTAAAATGAAGCGTTATTTGACCATTTTAAATTCATAGTGTATGCAATTTTTTTTTTGTAAAAAGTTTCAAGTGTTTTACTTACTACTCATGATTTAATAATTATTACAACAACTATAAAATTTCTTTTACAAAAAATCTTCTTTCATATCTCGATTTTGTGGATTTTTCGTAATTTTTATCCTTCATTGAAATATGACCTGTGTTTTGAGGGGTTTAAAAATGGTTTTCAAGGGTTAATTTAACCCACAAAGCTGGAGACTTCCACAGCGATAATTTGGCACTTCTGTATATATTTCCAGTTGGAATATTTGAATAAAACTAATTGAATAATAATGCTTATGGTGGATAATGAATTTTGCCTGATCCTCTCGCGGTAAAATAATCAAAATTTATAACGGTTCCAAGTATAGCAAATCTTTCATAACAAAAAATCGATTGTTCATATTTTAATGCAACCAATCACATTTGAAAGATTCGGCAAAAGTAGGAGATACATATTTTGGGGTTTTTTTGGAAAAATGGCGGTTAAGTAAAAATAAAAGGGATTTTTTTTTTTTGTAGTGAAACAGAGGGTTGAAGAAAACAAGAGGGAAGGGCGGAAATGCTATCGTTGCACAATATACGTGTGCGTTTGTTCGTGTGTGCGTGGAAGGTATAGGAGAGGTCGTTGTGAAATATTCACGCTGATACGGCATATAATATAAAATCATATAGAGTGAGGATATATATATATATACGTATACACGTACATGTATGTGTAAATTTATACACAGGAGAGGTTCTCTCGTGATAATAATGCATAAGGAGGCGGAGTCGCCAGATCGGGATTTGGCCACGCCCCGATTTTCGTACCGGATAGTGGGGGATCACGAATATATATATATATATATATATATATATATATATATATATATAGTGTGGCTCGCGGACTCACACACAGAAACACAGAAACGCGAGAGAGGGAATAAGACAGAGGTAAAAGGGTGATGGAGGGAGTATAACGAACGTCCACCAAAAGAGAAAGACAACTGATGTATAACGGGCAGGTTAGACAGAGAAGAAAACATCGACGAGAAATTACGTTCTCGGCTCTCGCGGACTCATTCAACGTGAGTCCCCTACAGTGGACAGAGTCTCGTTATTTTCTCCCGTTGAAAAAACAATCTACTGATCGCGTTATCATTATTATCGGTGTAATAATTACGCTAACATTTTTTTTCATTATTAATAATAATAATAATAATTGTAATTTTTATCGAAGAAACAATCAATCGCAGCTATGAGACTGTGGAGAAAACTGGAAACGATAATTCGTAAAGAGCGGAAGAAAAGACATGAAATCGGTAGAAAAAGCCGATTGGTATTTCACACGACTGGATCATTCGCGGTTCGCCGATGCGACAGTCTTGACGTGACTACTGTCATCGGGAGCGACGTAATTGCCAATGAAACGAGACAATAAACAAAAACGAGGGATTCGTTTGACAATAAACGAAGAAGGAATAAAAGAAAAGAGCGCATTGCTAATTACATAATCCCTAATTCCTGTGATCCTAGAATAATAAACGATTAAGAAGGAGATAAATAATTGAGAATCAAGTAGAAACTGCACGGGGATTAAAAGATCGAGAGAAAAAATAAATTCAAAATCTCATAAATAAGAGAAGGAACAAGCTAACTGATATCATATCTCGATAGTGCGTGTGCGCGGGTGTCTATATATATATATATATATACATATATATATATATATATATATATATATATATACATATATATATATATATATATATATATATATATATATATATATACATATATATATATATATATATATATATATATATATATATACATATATATATATATATATATATATATACATATATATATATATATACATATATATATATATATATATATATATATATATATATATATGTATTGTGTTATATACAGTGAGAAGGATCGAAGCAGCAACAGCGGAGGAGCAATAGTCACGATTATAAAATATATACTACGTACGGGCAACGTCCAACGTCGTGGTCGTCATCGTCGTCGTCATCCTCGTCGTCGTCCTCGTCGTCGTTGCCATCGTCGGGCTGTGCTTTGCCGCGGTTATCTCACCAGAGCAAGAGAAAGCGAGAGAGCAGTACAGAGCACTAAGGGTGGACCTTTTGCGGGTGAATCCTCTCTTTGGCAAGGGGTGGTGGTTGGTAATATTGTGGAGGTGGCAGTGTCGAGTCAGTGGTGGTGGTAAAAGTTAGTAGGGGTGGATAGTGGAAGAGGCCAGTGGAGGGAATTACAAACAAAACAACGAAGAAAAAAAAAAAAGAAAAGTCCTCCGAGCTAGTGGAAACTCCACTATAGTGGACAGACACAGAGCGAGAGTGGGAGAAGTTTGCTGTTCGGCGCGAGTGGGGAATCCCCGTTGTGTTTGTATGCTGCGTATGTGTGTGTGCGCGTAGCGAGCGCGCATGCGCATCTCCCTGGGTGCAGGCGCGTGACGGGCGAAATTCCCGGAGTGGGGGAGCAGTGCGAGGAGAGAGGGTAAAAGGCTCATAGCGCGCGCAACGAGGAGTGAAAATTCCCCTACCATAGGCGCGCTGGGATATCACTGCCGTAGGGGCGGAGGAGAGGGGCGTCTCGACGTCAGGCCCCAGAGCTGGTCCGTCCGTCGTCCGGCCGACTCGAGCATCTGAGCCGCGAATTCGCGTGATATTATATACAATTAGATATACATCGGTATATATACATATACATAGCCACATATATAATATACATGTATATGTGTACGAACGACATACTATATATATATATATATAGATATACATACACACACACACATTAGGTATATATGCATAATACGTGTATATACAAAAAAGCCATTTGATGTGCATATATCGTTATGTATTACCGGTTAAATAACAGAAAGAAATATATAATAATAATAAAAAGAAATCACGCTGATGTATAAACATTATAAATGTACAGACACTCATGAAGAAGCGTGTTGACGGTTTTTAAATGCACCGAAGAAACGACGAGAGACGAGAAATCAACGTGGTGATTATCGTGGATTATCACTTTGGTGACTGAGGACAAGGAAATATTGTGAAATTATTTTTTTTTTACTTCAATTTTTTTCATAGACACGAGTCGAGAAACTACGAGCAAGGAGGATCTGCGATACACAAGATATATATATATATATATATGTATAAATAAATACAAATGCACCGATGATTTATCGTCGACGGATGAAACTCGTCGACGTTTAATAATAATTCATGCAAAAAGCGCGAACCCAACAGTGGAATAAAATAAATTTTCCCCTTCCTGCTGTCTGCGGCGACACAATTACTCTGACCACTGTGTGCGCGTGTGTGTGTATCTGTGTTACACCGCGAGAATATTTATAATCCGCGAAACATTGGTCAAGAGAACAAATTAAATTGTCCAAATTCGCGAGGGATATGGATGTGAAAATAAATTATTGAAAGAAAGGAAGAAAGAGTGAAATTTCCTTCACGAGACTGCTCTTGGTGTCAGTTCGTTCTTTTTTTTTCTTCTTCTTCTTCTTCTTCTCCATTTTCATCAATGGGCAACGCGGAGTTTACCGACGACGAGAGCGGTTCCCGCGAACAGAGTGTCACGAATTTACGAGTTTATCGGTAGGAAGGGCGCGTGTGTGATAATTTTTTTTTACATCTCACACGACGAATACAAGAGTCTTGGCGAATAGTGAAAATCGTATTAAAATTACATGATTATTATTATTATTATTAATAATAATAATAATAATAATAAAGTTTATCCCGCGACAAGACGAGATTAACGAACGCTGTGGCTCGCGAGCTCAGGCGCACACACACACACACAAGCCTATGTAGAAATACTCACGTACACACAGAGAGAGAGAGAGAGAGACACACACACGTGCGCGGGCGAATGGAATCGAGGGTTAACTGTCGTCACGGAGCATCAACGCCGACAGTAGTCGCGGCGTCGAGAGCGATGCAGACGACGCAAAGAGACGGGACAACCGCGTCTGTCGCTATTTGATTCGGGAACACTTTTTTTTTTTTTTTTTTTATACTCACGCGGGTGGTGAACGACATATATGCATATATGCACATATATATGCATATATATATATATATATATATACATGCACGGATGTTATAGGGATGCAAAGTGACCGTGGAATGGATTATACGACGATTTGACTCGCCATTACGCAAATAACCCAAAAAATTTGCAAATACCAATTGGGAAAAAAGAAGAAGAAAATAAATTAAATATACAACGTCGCGCCGAACGTATGGAATTGTTAAAGAAGTGGATTTTTCGAGGGGAGGTGTTGCTCCCTGACAGTGCCGACAACTTAAACGACGATAATATGCATTTTTCAGTGTATCATCGAGATGGTGTATAAACTCAATTAATATAATTATTATTATTATTATTATTCACGATGAATAATTTATGAGATAAATTAATGATTAAGGAAGAAAAAAATTATCCCCCCCATATCGCTTTTTTTCACATACTTCGATACATTTGTCCATTATTATCATGATTCTTAAGATGATTATTAGTTGAAATAAAATTAAATTATAAAATCGTAATCATCGGACTTGAGTGATTTATCGTGCCGATGTCGCGAATTTTTAATCGTGACGTTGGGGTGATTCGTGCACCGAGACGGCGCTGTAACTTCGTGAATTTTTTTTTGCCCCTATATATAGGAATTTAACGGGGACAAAAAGGAGGTTTTATCAGCGATAGGGGTGTGAGGTGCGAAAAAAAATAATTTTGGGGGGTGCAAGAGGGTGCTACCGTGAAAAGCCGGTGTCGCGATTCAATTCACCGATGAACTCGAGCGAGAAAACCGTCGTACGAGCACCAAAGTTTGTGCTTACGAGAGTTGACGGATAACTGGACGCTCGAATACGACACGAATAGCCGACGGTCAACGTCGTAAGAGTGATAAAAAATAACAAAAAATTAGTGCAGAAAAAAACTGAAATTTTTCGTTGATAAGTACGGGGGAGAGAGAGAGAGAGAGAGAGAGATAGAGAGAGAGACATTTGTAGTGAGAATAAGAGTGTGGGAGTGGAGAGATAGTGGTGTGATAAGGAGAGCTTCGGAGGGATGTCACGGAGAAAGCAGGCCCGACCGAGCCGTGCCAACCTTGAGGAGGAACTGGGATTGCTGCGGAATAATCCCGTAGAAACCCCCGAGGATGAAACCCGTAAGTCTCGTATATTTTACGAAGATTTAAAAACGAAAAAAAAGAAAAAAAAAAAATTCATGCGTGTTTCAATAATAGTTTTGTTTAATTCTTGTATCACGTTCATGTGACCAATTGAAAAAACATTTATGCAAATTTTTCGCATATGCAGGCGAGACGAAAAAAAAAAAATATGTGGGTGGAATATATACACGAAAGATTTATATGCCATAACGGAGGCCAAAAAAAAAAATGTATAATTCAAATGTATTTTTATCGATGTGCGAAATATATATATATATATACTGAAAAATAAATATTTCGCTCATGTTGGGCATATGTCAAAAATATTAGATATATATAGTTATTTTTCGAATACATTTATCTATTTTGGGCTTGAGGCCTGCACGCTGGAGAAAGTGTTTGCCGAATTCTGAAATGTTGCGAAAAAAGAGTCGACAATTAATTAAATTGCCAGATTGATGTTGCATGAATAGAAATATAAATAATGATAGCATAGAAATTTATGAGGATAGTTTTGATAGATAGAGAAAAAGCAATTTCTCGAACGTTCCGCATTCGATATTTTTTAATTTAGGAAAATTGGAGCAGCTCGAGATCAGACAACTTAATGCTCAAGCACGTTTGCACGCAAAAGTTGCTTGTGATTTTAGTTCGGTGTGATAGCGGCGAGTGAAAAATCATAAGAGAGTTCGAGGAGACTCCTGAAGTGAATAACTGACGAGGAATCTAGGCGGGACATAATCGTGACCAAGAGAGTATATTACGAAGTTTTGATTCTCATTTGCGATTATAATGTTGCCAATATGGGCATTCAACTCGTATTCCCATTAAATCAATCCAGTCTTTATTGCGTGATTCATCGATTAGGCAAAAAAAATGTGAATATGAATTTCTTGATTACAGCTATGAATAGCTGTCATTGCAATTACTCTTATTTGATTAAAATTTCATATAAGCTTAGAAAGCTACATCAGTAAAAAGATGTTCTTGTGAAATCAAATCGATTAAGCAGAGATTTGTTAAACTATGAAACAACATTTTTTTCATCCCGATAAATGTTTATATGTATACCGGATAAATTCAACGAATGAATAATCTCGGGCTGATAGATCAAGTTCAAATAATTTTACACTATGCATGAGTGCACGTTATCGGTCATCTGCGAATTTCTTAATATTTCTAATCTTTTTAAATTTTTCTCCTTTTACCTTTTGTGCTCTTTTCCAAAGCACGTAATTCTTTGAATAATTCTCCAAATCATTTTCAATTAATTCATAGGCCTCTTGCCATTCCAAATTTGCTATAATCATATGCCAAGAAATACTGATGACAGATGGAGCAGTGCTGGGAAATATACAAACAGGTGACCGATGTGTGATGTGAACGTGGGAAAAATATGTGTGGCGCTTCGGGGTTAAATTAAATTATCTCGTTATTATTGTCAGTAAAATAAAGAATAATTAGCAGCGAATCTTTAAAAACAAAAATGGAATTTCATTTTTTACCGTAATGAAGAAATAACCCGATAACGATACTCATGCATACTTAATGATTCGTAATCAATCTGTCTCTCGAGATCGATTTACATCATGAAATTAAATAAACGAGAAACAAAAAAAGTTTTAAATTATATTCATATTATCGGACGTTTCACGAGTAGAGAGCATCAGGATATATTACTTCTTCCTCCTCCCATCCTCTTTCGTCTATCCTCGTCTCCTCTCACTGTTTTCGATCACTCCATATGTACACACACACACACACACACATCATCATCTCAATTCTCTCATGTCGATGAATATCAAAACGTCGTACGAATTTTGTCGAATTAATCCACAAAATTAATGCTCGTCGCTGGCACACGATTGAGTCGTTGTGGGATTATACAGGCAGTTCGCTGACGTTGACTTTCCGACTAAAATCGCGAGAGTCTATGAAACTCCGAGCAAGCAACGGTGCTTCTCCCTAGCTGCGAGAAATGAAACGTCAGGCGGATCGTGCAAACGAGCAAAATGTCCCTTGCTGCGGTTCAACTTCTTCGTGAACTATATTAGACTTTCCACGAGACAAGTAAACGTTAATAATTTACCATTCTATTTCCAATTTCACGTGGCTATTTTAAGTCTTTGGTTAAATGAATGAAAAAAATCGTATACGTAATGTAGACCGGCAACTGTCAATTTCAAGTGGACTTTAATACAGTTCTTAGCGCTCAATATTTAGGAAAATAAATTTTTATTTATTCCAATAATTTTATTCTTGTTATCGGGGGAGGAGGGGGGGGGGGGGGGGGGGGAGACACTTTAATAATTACCGAATCAGCTCTTCAAAACTTTGCCACGATCGATCGGTTGACGAACATTTTTACGATTTTTTAAATTGTTTAACAAAAAAATATTGAACTTTTGCCGTCGAGCATTTGGCGGCCGAATATTCAACGTCTCGGACAAGAGTGGTCCATAACTAAGGGTGTGACCATTCTTTTTATATGTGTAAGAGACATATATGTTGAATCATAATATCCTCCGGGCAACTTAGGCCACACAGACCAAAGACGATGAAAAAGAAGAAGAAGAAGAAGAAGAAGAAGAAGAAGTAGAAATTCCTCAACTCGATGAAACTAGCGCCGATCGTAATCAGCTCGCTCGTCGTCGGCGTGTCCGAATCTTTTAGTGCTCTCTTGTGGTGACTCGCGAGCCGTTTCCGGCGCGTTCAGCTAACTTTCCGACCGGTTTTTTTTCCCTTCTTTTTTTTTTGACGATCGTCTTCTTAATGACACGCCAATCAGTCAATTATTCCTATATATGTATACGCGACAAGTTATACATATATATATATATATTTGAGCTCATGAACGTTGTTATATCTCTCGTTTCGATGCTATACAACTCCGTAAATTATTATTGGCCATAATGCTTGTTGTTTTTTTTTTTTCCTCCTTGTCGTGAAGTTGGTGAGTTCTTAACTCAAAAAAGTTTATTAGTGCTCACGGTTATTTATTGCCCTCTTTATTCTAGAATGAGGTATGTCGCCAGATTTAGCAGAATTCTTGCGGTAAATTTGCGATTAATTTTCGCGAATGAGAGAGGAGAATTCTCGTGTCTTTATTGCTGAATGTAAAAATATATATATATATAAAAATACATTAATTTCTCCTTCGCGAAATATTTGATAGGACAGGTCATTCGCTTGATATCACGAGACTTTAGTTGTAAAGTTTTTTTCCTATCGTGCAATCCGTATATTCATCATTCTTCAGAATGACCCCGTGCATTTTTTTTTTCCGATAAAATATTCTTATCATTCATTTCTTTATGAGCTTTTCGGAATTTTTTTAAATTTTAACAGTAAAAATTAATTTATTATCGCCCATAAACATTTTTATTTTTATTTTTTAGCAGTGAAAACAGTGCAGAGAAATATTTTCAGAATCTCTGAGTTATAATTATTTTTTATCGTCATATTTCTTCGAGCATGGTCGTGGGAAAAAGAAAATGGGCTGTAAAACAATTTTTATGCACTGATAAGAGCTAAATATACGAATGGGATTTGAAAAAAAAAATTTCGAGTCAAGATTTCGTGATACTTTGAATTTTTTTTTTTCTTTTTTAATGCTAGTCTCGATTCACGTTTGCCTCTCGAATCATCCATACATTCATTTCTAATTCGTGCCAAATTAAATATTTAAATTTTTTGCGACAAAATTTTCAACAGACTTAGAAAATATTTCGACACAAATCAACAGCAATGTAATCTCTTATCGGCCTTCGCCTCCACATATAGCCACGTCCGTTGATGATGATCGCGGTTGCAAAAGTGTGCGAACCTCAAAAAAATTGAATATTCATTCGAGAATTCACTCAACGAGTAATTTATGACGGATATACGATAACTAAATAGGCCGACGAGCATAAGAACTGCGCTTATATTATGTATATAAACGTTGTTATAATAACAATAATAATAATAATCATAATCATAATCATCATAACGTCACAAGTGTCTCTTACGTGAACTTTCTCACGTATGATAGACTGTTGACTAAATAATCGCGTTAAATTATTTCGCATAAAATATTAACGACGAATTTTTAATTGTTTACCGCCCGGACGAGACAATCAATTGTTCAGCTTTATCAGAGTGGAGTCCGTTTCCTGTGTACATGATTTTTTTACCGGCAATTTTTTTTTTTAGCGAATAGGAAATATAATTTGTGTATAAACGAGAAGCAAAGTCCGCGTGACATATTTAACGCAAAATTCTAATAGAATCGCCGACAGTTGCACACTGCGAGCGTAATATGGAAACAATGGCCGATAAATGTCGAATATAGATTTAAAAAAAAAAGAAGCAAAAGAAAAAGGAAAAAAATCATCTTTTGTGTTGGTATGCCGTTGAGATTAATGTGGCACAACTTAACGCAAATGATCCTCCGTAATGTTGGCGTGACGATGAATATAGAGGGCATTTCGAGACTTTGAAATGGTGAGAGAGAGAAAAGATTTTCTCCTTTGCCTCTTCACGACTGTCGTTCTTTCACTATCTCTCATCTCCGTGACCGAAACATTTCTGCTCTTGGTCTCTCTCTCTCTCTCTCTCTCTCGCTCTCTCTGTCTGTCTCTCTGTCTCTCTAGCAGCGTATGTCTATTTATACGATCGAGAAACATCTAATTTTCAAGATACTACATAGAATAAATCTCGGCTGGTTCGAACTAGTGCTCGTCCATTTGGGACAAAATTTTTAATTACACTCGAACTCATATTAATTTTGCAAATAAATCTCCCTTAACACCGCGATAATAAAAAACAAAATATGTTTGGATGAACAATTGTGTAAAATTCCATAAGAAAAGTTGTATAAAATTTCATACAATAATTGGAAAAAAAAAAAGAATTAATCCGTTGATTCACGACCGATTGATTCAAATCTCATACCGAATTAAACTAACACATTCGATTTACGCTGTAGAAGAAATCCAAATGTGCGTCGTTAAATTTGTCGAAATATCGAGGTCCCGAAACTGTTTTGAAGCTCAAAAAAAAATAAAAAAATGAGAATGCATAATTTTATGAAAATAAAAGACGATAGTGATATATTTATGTCGATTCTCTATCGCAACTTGGCGATGTATAAATTCTCATGTTGTTTGCAGTCAATAAAATCTTACGATTGCTCAATCGTGAACGATATTACCAGCTGTAAATATATTTATATGATTAAGGAAGTCTCGGAGCCGACGGTGTCATGAGTTGACTCGTGACAGGCAAATGAAAACCGTCAAACGTCGGACTAATACACACGCTGCATATTAATAGAGACGATGAGCGCATCAAAGCACGAACAACACTGCTAATATACATATGTCGCGCAATAATGTACGGGCACTCGACGTCCCGACACGTAGCATTGTTTGCAGACCATCTTTTCCCTCTGTTTCTCTTATTTTCTGTGATACACGAGCATTTTCATCTCAATTGTTCGCTTATCGTTTAGCGTAAAACTGCAAAAAATTCGTTCATGCACTGTCCATGCTAACGTATCGTGTAAAGTTGCAAAAAAAAAAGCAAAATGTCACATAAATTTCAAATGAAATTTCACCGATTATTCTTTGGTTAAATATATATTACACAGTTATATCTATATATATATATATATATATATATATATCGACATGAAAAATTTTTAGCTCGCTCGAAATGGTTTGCGTCTTTCGGGGCAAATTTCTCGAAGCTTTTATTTCTAACTTGAAACGATTGATTTTATATCGCCCACGTGGATGTTCTCGAGCTATTCTTTTCTTATCCCCCCCCCCCTCTCTCTGTCTCTCTCTCTCTCTCTCTCTGCTTTGAATTTTATCGGGGCCAACGAACGCTCGTCCACGTCTGCGACAAGTCTCATTTAGGATTGTCTCGTCGCTCTATTATTGTGCATCCCTGAGAGCACCAAAGATCAAGACTCTGAGCGTCACCAGAACTATAGATATATGTCTCAAGATGCAGAGTGAATGAAAATGTTAAATTTTCCATTACAATTTTTTCGGCAGTACAAATTTTTTTATAGATCGCAAAAATAATTTTTTGTCAATATAGTTGTTTTTCATTGTATGCATTAATAAAAAAAATGCATATAAAAATGCATTAAGTCGCAAAAATCCAAATTTTTCTAAATATCTGATTTAAATTCTCGTAATTTTCTTACAAATCCTACAAATACTTTGCAAACGCGAAAAAAAAAACCATTCATTCGCAACAAAGGAAAAAAAAATACACATCGCACCTTGCCAGGTGCAATTATTTATTTCATCGTCGATTGATCGATTGAAAGTCACGACGACATCGAATCGAGACAGTTATTTGATAGAAGAGAAAAAAACGATAATTCATACAAGAGAAAAGAGAGAGAGAGAGAGAGAAAGAGTTGCGTTCGATCTTGACGGCTGTGCCAGAAAGAATTCCAGGTTACATCTGTACACGTGTGAAATTCTGGGAATTTCTTGTGTCTCGTGTGTCTCTCGCGACAAGAGAGTCTTGCGTCTTCTCTCTACTTGTGGCTTTTGCGCGCGGGTTCCGCAGTCATCTCCACGAGCTTTTGCCCGTTCCTATATAGACAATCCTTGCTGGTACAGCAAAACGTTTGCACGTCAGCCCCAACCAATAGTTTCTCTCTCTCTCTCTCTCTCTCTCTCTCTCTCTCTCTCTCTCTCTCTCTCTCTCTCTCCCCTTCTCTCTCTATAATTTTTTATCTCTCTTTATTTCTCCTTCTCCCTCTTCCTTTATCCCCCGTTGCTCTTCCTTCTCTCAATATCATCCATCTCGCCTATCCAACTATCGAGTACCAGGTACGTCGTCGCTATTATGCGGGACTTGTGATCCTTCGAGCACGTCTAGGTGTCCAACTGTCTGCCCAAGGTGTGCGTACGTGATTCTCGCATTTGCTTCTCCATATACATAGCATATACATATGCTAGATTCTCTTCTGTTGCTTTGTATATAATGCTGTGCAAGAATGGATCTACTTAAAAGACACGATCGAGGCTCTCTTTCTCTCTTGGCTTTGAATCTCGTTTTCATCCTCTTGTCACCTGACGCAAGAATAACCATCCTTGTATATATCCTTGCCCTATAGCGTAAAAATAACACGAGTCTCTCTTCGTCCCTCGTTACCGGAATTTCTGCATATTGAACGAATCGAGAAAATTGAGAAAATCGCTATCTCTCATTACGAACAATGACCTGGGCATATCACGGGAAATAAAATCGAACAATTACGACGATCTTAAAATCGAAAGAATTAAATATAATATTATCATTATCACTCGATTCCATTAGAGCAGGTTCTCGGAATATTTCGGGCAAAAGTTCCTCAATAATGCATGAAAATGTATAAAATATATTTTTTTAAATCAATCCGTTAAATGGGAAATAAATTCAATAAAGAATTTCATTATTTAAATGAATTGCGAAAGATTTTTGGAAGATTTTGTGAAAATATGAGAATAGCTTGTCATGAAAGATGAAAAAATTCTTAAGAGTTTCAGAAATCATTCATAGTCAGCATCGGAAAGTTGCAGTCTGATGATATTTCTGGAATCAAACGAATTAAATATAGAATATCATGATCCTATCCAACGATTCCAGTCATGGAGATTTATAAACTCTGCCACAACCCAATTTTTTTTATTTTTTTTTTACAGCAAAAGCTGCAGAGAAAACTTGTTTATTCGAGGCATATTGAAAATTGTATACTTTTTTCTCTTTGAATACATTGGGGGGTGCCGTCACTGCAGTATGATATTTTGTATGACAGCGTATGTATGTGTGTGTCGATGCATGGATGAAGAAAGAAAGGCGTAAACACATTCGATCGGGCTTTTTTGGCACAAGATCCAACGTCAACTTTGGGGTGACTCCCCGCGGTTGAAGGATGCATAGAGGCGCTTTTGTCGTATTCTTTAGTATTTCGTAGCGACCAAATGTATATATATATATATATATATATATATATGGTGAAGATTAATCGCATGCATATCCCTTCTCATTTTTTTTGTTTCGCGCGAGCTTTCTGACGTTCCCAGACGGATAAGATGTCTTAATATCCAAAATTCGTTCGGTCCTGCCATCCATTCGAGAGGACATATGCGTGCAAGCCAAGAAAATTGCCTCTCCTGTACTACGCAACATGAAAAAAAAGAAATTAGTTATAACAAAAGCTCCAATAAATATCACTCTTTATGGTCATTATAATGCACAAGCCTCATGCATTTCGTCAATTTATAGCTGCTCGCCTGTTAAAAAAAAAAAAAATCTGTCTGACAATCGATTGTCTGCGTCACGTCGGCGACAAACTCGCGGAGAAGAATGAAAACGATGGAGAAGCTTTTTTGGGAATCTCGAGCTCATAATGTAGAATGAAGAGGTGAAAAGATCGTAATGATTTTCTCGTGACTTTGGAAGAAATATAAAAATAAGAAAACGATTCATTAATCGAAAATTTATTCAAGTGAATTTCAAAAAATCCAAAGTTCACGACCTTACGATAACCTCCGAAGACCGTGGGATCTCCGTATAGCCTCGTCAATTAAAATATAAAGAAGTTTGAAAAAAAATGTAATAATAATATGAGTGGTCATATGAAAAAAGGGCCATTGTAGCGCGAAAATAATTGCTGCCCCTTTATGCCCCCGCGAAGGTTTCGCGATAATTGGCGACCTTCGTTCTTCCTCGAAAGAATTTATCGCAGAGGGGGTATACGGCGTGTTTTGCTGAGAATACTCGCCGCTGCATGCACCATTATAGTGCGACAATCCGGAGGACACACGAGCGAATTAGTTAAGACAGAGATGGAATAAAAGACCCGTTTATATATATATATATATATATATGGGCACGAGAAATTTGGGAATGACGCGATGTAATGATGAACTACCAAAAATTCCGGCCATCTCTATATAATTAATTGGATCTTGCATTCACGATATTAATTTTGCAAAAAATAGCAAAAATCGTATTCGATTTAAAAACAAAGTGCCGACATGCCATTAACGATGGCATAAAAATGGCTACCTAAAATATTCCGCATAAAATCGTCATCGAAATGTGTTTTTTTTTTCGTTCACATGTAAAAAATGAAAACGAACATCTTCGAAGTCACCTGAAGGCTCGCGAATCTGTGAAAAAAAAAGTGACTTTCGACGGAAAATTGGTAATTGACAGCTCTGAAAAATTCACTTGCCGTGGTTACCACTATATATCGAGGTATAAATGCATATTGAAGCTCTCTTTTTGCCCGACATTTTAGTTCAATTAACATTTCCAGGGCAAAGACCCAACATTTTTTGAAAATATATTCTCTCGGAAAGAATGTAAAATGGCGAATCTTGAAAATTGGTCTTTTTACGGTCAGTGGTATACAAATAAATTTATATGTATATATAGAGAGGACACGGTGTGGGTAATTGTTCCATTCGTGTTGGACGCGTAAGGCACCGCTATGGCGATCATCAGGCCGAGATCTCGGAATCTTGCGGGGGGGGTATAGATCATTCCTTCGTATCGTGTCACTCGTTCGCTCTTGCTGGGCATTCTCGCTCATCTATATAACGCAAAATGTGTGCGTGTGTCTTCAACGAACAACATGCGAACGCGCGCACGTTTAATTCAGGGTGAGCGAGAGAACGCTAAAGATATATAGTATAGGTACACTGGATCCGTGGAATATCTCGAATCTTCATGGAAACTTCTGCAGCTTCTCGGAGCTGCAAAAGCAACAAATGCGGCATCGCCGAGCGAGCTATGTAATCGTTACCGCTGTCATTAGTGAAACGCGAACGCGTTAAAGAAAATCACGATATTTCAATGTCTTCGTGAATGATCGTTCTTTATTCGTTCCATCTCGTTATCCTGACGTCCGTCGAAACGCTTGCAAATGGTCACAACACAGTATATATATATATATATATATCGTGTATCGTGTACACTTATATTTAATATACGAGCCTGAAAACGCTTTTGATATTTCGCACTCTTGAATCACACCTTCGTAGTCTCATAATCGGCGAAGATAAATTTAATGAGAAAAAAAGGAAAGATTGATACATAAATTTTCTAAGAATATTGTCTAAATTTGGCATGCAGCGGAATATGTGCCAGGATTACGATCTGGTCGACTATTTCGTAACATTTCGTAATACTTCGATACTCGTATGCTTTGGACTCGTTTTCTTAACGACGAGACTATGATACGCAACCATCTGAGGAATTGTTTTCGAAAAATAATAATAAATTAATACTTTACATAACAATAAATAAATTAAAATGTAATAAAATCCAAGACTGATTGCTTGAGCCTATGAGATATCTCATATATATATATAAATTCTCGTTCTAGATCCGCGAGCGAGGAGCTTTTTGAACCGCGAGACTCCTCCATCGGGACCGAGCGATATTTTAAACAAACACTTCTGCCCCTGAATCCTGTCTCTTTCTCATACACTTCGGACTTATTCTTTCATTTTTCTTTTCTATGTCTACATGCCTGAATGAGGGATCCGCGATCGAAGCGAAAGGCGCTTTTTGTCATCGTTAAGGACATATATATGTTGGGGTTGGGGCATTTTTGGGGCCACGAGGCGGTGCGGAAATGAAGATTTTTGTCGCCCGCATATTACTATCGTATATAGTACGATATACCTACATGTAGGTAAAAAAAAAAAACTGATAAAGAAAGTATTATGTATAATATTCTTTATCGGTCTTTTTTCATTGTCCTATAGATTTTTAGTCGTTTTCTCCTTCTCTCGAAGACTTTCGTCCGCATATATAACAGTTAACTCAGTTATCGTATGTTTGTATACGAGAGTTGTAAATTTGTGTCTGTAAATACACATCTGCAACGACAATGCCGCGTGTGACCGCCCTTATACCGAACTCTTTTCTACCTTTTGGAATTCTCGCGATTTTCGCATACGCGCGGCGAGAATCGCGAATTCGAGACCATCAATATCACCCGGGAGAACCATCAACGTGAAATTGGCAACAAATTACTTCGACTTGTGTGCTCTGCTTCTCTCTCCTGTGTGGCTCTTCCATTGCTGCTCTCAGCCCTTTTCACTCTTTCTTGGTCTCGTGGATTTTTCGTTTGTCGCTGCAGCTTGACCATGCGCGAGCTCCCCTCGCCCAATTAGCGGTTCGCTCAAACTCGCTCTTGTCGCTCTCTTTCGCCAAAAAAAAAGTTGCGCTCACTCTGTGCTCAACTGATGCTCCGTAAGGGCGCGAGCTCGGAGAGCCATTCGTCGCGAGAAATCCGGGGCTGACTGTTGCTCTTCTTTGCCTTTTGCCATGTATATATATATATATATATAGCTCCGCACTCCGATATATATATATAGCTCCGCACTCCGGTGCCAGTGCGGTGCTTTTCTCATCTCGTCATATTCCTCGTCATCTTCTTCGAGATCAACTACAGCAATACTCTATAGGACTGTTTGTGAGTGAGTGTTTTTGTGTAATGTTTACAGGTGAAAATTTACGAAAGTCGCTGAAATCGCAGAGTCGCTTCTATAAGTATAATCGAGAGAATCAACAATTTATCGTTAAATATTTATTAATCCTCATCGATAAATAAAATATTTTACATTATTATTATTTAGAAGAAAAAATGATACTGCCATTGAAAAAAATAATTTTTCAACATGGGTAAATCTTTGTAGGAATATTGGAGACAAAAATTGATGACATTGATAGATAAAATTGATTTGAATTTCATAATTAAAGAGGGTCAAATCGATTAGATTCCTTTTCGTTGTCTCATATTTTTCGTCACGACTGAGTATATATCGCGAAAGCCCTTCACGATGTCTCTTTTACGTTGAATCGAATTTAAGGTGCGCCAAGTTAGAGCCTAGGGTGGAGGCGCAATAGGGAGAGAGAGAAAGAGAGAGAGAGAGAGAGAGAGAGAGAGAGAGAGAGAGAGAGAGAGAGAAAGAGAGAAACAGCGATAGCGAGATTTCGACGAACTCTATGGACGACGCCGAAGTAGGAGCGGAGCAGGTGTCTCGTTTCACGGTCGATAACCCGACAAAAGTCAAGTGCGTCGCGTCGGAAGTTACCGATCCGGGAACGTCCGTCTCGGTTCTTCACAGAGATTCGATTCTTATATATTTTCTATCTATATATATATATACGCAATATATAAAAATGGTCCCATTCTTCTGTCGCGAGATATATTTCTCATGACGCATTATACAAACTATAAACGCAGGAAAAAAAAAAAAAAACACTTCGTGTAATTACAATAACTCTGAATATGGCATAGAAAAGTACTAACGCTATATAATGTGTTTTATCTATATCGTTGCGTCAGTAAATTTAAATTTTGCTAACGGAAAAAAATTAAAAATTGAAATTCTCGCATGTTCATATTCCAATTTATGACAAAGCAGTCCGTGGCATACGGATTGACGAGAAGCGTATATAAATCAACACACACGGGGACGAATTTCCGTAAGAATGAAAAAAATAAATAAAAAAAAAACGCCAATAAGATAAAAGAATTGCATTTTGAGTGCGAATGACGCATTGGATCAGAGTGCGTCAGCTCGAAATCGTCTTTGACACGCGTATTCGTTATACACGAGAGGTCAAAAAGCCAAGATAAATCACTTGTTCCGTCTGGATATTAGGTATATAGAATATATTGAGTCGATGACTAAAATGAATCATTTGTAAAGTTAAATATTCAGTGATCCCGAAAATTTGAATAAAAAATAATTCAAAATAGTTTTCGAACGAAATATTGTTAATTATTATTCTAAAAATGTATTATTAACAAATAATCATGTTAATTTATCTTTTATCATTTGAAGAAAGAGCGATTTTTATTTTTATTTGAAGAATATGTCACACAAACATTAAAATTATATTTAGTTCGAATGATGAGAGTCTTAGAGCTTAATTTCAAAGTCATTGAATACATATTTAATCGAATGCAAAATAAATCACTCTGATAATCTGACATTGGTAACAGCATAAACAAGAAATATATGTGTGAGGAAATGCTTTTAAAACTTTCCCTGAGCTAACTTTATACCTCTGTGATGGAGGAAGGAGAAAAAGATGATGAGAGAAAGAAAGACATTTTAGAATAATATATTTACATAATAATTCGTTTCGGAAACATTGAAAATAGTTGGTCATTCTAATGGTGTCGCCGTTCTCGCTACCATTGAAGGTGGATATATTAGGTCAAATGCAAAATAAATCCTCCCTACAATCTGATATCGGTAATAACATAGACAATATATATATATATATATATATATATTATACGCGTATGCTCTTGAGATTTTATCCGGGCCGAATCTGAACCTATACGATGAGGAAGGAGACGAAGAAAAAGAGAGGGAGGAAGAGGATAGAAGGATAGACAGAACACGCGGCGAGGACTAACATAATGTCGGATGTAAATGGATATGCCTGGGACTAATGCCGGGGGTAAAAAGGACATAGAGAATCACGGGCCCTCCTCCTTGGCCATCAGCACAAGGTTCGGTCTTTTTACTCAATAGCCCTCGTATACAGTGGATGGCGGGAAACGAGCCAATATATCTATATATACGAGGGAGAGAGAGAGAGAGAGAGAGAGAGAGAGAGAGAGAGAGAGAGGAGCAATTTCCATCTGCGAGTCCAGCACGAATATTTGTCGTCATAACTTTCTTTCACGCGCTTCGTTCGTTTAAGAAACCGGCAAACGAGAACGAGCTCTTCGTTGTCGTTTTCGTTGTCGTCGTTTATAGGAAGAAAACAGTAGGGGAGGGGGAATAACGCAGCTCGTTTTAGCGTTTATAAACTTATTGCTACGTGGATCTTTTGAATTTCAGGAGGCGACGAGTTCTCAACTCAACTCGTTCGTACATTACAAACGTCTTACATATTATACTATTGAATATATATATATATATATATATATATATATATATATATATTCTATAGTACGACGTTTGTAATGTACGAACGAATAAATATATATATGCATATATAAGCTGCTTCGTGAAAAATCGCCAGCAAATTTTTTTCAATCACTCAAATTGTTTATATGAACGTACATTTGTGCGTGTGTTTTGCAGAGATTTCAGTAGGGCAGTAAATCTATTTGGTTTTTGTCGATAATAGTTGCAAGTACAGTGAGTACTTATAATTTTCTTTTTCTTTCTCGGAAAAAATAGGAAAAGCAAATTCGTACATTGCTCACTATGGTTTGGATGAAGGGCACCAGCCCAATTGGAACATTGCCAAATGAAGATATTTTCAATGGCCCTGGCGAGATACGAGATGCTGTATATCGTTAATTTTCGCTGCTACTGATTTTAGTTATTATTATATAAATAACTACGTCCATTACTCTCTGTCCCCCTATTCGTGAAATCAGCTGTCGATCATTGATTTTACGACAGGCGACTGATTCGCGACTAAAAATTCGTCGGGACCGATTTGCGAGACAATTAGTAATTTACATATCAAGCTTTCAATCATTATCTATAAATAATTACATTTTATATTCTCGAAGTCTTCGACAGGTTCCATTTTCATCGAAATCCAGTATTCCTGCTATGCTATATACTGATATTTTACCAGTCCTTCATTCTCACAATTCTTGTCTACATTCAACCAAGTTTATTTTTATTCAGGACCTACCTAAATTTACGTTCCTACCTGAATTACGTTCCATTAAAAAGGAATTGGATTCGTAAGATTTTGAATCAGCAGCTAAGGAATATTGTTAATATCGAACTTTTTTTTATCACACATAAATAATATTATTGAATAAAGTGGCAAATAGTGAAGAGACCATATAACAAACAATGATACTCAATTATTTATTTTATAAAAATTGAAATGATTATCCAGCTCGAATCAGCCAAATCGTCAAATACATGTGGATAACGCAAATGCAATCAAACGCGAGCCATCCCCGATTACAGGGACAGCAAGATGATAAAGATGAGGCTTGGAGAGATAGGGTGAGATGATGATTATGACGTGGTATGTGTGAGAGGATTGCCAAAGGGATTAATGGTACAGGGCGCAAAAGGAGGTTCTGGTTTACGCGTCACATGCCGAAGAGCATCACCGAGAGAGTAGGAAGCAATACGAGTAACGAGAAATGGCGAAAGACAGATAGAATCGCCAATGGGAAGTGGGCAAAGTGCGAGTGTGAGAAACCGAGGAATGAGAGACGGTGGAGTACATAGAATAAAAGCAACAGTCATTGGCTACCTAACGAACAAAAGCTCTCTTGCTGTATAGTAAAAAAATTATCCAGGAAAAATTGAGAAGTTTGTAAAAATAAAATAAAAAAGTGTCAAATAATTTTGGCCAATTATGTTTTGTACATGATCTACAAAAAGCTTCCTCGACGAGGATAAGTAAAAAAAAAAAATGAATTTGCTGAATTTATCGGTCAACAGAATGAAGCCAAATTAATTTATCAAGATCGTGTAAATAGTTAGATAAAGTATCTGACATATGGACAAATTTTAAAGTACAAATTACAAAAAATAATTTTCAAAAAAATAGCACGTGGTGATCTGAGGGGCCCATTGCACTACTCAGGATGTGACTATACGAGCTGTTACACTCGGATGGGATGCTGATAACTGTATCATTTTGCATTCGAGAGTTGGAGCAGCCAAGAGAGTATAGGATTCAAGAGAGGAAATGTACAAGGGTAGTTTCGTGCTGGGGACAGTACGCGTGTTAAAATTGACGTAGGTGTGTGTGTGTGTGTGTGTGGCACCCGTTCAAATTGGCCGAGGCGTGCGTAAAATGTTCATCGAAGCGACGACACATCAAAAGCCGGTCGTTTAAGGGGCTCATATTATTTGGCGCCTGGCAAGCGAAAGGGTTATCAGCCCCGCTGCTTCTGCCACGATTACCACACCTCCGCCATCATCACCGCCAACCACTACGTGGAAGGAGGTGCAATATATATATATATATATGTGTGTGTGTGTGTGTGTGTGTGCCTTTGGCATAACGTGGGTACCGGCGCGATGTCGGCTTCGAGGAGTATTTGCTTAATAAGCGACTCGAATCAAATCCAAACGGACCCTCGGGCTCCAGTCGACGCCTTGAATCGTTCCTCTTTCCATACCATTTTCTCACTCCAAGCAAAATTTGACGGTGTCAGTTGTCCGTTCCATAATTATTAATGCGCGTAACTCATCCTATACGTAATGCATTCGATCTTTATTTTTTTTTATTCCATTTTTTGTATCCGAAAAAACAGAAAGATAAAATTACAATGATTATTAAAATAAAAATCTAAATTAATAATCAACCAAATGAAATTCATTGATCCAGGAATGAACTTTCTCCTCAAACAAACTAGCTTAAAATAACATTGATGAATACATAAATAATTAACTAATATAATTGTAAATAAATTATGATTCATATTCGAATGAATTGTATTTATAAATAGCAAAGATCCACTCTAATCAGTGTAAACATTTGTGAAACTGAGTAAATGCGAAATTATCCATTTTACGTACTTGGAAAATTTATAATCATTTTCATGAAGAAGCGACCAAGCGTATAATATTACCCTCATTTGTCTAAGTATGTTGAGTGTATTTGTATATTTATGTACAAGTATGAAACTTGCGTGCAAATTATGTTGTTAAAATATAACGCTTACATATGTATCTATGTATGTATCATCTCGGTGTCGACGAGGCAGCTGGCTCGCTAAGAGACGCCACGCGCCACGACCTCTTCCCTCCCTATCTTCGTTTAGCTTTTCTCAGATTTCTCTCACTCATTCTCGTCTTAATTTTCGTCGTTCTTGTATTTTCTCGGTGCCGTCGCTATTTCGACTTCATCGGGCAGAGCAGAAGCCAGTTCGATGTAGGTGTCGCCGTTGTCGTTGTCGTCGTCGTGGTCGTTGTTGCGTAAAATCTCACACTCGAGCTCTCACGACGCCCTTAAAAATCTACAACTCCATCTGATACATGTTGTCGTATATGCCATATATTGTCATATTGTCATATATATTAATAATTATTAATAATTATTATATATATTACATACATATAATATTAATAATTATTACACATAGCATAATTCTTGATTACAATTATATATAATGTAAGATGCTTATCAATGCATAATTCTCATCACATTCCGTCAAACGAAGCAACTTTTCTTTCCCCCCCGCTGTTTTCCCCGCGCATAAAAGCCTAAATTCAATCGTCTTTTATGTATCATTCGTTTCGTTTCACTTGCTGGGAGAATTAACCTCGCTCGTCTGTCAAAAACATGTCAATTTTTTTAAATCAGTAAGAGCCCAGAAAAAATGAAGAAAAAAAAACATTTAACGACATAAATTGTAAGAGAGGATAAAAGCACCCTCGACGTGACGGGAAATAGAATACAAAAAGAAAAAAAAAAAAATTGGGAAAAGAGGGAGAGAAAAAAATCCGCGTGTCCTGGGAGAAGTTACGCTGACCCGCAACAACTGTAACTAATGGCCGTACTCTGTGCACCTCTCGGCACATATGCAGCAGCAGAGCAACAGCGGCAAGCACGCTGGGCCACAGAGAACTGCTTGCAGAGCACACCCGGATCGGGGAATATGTATGAGATTACAAATTCGACGTGAATCTGAACGTCGGTTCACACACGCGATATAATATATCCGCTTTGTACATATATATACATATATATATATATATATATATATATATATACTTTTTTTTTTCGTCCTTTCCACGTTATATTACAGTAGAGAATGTATTTTACATGATTGCATATACATTGCGGTTTCGCACGCACTCTCGTGTAAGAGAAAGAATAAAGAGACAGTACGAGAAAGATTCGTGGGAGAAGTACAAAAGTAAAAAATACATACGCGAGCCCTTATCAATGCTCCTATCGCAGAGACAAAGACTGTTCTCAAATTCATTTTCGAGATGGATAATTTTGAGAGTGGAAACTCAGATCAACAATGTAATAAAGCCTTAAATGGTTAAGCAGCATGAAATTTCGTTAAAAAATATTAGTTATAGGTAATGATGATTCATTTATATGATTCATCTGGAGGAAGATCAAATTCAATACATTATATATGATGAGTAAATATTTTACAAAAAAATAAAACAAATATTTTTCATATCAGGGGCTCATAATCTATGGCTTTTGCCAGCATGTCCGCAACTCGCTCCGCGCTTTTCTCACTTCAATGTATCCCGGAATTCCCGAGCCGATAACAAAAAAAAATGAATAATCTCATCACACATGAGAGCTATCTGGATTCTATTGGGATAGTTATCCCAATATGTCCAAATATTTTCGGTTCAATGCACGTCGATAGTGCGGCTGGTCACTGAAAAAGCATCGGAGAAAGAGAGAGAGAGAGAAATCACAATGACAATAGCGTCTGTACGCTGATGTACTACACAGCCACAATAACGACAACGAGAGACTGCAACCAACCGATATATATATATATATATATATATATATATATATATATATATATCGGTTGGTATATATATATACACGTATACATACGCCGCCGGGCTGATGAGCAACTAATAGGGGAATTCCCCTACTATCCTACTTTTACTCCACCCTGACAGCAGGCTAACACCAGTATACATAGTCCGATAAATGTATATGTAGTAACATCGCGAAATCTGTCGCTGATCTGTTCATCGTGTTTTGTCATTGTCGGTGATGCCGTTACGTTATGATCATAGCTCGAGTCTCCATGTGAAAAAAAAAAATTACTACGCTTGTATTAATCGAGAGCTAACGTATATACGTACCAATATTAATATATAATACATTATCACATGTATATATTTACTATATACAAAGTATATATATATATATGTATGTATACATATATTTTTTATGCTGTACTAAATACACATTGAAAGGTTGTTTGCACGTCTGGTACGCCCGTGGATATGGAAGAGAGAATGATCCGAGAGAAGCGCCGGGAGAGAGGACAAGCTTTCTCTCGCACTGCCGCACGAAAAGCAGGGCGGGTGTCCCGCTTTCCGGGTGACTTGGCTAAACGGGATCGCATTAGCACATAGTTTGCCTCCCCTCTGTTCCTCTATGCGTACACGGTACGCGCGATGGGAGATTAGCATCTCGATTTTTTTTTCTCCTCTTATGCACTCTCTCTCGTTCTGTACCCTTCTCTCCTGTCGTATATATTTATATATGAATTTAAAACGAATTAAAAAAATTTACGAAATTTACTAAAATTTACAGAATATATATTAGTTAGATTCGCTACATATTCTCGTGTTCAACGCCCCGGTTAATTGATCGTTTAGAAAAAAATATATTATAATCCATAATATTGATTGAATCATATATTTTGTTTTTTCGTATCTCTATACTCTTGCGTGCTAGCTAATGATCGGTGGCATAATACAGTGCGTGTACTCGAGATCAAGACGTTAGAAAAAAAGTTAGAATCTAAAAGAGAATCGTGACGATGTATATTAGAATGAGAATAAGACCTTGTTATATATATATATATATATATATATATAATTTAAATTTACAGAATATATATTAGTTAGATTCGCTGCATATTCTCGTGTTCAACGCCCCGGTTAATTGATCGTTTAGAAAAAAATATATTATAATCCATAATATTGATTGGATCATATTTTTTGTTTTTTCGTATCTCTATACTGTTGCGTGCTAGCTAATGATCGGTGGCATAATACAGTGCGTGTACTCGAGATCAAGACGTTAGAAAAAAAGTTAGAATCTAAAAGAAAATCGTGACGATGTATATTAGAATGAGAATAAGACCTTGTTATATATATATATACATGTATATATATACCTATATACATATATGTATATGTACAATATAATATTAGTCAGTTTGAGTGCATTAAGGAATAATAACGAGAATGATAGAGGTGAGAAAGATAAGTATAATATATAGAGATAATCTGAAGGGTATAAGAAGAGGAATTAAAAAAAAAGTAACAATGTCGAGGCTCGCTTATCAACTCGACGTTTCCGGACACCTTTTTCATCCTTATCTTTCACCTTCAGTGAATACACAATTATTAAAGTTAGGTCTCTCTTGGTGCTTGCTTTTTATATATTCACTTGTCAGCCGCAGCTACCCTGTTTGGTCTTCACTTGGTCGTCCAGGTTGATTATATTATAGAATATAGCAGTAATGCATGAAACTAACTCACGAGATGTCACGAAACTGATATTAACAGTCTCGTGTGTCCTTACCGACATACATACGGATATACATACGATTTCATGGGGAATCATTCGACAATCCATGTATATGTATATGTATATATATATATGTATGTATAATATAGTGCGTATGTACTAAGGAAATCCAAATCATATATGTGTCTTGGCTGATTCGCGACCCTATCTCGTCTCGTCGACGAAGATTCGCGCGAGGGAGGAATTGTTGGCAACATATATGTACATATATATATATATATATATATATATATATCGAAGTAAAGCTCTGCTCGTCCATATGGGATATTATACGGGGAGTCGACCGTATACGAAAAACGCAAAGTAGAAAAGCAGCTAGACGAACAAAAAAACGACGGAGATCGAAAAGAGGACTCTGCGTTAGGAAAGAGTATATTGCGGATAGAGAGCTATCGCATCTCGTTACAGCATGAAACTGCAGAAGTGGAAGAATTTGATGCGAGTATATATAACAGTAAGGCTTCATCTCAGTATTAAGTCGTTCACGTACTTGGGGGAGGATTGAATTTTCGATAGCTATTATATGTATATATACTAATACACTAAAGAGAATTATATGCACATGTGTACAGAATTACATACACATATAAGTACACTATAGGTGAGCATTAACTTGACCAACCCTTTGCCCGTCTCGCTGGTTCGTTCGAGTTGCAACCCCTTGCAAGGGTAGTTACTTCCCTCCGAGCTCTCTTGCTGCCTGGTATTCGTCAAGTATATACAGTATACATGAAACTGGGCGCCGCTGTTTTCTCTTTCTCCATTTCTCGTACAGTTATACATGAGTTATCTATATAGATATATAAATGGTTGGCGATCGCTCGTTAGCGTATCATACGAGAGAGCGAGAGAGAGAGAGAGAGAGAGAGAGAGAGAGAGAGGAAGAGAAAATATTCAAGCAATGGAAGGAGAAAAGGTGAACCCTTACGTAATGTACGTATATACGAGGCGGGGGTACGTATACAAATAGAATAGGGAAAAGGGTTGAATCCTCCTCAGCCAATAACAATCTATCCTGGCCTGTCGCCCAGGTTGTGCCCTGTTATATATATAATATATATGTATATATACATATATATATATATATACACATATATATATATATATATACTATATTATTTCTTCCACTGGCAAGAACCCTCGTTCTCTCTTCTCTGCTGCTATAAAGGCCCCTAAATCTTCTCTCATTTCGGACTCACTCGTACAAATGAACGAACGTGGACGTTACTCATATACTAGGACAAGCCTCTAGGATACCACACGGTGCTCGTTTTATTCGTGCTTCACCTATGCTCAATGCTCTGCGTCCTTATACCCCTCATACCACAATCGCGCCCGCCCCTCTTTCTCTCTGTCTCTTTTCCCCTCTCTCTCTCTCTCTCGGTAATACACGTGTGTATTATAATCGCATATGTGTAATATATATCTGCTCGTACACCGCGGGACTGGCAGCCATAACCCTCTATATACCTACCTATATAATCACTTTACCCCGTTTATTTGTCCGTCCAATAGTCGGACACAGCACAAACAGCCCTACGTTGCGGCGCCTCCAACGCCATTTTACTTTTTTTCTTTTTTTTTTTTATAGACGTTCATTATATGCGTTTTCCACGATGGTGATATAGCTTTCTTTTGCTCGAATTATTGAACGATTCGTACTCTCGAATTACCGACTGACGTGATATAATTTTTGCCTTGGAATCGAATAATGTAAAGTTGATCGACATTTTATTCAATTGAAATCGCGCTTGTAGAAATCGCATTGTAAAAAGTTTATCGTACAATTTTTATTGTCCAGAGGAAGATTCACGACTGTCTTTGCTGTAAAGGTTTTTTTTTTTCATTTCGCAAATAAAAAGCCGAATGGGATAATAAACTTTCGGATCCGTATAAGTTGGATTTAGAGAGGAAAAAAATGAATCTTCGATATTCACATCAGTAAAAATTTGCGTATGAACAATAAACTAAGGAAGCTTAGACGTGAGGAAAAATAATGCATAAGAGGGAGAAGAATGGGAACAAACAGTGAAAGAATAAATATATAGAATCGAGAGAATAGAGGTGGAATCGTGAAGGCGTGGTGAAAAAAAAATCTTTCAACGTGTAGGTAATACCAGGGGTAGTTTATCTATATAGAACACAATATATACATATGTATATATGACTATAGCGAGCTTTGGTATAACGCAAAATTGACAGGATGTCGCGGTCTCGCAGTGGCGGCTTCTCGATTCACCGAGGACGACACTCGGGGATGACTATATGTAAAGCAAATATATATATATATATATATATTTTTTTATATATAGCGAGACTGCGACACAGAGTGAGTGCAACAGAGCAGAGTGAGCTGGTAGCTAGGGGAGTTTGTGTTTACACACGAGTTTTCGGGAGACTGCACCGAGAACGGCACAGAGCATCACCCCGTAGTAAGTATTATACTATATAGGCTACACACGACACGACGAACCCGATATTGGGACCAGCCTGTACTACATGCGCATACTCTTCATAAGCATATATATATATATATATATATATATATATATATATATATATATATATATAAACCCGAAATGAATATATATATATATGTATCTACACGCCTCTCACATTATCCCATAGTCCGTCCATTATTAGCTGCTTCGTTTTTGTCATTTTAAAAATGTAATACGTTTCTTACCCCTGGGGGCACACGATGAGCAATACACGAACGAAAAAACGACGACGCAACGACCGCGAACCAATGTTTCCCATTCGAAATTTTTGTTGCGGAAAATTTGTCCCGATGTCCCCTCGTTGTCGGCAAAAGGACAAAACAGAAAGAATAAAAAGAAATATATATATATATATATATATACATATGAGATTTAGTCGGGAATGCAATGTTCTCGTTTTTTCGAAGGTCGGCAGTGTTCTGGCGATCATTGGAAATAGACATTCACATTGCGAGCCACTGCAGTCATATAAGAAAAAAATTTAAATCTAAAAGAATTAAAAAACTAATAGTCAATAGAAAAAAAAACAATAAGTATTTTGATTTTGTTGGTCGCGAAATAAAATAGAAGTAGCATGGAAAATATATCATGTGCTACGAAGCCTTCATTAGTGCTATTATTTTTTTTTTGTTTGTCCGAGAATTGTGTATATATAATGGCGATGAAAGAAGCGACGATAAAAAATTGATACGAACAAACGTAGATTTGTGTTTTTTCCATCAACGATAGATACAGAATAGAGATTGGTGTTCTATTTTTCTTGCTTTCATCACTCGCTCTTTGCGATGTCACCACATTTAATGTTATACGTATCTTTTATTCAGTATACTGTTTACCGAATATTTGGGCCTGTTTCTGTAATATTTTTCGTGGCTTTTTGGCCTTTAAGCTTCTATAAGTATACGTAATAGTAAACATATTTCTGTCTCTCTCTCTTTCTCTCTCTCTCTTCCATCATAATTTAGACCGTCATACTTCCTCATTGGGGTTTTTTTTTTTTTTTTCGTATATAATATGTACACTGATATATATTTACTGGATGTATGGAAGATATCACGTTTAATCTTTACCGTCATTCTGCCATCTCGTTGACGTAGGTCCGCAACGAAAGAGGACCACACATATGTGTATATATGTATATATATACATAGCCCGCGGTACAGGATTATCCTGACAGACAATGAGTGGGACAATGAGATCCTGTGACCGCGGGACGTACAACAAAAGGGAGGTTCGCGGCTTTCACGACGGGAGTACGAGAAAAACTCCTCTCTTCATTCTCATCTCCCACCCCCTGTGACAAATTGTCATCCGGACGAACCGTCATTCTTTTTTCCTTCTTCTTCTTCTTCTTCTTCTTCTTCATCACCGGTCGCGCGGGATATCGAATTTTCATCGTCCTCTCTCTCTCTCTCTCTCTCTCTCTCTCTCTCTCTGCCCTCTCGTCTCACCTGGGTGTGTGTGTGTGTCTTTGGCTGTGTAAGTTTGAACGTATATGTGTGTGCTGTGTATCCCTTGGCTGCGGATGTCCTATTCACCCACTCACTATTTTGGGACTTGGAAAAATTTCTCGAATCGCAAGTCGATGGACATTTTCTCGTTTTTCTTTTATTATTGCGCAAACGAGGGGGATAAAAAATAGGATAAAAAATCGTATGGTAATAAAATTAATCTCTGCGGATAGTATATGTTTAATTCATTGACATTTATTCTCTCAAACGATCCGGCGATAAAATTTATATCTTGGAAAACTAATGAGCTATGATCGATCCAACCGAAATAAAAGTTATTGAACTTTTTTCATCAAAATGCAAACGTCCACTTATCATTCAAATATCCTTTTTTTCTTTCTTATCAACCACGTTTGATTCATATTAAATGAAAGGAAAAAAATCATTCATCAGGAACTGTAGATAAAATATTTTTCGTTTCAGTCTCTTAACTCATTATCAATTGTGCGGATAATCGCAGTTAGAGACTACTGCTTAGCTAGGCTAGGTACTTAGCTTGCCTGTGAGAAAAATAGCAAAACGTATATATATATATATATGTATATAATACAAGGAGGAATAATATCGTTCTATGCAAGAGTTGCCGGTATACAAACTTTATAACGGGAAAGGAATTATCTCGTCGAGCAGAATCCGAGCAGAGGAACTCGGTACTCATAGCATTTAATGCAATATATAGCATAAGCATGAGCCGCACACGCACACCCATACGCATATATATGTATATGGATGTGTATATAATTCCTACGGGCACAAAAATGGTTTTGCTTGACGAACAGAACAGGCAAGTTTTCGCAGTCTCGGGGGAGTCAGGAGACCGGTTGAACATTCTCACAAACTGCCTCCTCACCCATGTGTATACTGCAATCCACTATACCACTCTCTTTCTGTATGTTGCTTATCGACGTTAAGCTCAACCGCAATAAGATAGCGTATGCAGCAATTATTTATACCTCATAGGTAGTCCTATGGTACTTTCTCTCTCTCTCTCTCTCTCTCTCTCTCTCTGTCTATATCTATAATTACATATATGTATATATATATATATATATATATATATATATATATATATATATATATATATGAATATATATAATTGTCTAACTCTCCCAGGATCGTCATGTAATTTTAATTGAACCCATGTACGTTTTACACATCTCTTCGATTGACTGAAAATCATTTTTTTACGTCAAACCCCATAAATTCGATATATCGGTATTATCGGTGGTTCCTCGCTCTGTAACCTCGCGCTATGATCAACGAATTCAGTTGAATTTGTTGCTCTCGCGTATTCATGATTAACTATATATGTGTGCATTGGGTATAGATTACTCGGAAGTCGATGTGAATATTCACTCGTACTTTTCTCGATCAATTCTCGCGTTGCGAGAAATACGAAACGATTTGTAATTGACAGGGTGAAACGTCGATGTCCGATATATAGATATACATTCGTTATAAATACATCAAAATAGAAATCAGATGTAATTTTCGCAACGATTGTTAGATAATTGATTTCTTTTTTTTCGATAGGTCGTCCTCTCTAGCATATTCGCTTGTCAGTCGTATCGATTACGTGAGAAACGGCGGAAATTATCCATTGTTACTGCGTTAACGATTGTGCAGACTATCGATATAATTATCGTTTTTTAACGCGTTCGGATATAAAAAGAGAAAGGAACGGCGAGAAACAATTTTATTGTTGCAAAATTGCTCGATAAACGAAATTGTGTGAATTCGAAGCTTTATTTGTTGAAAAATTGAACTTAAATTTTCCAACAGATCTTTTAATTTTTTTCAAGCAATAATCTCTTTCTTGTGAAATTCTCTTTCGTTACATTAGTTTCATCACTCTGTTCCAAATAACACGAGATAAAAAATCGTAGTTAGGTTGTATTATTTCATATTAGGATCCTACAACGAATACATTTGTAAAAATATTGACCTCGTTTGAAATTAGAACGATTTGGACCCTTTCGTGTTGTCAAATTTTCTCTCTCCCTTTCTCTTTCCTTCTTAACCATAAGTCAAATTTCACGATTGAATCGTGTGTGAGATTCTCGATGGACTTTATGCCCGTGTAAATCTAATTCCGTTGACACGATGCCGACCACTGAGGGCTCCGACGTTCCTTCTCTCAGTGTTTAGTTTTACTCGGATATATATATATCGAGATGTGTACTACATTCAGCAGGTAATGCGAAGCAGGTGTCGCGTGCACAAACGCCGGACACCCTCTGAGCTATAAGTGTGTTCCTTTTGCTGCTGCTGCTGCTGCTGATGCTGCCGATGCTGCTGATGCTGTGACGAAGCGCTATAAGAGGGAAGGATAGAATATAGATATTTAGTTGAGGAATTTCTACCTCGCAGAAAGGAACGATATTCGCACTCGCAGCAGCAAAACCTTCAGGGGTTGCCTGATGGGTGAGAAACGTGCGAAAGGCATTCGACGTGTGTCCAGATCAAAGCCGACTGATCAAATATATAACACTGCTGATAAATTAACACACCAATTGCGATAAAATTCTCATGTCCATTTGTTATCGTTATACAAAATGATTTTTCACGAATAATCGTTAAATGGCTTTAAATTCTAAATTCTTATTAGTAGATGAAAATTCTCATATATACATGTTTTCATTTGAAAAATTAAAGAAAATTCTAATAATTGTCAGAATTTTACCGAATTTCATTTTTTTTTCCACGCGGGCTCAAACCTCGTGTGAGCACAGAGTGTGACTATCGTTCGTATGGCTTTGCGCAAATATGTAATATGCATGCGCGCGTGTAACGATGCGTGCATGTCTTTAATATTATATATATATATATATATATATATATAATGTGTATAAAACATAGTCACGAGAATACCAACGCCGGCCGGCATCGAGACGCGAGCAAGACGATACAGATAGAAGACGATCACGGTTACAATAGCCGTGCTATGCCTGTGCATTTGTGTAGATAGTGCGATATCATACCATGTGTATATGTAAGTAAACACATACATGGATATATGGTCATTTATACAATTCAGAAGTACATATCTGGTTATGTGCTTACTTATATACACGACTTTACACGTATATGCAACACATTTACGCTTACTTGCGCCGCGTTATGTGCATATATATATATATATATATATATATATATATAATACACACGATTGTCGTGCTTGATGCGCTGCGTCTTCGGGCCTCGTGTCTTGGGCATTCGCGCACGCGGCAATGAGCTTTTTGTTGGAGTGCAGCAATTAGCCACGGCTCGTCGTCTTCGTCTTCGTGGTCGTCGTCGTTGTCGTCTTCGTCGTCGCCGCCGTCGTCGTCGTCGTCGTCGTCGTCGTCGTCGTCATCCCCCTTCTCACGTTTGGCTTTATGCTCACTATAAGATGACTGTCTGCGACAACGTGATCGACGGTCTCTACGCTCTATGGTTATAACTACGTGGCTCCAGGCAAGCATCTCTCTCTCTCGGCACACTCTTTGCTGTAGACACACCAGTGATAGAGAAAAAAGGGAAAAATAAAGGAAGGGTAAAAAAAAGTGCAACATGTAAACTGCACTTTGAGCGTCGATGTACTTTTCACATTACGGAAATCGTTAAAAATGCACTCTCACGTTGCAAAGTTCACTTAGCGTGTATACTTTCACTTTTTTGTAAACATTTCTCATTTGTTCTTAACAACTAAATTCTCTCACTGCTGAAATCGGGATAATATTTGTAAAATGGAGATCGTAAAATAAAAGAGAACTCGGTGCGTATCCTTTTATCTTAATATCGAGCCATCTCGAGTTCACCCACGAAACGACCGTGTGGTGTATCATCAGTTTTTTTTTTGTCTCGTCAGTGGTCAGTGGTCGGGCAGTAAAATTGTAAGAGGGTGACTTTGTACAGCAGACACTTTTCGTACGAAACGTGAAAAGGTGCTTCGCGAAATGTTGACTACGTGATGGCTTCAAAAACGTGATGTAAATATATATATATATACAGAGTATATTACATGTGTGTATTTGGGTATAGAGGACGACGTATTACTGTGTAATATTTCGATGGTTCTTTGTACGTGTCTATGTACGTATGAAGAAAAGGCAAAAAAGGCTGAGGATCGTATACCAGAAAAGTGTCGTGAAAGATCTGAGAATTCTCTTCTTGCCGACTATATGGGCACCAATATTGCAGACGAGACGACGACGAGGATGAAAAGATCGAGAGAAGTTACTTGGATCGCTGGTTCTTTCGATTCGATGTCGCTTTTACGATCGAAACGTGAAATCTCGCGCGCTTATTCCCCAGAGAGGCTTTGCTCTCTCTCTCTCTCTCTCTCTCTCTCCCTTTCTCTCTCGTTTCGAATGCCCGGAAGCCCACAGTAGGGTACATAATACACCGTGCGGGGTGCGAGCACATACAATACCCACATATGACCGTCCACGACTGTCGAGTTCTTCTCTCGTGTCGTTTTTGCCAACGACGAGAGAAAATCGTCGTCCAGACCTTTTGCTCAATAACGATATCGATATCGTTACACGTTTGGCCGTGTCTCTTTGGCTTCTCTCGGCAGGACATAACCCCACGATCTCGTCTGTGCGCACGATAAGTGTGGATTCCATATATATATATATATATATATATATATATATATATCTGTCTGTGTGTGTATATATATGCTACAAGGCTCGTGCTGATAGCCGAATTATATATTTTTTTTGCGGCAGATCGAGATTCTCGAATTGGAGGAAATCGATAATCTTGTATACGTGATGTAAGGGCAATTTTGTTGTGTATAAAATGGCCGATTTACGATCCACGAGAATTGTGTGCATCACAGCTTGAAGCTTTATTCCTCAGTATATCTGTTGAGTTATTGATTCATATTTTTCACCGATTGACATGAACTTTATATTATAATATATAAAATACTGTTAATCAATTCTAAACAATATTTTACGATTCTTTTTGATAAATTAGAAAGTATTTACTTTCTAATTTACTTTCTAACAAAGCTATTGCAATTACCAAATACAAAAAAATCTGGCAGATTCATACTCTGTGAATTGAAATACAAACAAAGAATATAAAGTTTATCGATTATTTAATTGAAAATACAAACAAAACCGTATCATTAAATATTCATTACTGATAATCATTGTCGATTTTATTACTATAAGTTACCAGATCGTCATGTACATGAACATTCGGCCAACCCGGTTAATTTACGCACGAGAGCGGATGTCTTCACTCATTCGCCATGGCATCATGTATAAACATCTATCAAAAAAAAAAAAAAAAAGAATGCCACTGGAGGGTTCCGTGCAATGTACAATTGTATTCCAGCCAATGCAACACACTGACTATCGTCGTTTCTCCATCCTCTGATGTATATATATATAGTATACAAATGAGAGCAAGTTAAAGAGGCAAAAGAATATATGGAAGTTTATTATACATCCGCAGAGCTTCTCACACTCGGTGGTTTCTACGCAAACATTATTCAAGTACCTACTATATATATATATATATATATATATATATATATATATATATATATATATATATCATTTTATATGTATATATATACATATACTATAGTATATACGCACTTCGTTTTCATTTATACGAATTTAATACTACACGCTATAGCTATATATCCACGGATGTATAAATTCGAAGACGAGTGTACGATATAATGCTCTCTCGGAGGGCCCGATCTCGGACTCCGGGACCGCTTGTTCTCTCCCTACATAATGCTATTTTCGTTTCTGGCGCTTTTCGAGAGACAAGGCGAGAGTTGCTCGCGCGCTAAATGAAAATAAAAAGTGTGTAAATATCCCCTGCATCCAAGACTAAACGAAGAAGTCGCGAAGGAGAGCGACAGAGCGATGCAAGGCGAGAGCTATGCGATCTACGCGTTCGAAGTCGCGTGTCCGTTCTCTGATTTATCGACCCCCCTTTCCCCACCTCACCGCAAACCACCACGTGTCTCACGCCACGGCCTTCCTTGTATTTTCATACGAATCCTTAGCGTGCATATTTATAAGCATGAGACATGACAGGGTAATGGGGGTCAAGTGGCAATGGGGGTCAAAATGGGGGTCACAAGTGCCGAAGAGATATCAAAATAATATGTGTATACAAATGCAATAATATCTTATCAAACCTACATACCTTGATTTCACCCATAATTCAGCTTTCGACATTATTTTGCGAAGAAAAAATGTTTCAGGCTACTTTTCGTCGATGATAATTTTTTTTTTTTCATCGACCCTTTTTTGATATCGTATATTGTACAGAACTTTGCACAATTTTCTTGATTATTTGGCTAAATCTTGATCCGTTGCTGATTGCCAAGTTAAAATAATTTATTGAGGATATGACTCGATTAATTATTATTATTACCGCTGGCATTCAATAGAGTCATTCATGTCGTCGCACAAACGTATAGCTGATGAGAGTAGGAGTTACTTTTTTTTTCATCTGGCACCAAAAAAATGGTAAATCGACAGGTTAATCCCAAAACCTTTGAGTCTTTTGTGACACACATAACAAGATCTGTTGAGAGCTTCGTTGCACTGAGAAGACTTTATTTTTGAAGGGAATATACGAATTCTCCCTTAAGTGACCCCCATTGACCACGTTCTTTATTATGCTGCAAGCTCAGAAAGTGGGAGAGAGAGAGAGATATTTCTCTCATTTGTGCTTATTCTCAACACTATAATATTTCCTTCTCTTTCTCGCTCTCTCGTTGTATCGCAGCTTTCTCTGGCTTTCTCACGTATTTTTCACCCTTTTAGTAACTTATTGTCTCTCTCGCACGATACAGTGTGCGCTCACGCGGTGACATCGAACACGTCACTATTGTATGCCCGGCTATTCGTCTGAAATACTGAGTTCTCGCTACTGTAGACTGCACACGCGTCGCCTCGAAAATAGAATCCTCGTAGATTCTCCGTGGTCCAGGGTAATGTGGCCCACGAGAGAAGAGAGAGTGAGAGAAAGAAAGCGGAGAACTGGTGCTTCTCCTATACGTCTCTCGTTCCGACGGTGTCACGACGAAAACGATGCACAAGAACCCAATTTTTTACTCTCTTCTCTTAACGTCCTTGCATTTTTTTAATTCTCACATACATCGTTTTACATAAAACACATTGATTTATTTCAAATAATCATTAGGTACTTTTTGACAATATTCTCGTATATGGATGAAAATTCATATTATTATTTGTAAACTCGATTTAATGAGAATAAGATTTTTATTTTATTTTATTTAAGCTTTTACTTTATTTAATGGGCTCAATGTTGTCGTGTAGAGTGAAGCAATGACCACACTTATCTGCTGTTAACGTATGCAGAAGGTTTCGATCTTTTACTGTTGACAGTAATTAAACAATTTACTCAATTATCAAAAAAAAAAATATTCCCTTGTCAAAATGTCTGGTAATTCATCAACCCGGATAACAAAATATTCATAAAAAATTTGAGCCAAAAAAACGTGACCCATTTTTAACAATTCTCCTGAAGTTTTGTGAGCCACATTTCTCTTTTTTTTGTTCGCCGTAACGAAATTCCTACACGCGAATTTCCAAGGTAGATATATCGCGGTAAAGACAGGTGCATAAGCCGGGCGTAGACGTTTGCTTCTTCACACCACGTTCTCATAAATATATGTACTTGAGTATAGCAGAGTGTAACAACAAAATACCGTGAATACTTTTTTTCCATATAAAAAGAGTCAGGTGTCCTTACTTTTTGGACGAAAAAGATCGAATATTCAATCAAATTTATATATAGATGCGTGCGTGTTCAACGTGCGCGCTTGAAAATTGACGCCTGAAATTTCTGATTGACAACTTGACGATTTTAAAATTATTTCATAGCCATATATCGAAGTTTCTAGTCGAGGGTCATCTCTTTTTTTACAAGAGGAATATGTGTCTAGGCTCTCTCTCTCTGAGTGTTTTATAAATTTATTTAAGTTGTTCGTCAGCAGCCCGAGTGTCAGTTATTAAAATACTTCCGTATTGCGGATATGAAAAGAGGAAACGGTTGAGAGAAAGCGAGGAGAGAAGGATAATATTTTCGGCGTGCAGCAGCAGTGCTAAGTGGTGGCACTTGATTAAACAGACAGGTGTTTGCGTTTAACTCATCCTCGGACAATTCATACACATGGCCACTTTTTGTTATTTAAAAATGGTACTCGTTATTTCTTCCATCGTATATATTGAATATTAAAAAAAAAAATGATGTATCTTTTCATTTCCATTTGAAAGTATATGATTTTGGAACAATAGTCGTAAATATTTAAATAATGAACAATTCTCCTGCTTTTTTTAGTAGCATTAGCAGTATTTTTAAAATAGTGTTGATCTTCAGTATATCCCAAATAGTAGAAAATTTACTGCATTAAACAAAGCAATGGGTGTCTCGCGATACCGAACATTAATCAACGTGACTTTTTTTTTTTAATATGATCGCTTATCAGATTTCTCATCGTACGTCCGCAACTTTGACAATTGTCAAAATATCAAAAATCAATCGTCTCCAAGTTCCACAGCTCAGTATAGAAAGTTAAGTATATTATCAACAGTTTAGGTCAAAAAATACATCTGGGCACAGCATGTCAAATGATTTATCATTCAAACAACCCCTTTTGTGCATATGCATAAAAAAATGTCTATAGAATCATACATGAAACTTCTGCACCCCATAATTTTCTCAAAAAACGTAAAAAAAAAACATTCTTAGCACTTGTTCTGCACATGCTATGAAACTCTGCGAAACGAGCGTGCCGTCGGTCACAGTTTAAGAATGTAAAAATTTAACCCCAGCCTGTTTGTCAACTAACGTGTCTAATTGTAAAAAAAAAAGGTGCGGAATTGTTACGTACAACGCGTGCTGTGTAACTATCGACGAATTTGTTCAACTCTGACTCATGTTATTTAATTTGTTATTAGCGAGCGAATGAAATCAGCTGGGGAGTCAAGTACAGGTCATGGTGTGTATATATTAATCCATTGGCCATGCCACTATGCACAGGTATATATGTATACACGCATACATATAAGTATATACATGTATACACACATACATATAAGTATATACATGTATAGTATCAAAAGAGCATATAGGAGATTACCTGTAGGAGAGAGCATGCATGGAATGAGAAAAAAAAACTGCGCTCTCGTGAACGAAACTTCACACGATGCACGGTCCCGATATGCCCGTCGGGTCATTAGCTGGTCGATCGCTCCTGACACGCACGCCGCCTCGGCACCATGAAAAATGGGCACGAAAATAGGACTCTCTACATCGTCGTCGTCGTCGTCGTCGTCGTCATCGTCATCGTCGTCGTCGTCGTCGTCGTCTCTGTTCTCTCCTCCACTTCTTCGACTGCTGGCGTGTTGACCTTGCTACGTTTGACTTTCCATGTATATATATATATATATGTATATATAACACTCCAGTACTAATACTTTTAACTCGTAATTGAATAACCCAACAGGGCAGAGAGGGAAAGAGAGCTTTGGTTTTCGTGTTTCTTATCCATATCTATCATCTCTTTTTTCCCTAGACATCTATCTGTATTATCTAATTTTTGCTCCTCGTGTATAGCCAAAATCATGTGATGATTATCGATATACGTGCACAGAATTACGAAAATACGTGTCAGACTGTTTATAGGGATTTGTAAATAGGAGAAAATAAATTGAATATATTTCATATTTACGAAACAAACAAAAAAACCCGACTTATTGTATAATATAGATGTATATAAATGTTCTTCATGGTTGTATGCGGAATTTGTTCCCTGGAGTATTTGGCCACGAACCACCGTACCATCGAATCTTATATAGTACACCCCTGACGGGTACTATATATATACATAGTATGTATAAGCTGCTTTGGTGGAGGGAGAAGGGTGAAAAGGCAGAGGGATGAAAAGTGATAAAGGTACAGAGGAGTGAGAGGGATGCGCGGATTCAGCCCTCGTCTGCGTGTGTATATATATATATATATATAAACTTTGCCTCTGGGCCAAGAGGCAAAAACCACGAGGCCGGGGGATGGAATGAGGCAAAGTGATGTTTGCGAAGCAACGCGAAACCCTCGAATCACCGTAGTGGCGCCGATATCTCTGTTTGCCATTGCACCCCTCATAACACTCGATTTTTCAAACCTAGCGCATCCTCTGCGATAGCTTTTTCTCGCTCTAATAGACAGTCTGTGCGCCTCCTCTCTTTCTCGCGGTATCGATATACCCCTCATTGATATAATATAATATTAATGCCTCGGGTGCCGAGCTCGGCACGCTTCGAGACTGTAAATATTGGTAAAGAAATATAGTTATGTGTCTTTGATACGTTTTGGTCCTGAAGCTTTTCTGTGATATTACAACGATTCTCGCAGCCCGACGGTAAAAACCACAGCTGATATATCGAGTCGAAAAGTAAAATGAGTTTCAGGGGTTATCATGATTATTTTAAAAAAATTATCGTTCCGAAATTTAGGATAATTGTGTGAGATAATTAAGGATTTGCATTATCTGCATAACGAAACATAAAATACAATTTTTAACAATCATCTAATTGGTATTTATGTTGAATTAACTCTAGGAATATTGTATGTACACACTGAAATTAATGTAATTTCATTGGAATTAAATTGCATTTATTTTATCAATTAACTTGTGAATTATTTATATTCTGAAACAATAATTCAATTTATGGACAAATTTTTAAGATATTGCATTAATCGAAATTCACTTTATTTATTAGAATTTGCTTAACATTTATATTTGGACATATTAGGGAATGCAAAAATGTTAACGTGTTCGCCCTATCTTTGTTGATATCTATACAAACAATTTTGGGGTAAACATTTTGTACGGGCATAAAGTCAATTTTATTTCTGCGAAATTTATATTTTACTGTGCATATCCATATTCATATGGAAATAACTGTCGCCAAAGTCGATAGCTGGAAGCTATAATGTCGACTGTATATACCCCTTGCCCATAAGATTGTGAAGGAAGCAGATTTGTCAAGTTCCTCATACGAGAGCAGATTTTGCACGGGTCGAAGATCTGTATCTCCTCTCTCTCTCTGTCTCTCTCTCTCTCTCTCGATCTCTCCTGGGATCTCGGAGGGAGCCAAGCAACTTAATGGGCTGGAAAATTATTATGATGAAATCCGGCGAGCCCCAACCCTCGCACTTCTCGCGGTCCCTGCAAGTTTTTGCGCAGTCAACGCTGGGGTTGTTTGCGATTACAGAATTGGCTTGGTCCCACTCGCGCAAAAGCCAAACCATCCTCTTCTACCCTTTCATTCTTTTGCTCAAGACTAGCAAGCATCTCTTCTTCGACGACATTGCACAAGAGAACTTTTCATCCGAAACAAATTTAATTTTCCATATTGCCAGACATTCAGCAATTTTTTCTCTCGTCTCCCAACTTTGCCAATAATTATTGATTTACTGGTAAAATATTCCAGCACAATTTTCAATATTCGATAGTGTTTTTCTATCATTCATTCTACTGCAGTCACCAAAAGCTCTTCTTTCATTGTGTAAATTCTGGTGAGTGATCGAAATCCATATAATTATTCTGCAATACTTTTTTTCAAGCAGAATCTTTTGTGATACATGAAACATTTTTGAGTTACAGTATGATTTTTTAAAATTTATTTATCCATCAATTAACATCAATTAATTAAGTATTTGAGTAAGAATTTGCGCGAATATTTTTTTATACAGTTTCTATTTCGTCTAATTGAAGTCTATAATATATCAAGGGTACATTATTCAAATCGGTTATTCTAAAACGTTTTTCTTGTGGACAAAATTCCTCGTTAATCGTAATACTTCCACTCCAATTACAAATATCATTTATTCAACTGAATTTTTGGTTATTGCACGTGCAATATTCCAAAAGATCGTTCATATCGATGAGGATGGGAACCGCGAACGAGAGCCGATGGAAACGCGAGCTTATGTTCGAAGGGGAGGCTAAGAAAAATAGTAAAGGCGAGCTAGTGAAGTGCAGACGAGAATCAACGTGAGAGCAAGAGAGAAACAGAGAAAGGGAATTTGGTGTGGGTGAGCGAGCTATGAATTACGACCGTTGGGCCGAGCGACCTAGCTGCAGCACTAAAATCCCGACTGATATATTATTACGTATTATTGCTCCCGTTCGGTTATTTATACCCATATAACATAATGCCCTGGCGAGATCCGCGTAGAAGTCTCTCAAAGTACACGGAGCTCACTCTCTTCAATATCTATATATATATATATATATATATATATATATATCTATATTTTTTCTCGGTCAGAAAGTTATAGAGCTCGAGCTGCTCCTCTGGCTGTCGAGTCCCCGGAGATCGCGGGACCTTATCTCCCTTATCGGTCATAACTTTCATTGAAAAGTACGAGCGAGAGACAGAGGAACGTTTGTCTTTTTCAAAAGTTCGAAGCTCATCCTCGATTTCTCATATGCCTGCAGATGCACTTGTAACAGTAATTCGTTCGAGACGTGCTCCACCCTCCCAAACGGGTCCATCATTTGTTTCTTTTATACAAGGACGATTCTCCTCATCAGATATTAAAAAATAAAATTATTTTAACGGAGCTCGATATAAATCAATGAATATACGACATCACGTGGTAAAATGTATTCAGAGAATAATTGAAGAGGTCAGAAATCATGCGAAGTCATTATTTCGATTATTTCACAAAACTAAAAGCAGATTGTGCAGAATATTATTAATAATGTTAATACATAACACTTAACAGGGAGTTTTGGGCTTCTGTTGGTCCTCTCTCTCTCTCTCTCTTTCTCGCTCTCTCTTCCACGTTCCCTCCCTCGGAACTATTTCTGTACAACTCATTTTCCTACGGATCGCGAAGAAGAATGCGCGAGAGTTTGCTTGGTGGTGTCTGAGAATTCGACGTCCTACTCGCGACCCGCGAGTTATAATCGGCCTCGTTTCTCAACTATATATATAAATACATTTATATGTACCTTTGCACAGTGTATATATTTGCATAGTTGAGCATAAGATTTTGTTATATATCGCAAATATACGGCAATATAGAAAACTTTTCCTATCTCGTCGTGGATATTCATCAAACGCGCTTGAAAAGGTTGCAAACGGGTAAAATATATTATTTATTCGAACGAAGGCCAAGCTCGGCCTTCACGTCCAACGTGACGAACAGCATTAATGCGCCAATACGAATTGTCTTTTTCTCCCTCCTCCCTCCCACCCATTTTCTCTCTCTCTCTCTCTCTCTCTCTCTCTCTCTCTCTCTCTGCATATATGTATATATAACTCTTTCGTTCCTCAATCTAGAATGTAAGAACAATATTAAATTTATTTATGGGCCGCGCATGCGTCTGTGTATTGAAAGAAAATGAGGTTTCGGGTCGAATGGAAGAAACTCTCTTAACGTGTATATGTGAAGGCACTCGGGGGAGTTATATACGATCAATGCTATATTCTTTTTTTTTTTTTTGTAATATGCATATATCTTCAATTCATTCATGATGGATTCTCACTCATCGCAACAATGCCTCATACATACTCACACTTTAATGCATAATGCAATATATCGCACATGTCAACAGAGGTCTATATACATATTGTATAATGTGTAATGTGTGTGTGTCTCAGTTACAGAATAAGCATTGCAGAGGAGGAAAAATCGAAGCCCTTCATTTACGTCCGTCGAACTTTGACGCATGCGTATCATTATCGAATAACGTATTTGCATGCTTCTTATAATCATCGATGATATATAATATATTAAAATCAAGAGAGTTGGTAACGTCTCGACGTCAAGTAAGAAAGAATAAAAATTTACATGTAGAACTCGATCACGTGCTGATTCAATAACTTTCTACGAATTTCGTACTTAATCGACCGCGAGCAGGTTTCGATAAGAAATTCCATTGCTAATTTATCTCTCACCTACCTTATGATATATATATATATATATATATATATATCATATATATCGGGGACGAGCTCTCTGCATCGTCACGGTGCATCGCTGGAACGAAGCACGTAATATACGGATTCGCAATTGCTAAGCCGATACAATATACATATATATATATATATATATATATATATATATATATATATGTATATAATGACTAACGGGATTCGTACACTTACGTAATTGCGCGAATCGATTCAATGCGATGCAACAGAGAAATATATTAAACTAGTTGTCTAGTGTATATACAGGATAAAGCATTTTATATATGTACAGTATGATATCCTCGTTTATTCCAGATCCTGGTTAGAGTGACCTGAAAATCAATCTTACCATGTGATTTATTCTTATAAGCCCTCGGGGATTTAAGTAATATAAAAACTGAATAATAACAGTAATAACAGCATAAGCATTATTGAATTAATTGTAAAATGTTAACTTATTATTAAAAGTACATTCTTATAATTGACCCTTTAATTATTAGTCGAAAACAACAAAATTTATTATTCGAATAATACTCAACTCTGCAATTAGCAGAGATCTTAGGCTACTATGAGAAATAACGATTAATCATAAATAAAATTTCAAGCCCTTCACTGCTAACAAACTCAAGATGTTCACCAGGCCATATGACCACATATGCCATTACTCTCCGCACCGTCTTGTAAACTCCCTCGCAATCCCCATATTTATCCCCCAAAGCCAATCGCGGTCTGTTCTAAAAAAAAAAAAAAAAAACCAAGATAAAAAACGAATTCGCGTCCGTCTACATTGCAGGGTGGTTCGATGCGTTGAGTATATAAACTTCGTGAATTTGCCTACTTGCTCGGTTGACGAGCTCCAAGAGAGTCCCCGCACATATGCGGGCGTCGTCGCATACATATAATCGTACGCCGGGAATTCCCCGCGTCTCTCATAATCATGAGGAACGCACACGTCGATCTCACTGTACGCGAGTCGTTCCCCCTTCTCTATATATATGTATGTTGAAGTATCGCGGGCATGGTTTTTATGAGGAGAGAGAAACTCCACCCAAACGAAGTCTCGAGATCTTCAAATATTTACTCGTAATGCGGACGTCCTTCCGTCGTCGTTTTCGTTGTCATGCTTATGCGGAGAGTGCGTCGTCTGCGTACGTGCGTATTCCACATCGTACGACCCCACAGGATAAACGAGACGAGAGAGAGAGAGAGAGAGAGAGAGAGAGAGAGAGAGAATAAGTATTGTATACGCTGAGAGTGCTACTGATGTCGAGCTATATCTATGGTAGCATCACTAAAAGTACTCTCTTCACTCTCTCCGAGACATATTTGCTTCTTTTCACTCTCATCAGTCATATTGTTTTTAACAGTCACGAGACGATCATTCAAATGCTCATTCAACACTGAGATAAATAATTATAACTTTTAAATTAATTTTTTCCCTTAGATGTCCATATTGAAAAAAAAAAAAAATATTCTGACGATTAATCAAATTTGGAGACTTTTCGATCGTAAAAGGGTGATTCCTCTAAAATAGGTCATTCGATCCACATCTCTTCATCAAATACAATCGAATCAATTTGTACAATTTCCGCATGCCCGTCATCGAAAAACTAAAATTACCACGTCTCCTGTCAGTATACAAAAATTGCATTGGATAGCTCAAATTTTTAACTCGGCACTGGAAGCCTAAAAATATCGTGACAAAAAAAGATCATGGCTACTTTATGTCACTATTTCCATACCGAGAAAAATTCCACGAAAAAAATAAAATATATATATTCTAACGATTAATCAAATTTGGAGACTTTTCGATCATAAAGGGTTGATTTCTCTAAAATAGGTCATTCGATCCACATCTCTTCATCAAATACAATCGAATCAATTTGTACAATTTCCGCATGTCCGTCATCGAGAAACTAAAATTACAACGTCTCCGCCTCAGTATACAAAAATTGCATTGGATAGCTCAAATTTTTAACTCGGAACTGGAATCCTAAAAATATCATGACAAAAAAAGATTATGGCTACTTTATGTCACTATTTCCATACCGAGAAAAATTCCACGAAAAAAATAAAATATATATATTCTAACGATTAATCAAATTTGGAGACTTTTCGATCATAAAGGGTTGATTTCTCTAAAATAGGTCATTCGATCCACATCTCTTCATCAAATACAATCGAATCAATTTGTACAATTTCCGCATGCCCGTCATCGAAAAACTAAAATTACCACGTCTCCTGTCAGTATACAAAAATTGCATTGGATAGCTCAAATTTTTAACTCGGAACTGGAAGCCTAAAAATATCGTGACAAAAAAAGATCATGGCTACTTTATGTCACTATTTCCATACCGAGAAAAATTCCACGAAAAAAATAAAATATATATATTCTAACGATTAATCAAATTTGGAGACTTTTCGATCATAAAGGGTTGATTTCTCTAAAATAGGTCATTCGATCCACATCTCTTCATCAAATACAATCGAATCAATTTGTACAATTTCCGCATGTCCGTCATCGAGAAACTAAAATTACAACGTCTCCGCCTCAGTATACAAAAATTGCATTGGATAGCTCAAATTTTTAACTCGGAACTGGAAGCCTAAAAATATCGTGACAAAAAAAGATCATGGCTACTTTATGTCACTATTTCCATACCGAGAAAAATTCCACGAAAAAAATAAAATATATATATTCTAACGATTAATCAAATTTGGAGACTTTTCGATCATAAAGGGTTGATTTCTCTAAAATAGGTCATTCGATCCACATCTCTTCATCAAATACAATCGAATCAATTTGTACAATTTCCGCATGTCCGTCATCGAGAAACTAAAATTACAACGTCTCCGCCTCAGTATACAAAAATTGCATTGGATAGCTCAAATTTTTAACTCGGAACTGGAAGCCTAAAAATATCATGAAAAAAAAAGATCATGGCTACTTTATGTCACTATTTCCATAACGAGAAAAAATCCACGAAAAACAAAAAAAAAACAAAACTTAAATCTCCTTCGTCCTAAATCTACATATCAGAGTTCTTGTCATGCTTATAATCGTTTATCGCGACTCTTGATGGAGATCTCGCAGCGATCGTTGCTTCGCACGCATGCACGCGGTGCGCGCAGAGATATGTAATGTAACATCGGTGCTTCAATCTCTCTTATCACATATGTATAAGCATTCAGTGCTATACGTGTATATGTGTGACGTATATGTACATGTTATATATATATATATATATATATGTGTGTGTGTGTATATATATATGTATGAAGACAAGGAAAATACGTACACACGATAAGTATACAGAAGACGAGAAGTGCGTCGTATATATATACCAATAGAGCTTTCACACACACGCGGCAGCAGTATACATCGTATGCGTTTATCTGGAAAATCAACTTAAGGACGTACCTTCGAGGCATTTAATTACTCGCTCCGAGGATTATCGCGTGACACCTTTTTACATGCTCGCAGGTGGACGCGCCCTATACTCTCTCCTTCGTCGTATAAACACTCGGTGTGTGTGCGAGCACGTATTTAGAGCACGAGTGCGCGCACACCAACGCACGAGAAAGAGGAACAGAGCGAAAAGAACTGTGTGTATATATATATATGTTTATAGCGAACCGCGGGCGCCAAGAGCGAGTTAGCGTATAATTTACATAAACAGCCAATTTATCATATCGAGGAAACTATCTTTCCTCTCTCCCCTGTTGCCATCTCCGAAGCGCAAACATATAAAACCAGTCGCAGATGAACTTACCTTGTGCCTTCTGGCGCTCGTACACTCTCGTATTTCGAGATTACGTAGATTTCATGTATTTTGCCGTTTGTTCGACTTTTACACTGAGATAATTTTATAGGAAAAATTGCTATACTTCGTACAGTAATCGCGAGACATTATGACATTATGGCGATGCAAATTGAATTTTGCACATTGCTTCCGAATTTTTCTTCCTTCTCCAAAGTACCCTTTATGGGCCTTTGTCCAGTTTTGGCTTCCTCGTGGAGGATGCTTTATAAATGGGTGGAAAGTATGAAGAAGTATGAGGACGATTTTTAATTTGCAACTTTTCCAGCCCTTATTTCGATTAGCAAACTTTTCCAACGACTCGTGATTTTGTCTTTTTGGAAAATTTTAAATACTCGGGCATTGAATATGCAAGAACGTTTTATTTCACAAAAAACAAGCTTCCTCTATGAGAATATCAAAAACAAAAAATATAAAGAGATATTACGTAACTGCGTGAGTCGATTCACGTGATTTTTCGTATTTAATCGTGACGTGTCACGTAACAATTAAATTTACATAAATTCCACCGGGGTTTGGTGGTCGACTCGATGTATTATTTGGGTAAGGTAAGGAAAGAATTGACCTGCCAGAAAGGTCAACTGTGGGTGGTATAATCAGAAAAAATCGAGGCGAGAGACTCTTACTTTTTTTTATCTCTCGATTTTTTTCAAGGGGACGCCATGTTTTGTTAAGTACCTTAATCTGACGCAAAAAGTGACAGTATTAATAGGGTATGAACGGATCAAGCTAAAATTGGGGACAAATGTCCGTCACAAGGTTATTAGTATTGTACAATAAGACCTTAATAATTAATAAAATAGAAAATTCGTCGATAACAATGCTATAAAAAAATTGCAATAACGGAGAAAAAAATGGCACATTCCGTCAATGTATACTGTAACTGCAATATACAATAAAATATAGTATAACAATATACCAACTTTGACTTGACTGTTTTTATTTTGAAGGAGATTATAATGTACCGAAGAAAAGCGTAACGAAACTCTTACTTTTCTTTTGAAACACTCGCAGGGGTGACTCAACTTTTCGATTCGGAAGAAATTTCACGGTTTTCCTTTCGTAATGAGAGGGATAAACGTCGTAGTTCTATAGATAGATAGATATAGAGTCTCTCAGCTCGGGCAGTCTCGGACCCCCTTTTTCTAATTCTTCATAGTATACGTATATAAACACATATAGATATATAAACGACGAAACCATTTCAGCGCCTAGCGTATATGTATACTCCTTACAAACGAAGCAAAAAGGCATACATAGAAAAATTTCCCCTGTCGTTTGAATTCTGGGATGAAATTCCCCGTCGCTGTTCTCCGTCACTCGGCTCTTTTCCTGAAATATGTAAAAGTGCCTGCATCCAGAGTAAGGTTTTTTTTGTCTAAAAATATCTATAACGAAGTGACGAGAAGCTGCTGAACTCATTTTTCTTTTTCTCTCTTTCTTGGTCGGGCTATAACAGCTACTAGAGGCATCCCTTGTAAAGCTCCCGGAGATATACTACTATGAGCATGGCAGACATAGACGTTAGTCGAGAGAGACCATAGGGACAAACGTGTCAGCCTGTATAATGTGGCCCTCGTAAATACGAGTATATACCACGAAGTATATATATATATATACACAAAATTCCCATATCGTCTCGCCGAGGGTCTCTCTCTCTCTCTCTCTCTCTGTCGAACTGGCTTGATATATACACGATAGTGACACAATTCTGTCTCTTTTCATACTTTGGGATTCTCACTTTTTTTTCGCCCCCTTTATATTTTTCCCCAAATCTCACACTCTTATATTTTTCGAGGACCTCGTGCAAGCTCTCGGGGAACTCTGCTGCCGCAACCGAAGACGGAAACCCTATTTATTTATGGGTGTTATACACCCCCTACTGAAACTGAAGTAGGGTGTCGAGGAGGCACGCGCCACCTTTAGCTTCTCGTCGCGCTTTCTTTTCAGACCTTCTCTTTCTCTCTCTTTCTCTGACATTCCCTCTCTTTCTCGCACTCGAATAACACAATCTCGTGCTCGACATCGTCTCACTTTTCCACCCCCCTAGACCTTCGTAAGGCAAAGGCAACCCTCACTCTTGGGCTTCCACAGCACACGCCGGTGACCATAGCCAACTCTGTTTTCCCTTCTATATATGTATATATGTATATATATATATATAAGTACAAGTTAGTGTACGGGTCACACTTTCGTAGTAACCAACACGAGAGATCGAGCAGAAACATCTGTGGGCGTTCAGGTCGACGCTTGATCCCTTTTTAACCCTTGCTACGACCTTTCGACCACACTACCCTCACAAAATCTTCCATTATCGTTTCGCTCCTTACATTTCTCGATACTTGCGAGATTTTCGATCTCTTAGAACTTAGACAGAGAACACTTGAATGTTTCTTTGAAAATGCTCCAAGTGTTCCATTTCATGATAATTAAAAAAATCGTTAAAAAAATTTAGATTTAAATTTCAAAATCTTCAATCACGAAGATAAATATTTTTATTCGAGAAAACTTAAAATGTCTGTGTGTTAAAATACTTTCTATTTTTATTAAAATATTTTCGTAAATTTAGTAATGTTTTTATAACTCCGATGCTACTGGAGGCATCCGCGACAATATTTCACAGAGTATTTTACTCTCCCTTTTCACTTTTCACCCTCAAATCTTAAGCGCATCGCGGGCGCGTTACGTCCCCAGCGACACATCAGTCCGTCACCCTTGGAACAGGCGCGCGTCTATCCAGCGTGTATACTCTCTCCTCTTTTCGTGTATACACATTTGTATGTAATGTGAGTGTATGTGTGTGCTTTTTCCAAGTGGAAAAAAGTGAAGCCAAAGAGACATCCTCAGTGTTTTGCTCTCATCCGGGAAGCGAGTTCACCACTTTGCGCGTTCGGGTCCAACGTCTCGAAAAGCTGTGCTGTCGTTTTGCTGCTGTGAGAGTTTTCTCCCTGGTCCATGAGTATGGGAGAAGCGCGTGCCACTCTTTCACCCACGCAACACGAGAGACGTGTCACCTCCCACAGAACTCGTGGCGCGCACGCGCTCGTCTACTTTTCCGTCGGCTAACTGCACAGTAGCCAACATGCCGTTTTACATCGAGAGCTTGCATGACTTTTTGTCACAGCTTGCTTCGAGTGGACACTTTGTCATGAACAATCAATGAAAAAATCATCATTATTCTTATTAATCATTTAATCATATATTCGTTTCAATGAAAATAAAATCGAATGTAAAGTAAATGTCATGATTCGTTGATTTTTCATATTTGTTCATATAACTAGTAAAACTTTGACAAGCAATTTAAGACAAATAGAAAAACAACGATGTCACTTTATACTCTGTGATTTGGAATAATTTTTACCCATTTATATGGAATCTTCGGTAGGAAAATCCGCATGAGTCAATGCAGATAAAAACTCATAGATTTTCTGATGTTGATGGAAAAATGATTCATGCAGCCAGGAAAATTTATTTATAAGCGATGTCAAAGGTTGCTCCTAAAGGTACAAAAAAAAATTCTTTCTCCTTCACGAACTCTCTGTGCACGAATAATTGAACAAGACCATTTCGCAGAACTCGCGTGTCCAATAAGTCTACGAATACATAATACACACATCCGCTTGCTTCTTGCTCGGCTGACCAAACTCCGTTCAATCAACCCCCGTTGCATTGGACATTCGCAATGGAAATAGCGGAAAGAATAATATATCGCATAACACAAGGAAAAACTGAACAATCGAGGCCCAATTACGATTGGGAACAGAACATACTTTTTGCAGTCGGTTAGCTTTTCACGCGTTTCTCTCTCTCTCTCTTCTCTATCGCTCTCGACACGCTGATCGTTCGTGTGCGACGAAACGAGGGCAAAATTTATATACAATACAATATAATAATGAAACACACAGACCATCAAAAGCGTGTATATATATATGTATAGACTGACATTAAAAGCGCTTATTCCACGCTACATTTCCGATCGCCGTGGGCTGGACATCGTCCACCTTTCATTATTTTTCTCTTTCTCTCGATGTCCATGAGTGTGAGCTTGAGCTCATTTTCCATCTCAGTCCGGCAGCCCATTGTCTGATTTTGAGAGTCGGCAAGCGGGGGCGGCTGCTGGTCAGTCGGTTAAAAGAGTGCAGCTGCGGGGGTGGTCAATCTAAGGCTGAAATTCTCTCTCTCTCTCTCTCTTTCTCTCATACATGAATGGGAATACATATATACTTGATGTATATAAACATACATATATGCAATATACATAGACATATGTACTACATCGGTATACATTTTCAGAGTCACAGCTGTCCCCAACAAAAATAAGAGAGATGGAAGAAAGAAATGAGTTGGTTATATAGCTGGCACGCGCTGGACGACCATTGACGATGAGACGCGAGAGGGAGAGAGAGAAAAATAAATAGGGAGCATGAGGGAGAGTTATAAAATTTATATACACCATAGATAAAGCAAGAACTGACCATCAGCTCGTGTACGCACATCACTCTTGGTACATACATATGTATATATATATACATGTATATCTGCTTGTATATTCTTTTGTCAAATTTTCGAGGGCACCCACGAGCCATTAGAGGGACACACGTTCACCAATTTTACATTGTGCGATAAAGACATCACTCTGACTGCCCCCTCTTTTCACCATTATTCGCATTAATTTCCTGGAAATGATGACTCTCGCCCACACTTTTCATCGACACTATAATTGTTTCGTTTTATATAATCTAAGCATTCGTATATTGTCAATTCCAGCATAGTCGGGATATCTTTTCAAAATCAATAATCTAACAATAACGTTTTCTCAATAAATAATTAATAGACTGTTCTCGTGACTGAGACGCACCCAATGGTATTTTTTTTCCCATGATTTCGTAAATTTAAATACGATAAGAAAATCCACCGTAAGGTGTGTCGATACAACATCGATTTGTTTAACTGTTATTCAACCGTCTTTCTATGGACGTCCCAATTTTCCTAACTTCATACAATATGCACCACGCATTTCATTTGACTCTTTGCACACGAATTGGTGTACTTAGAACCTACGTACACGTGCACTGTATACACCATTTGCATGTCACTTTCCAAACGTCCTAACATATTTTATAATTCTGGGAAATGGGATATAATGGTGATAGGAACGTGCTCGTCGGATAATACGAATAATAATAATAATAATAATACATATATATATAGGCCCCTTTAAAGCCTGATAATCAACGCCCACGCATGGATTTGCGCCAAACTCGTATTACACTATACGGTAAATTCATCACAAGAGAGCTACCGCCCAGCCTTTATTATTTCCTGACCATTGTCCATCCATGAGTGCGGGCACGTGTGCAGATCATTCTGCACGTTAATACTACACATAAGTGTATTATATATATTATCGTTAAATACATATATTGACGTCTGGATTTGTAGATATTCGTATATTATATTCTTGTACCAGCACAATATTTCAAGTACTGTGAACGCTGTCGGAAAATAATATACATTGGAAGAACAGAGTTTTGCAATTAACCCCCGTGACTCATATATAATTGAACGTTAAATAATCTGTGAAATTTTTCAAAAATGATTTCTCTCATTGAGTTATTATATCCTAAACATTCTAATGATCAAGCAAATTGATTAGTGAAATATTCTGCATCAACAGAATTATTTAACAAAATTAAAAAGAAAATGAGGGCTTGTTGAATTTTCTTTTATAAATCAATTAAATAATAATATAATTGAAATTGAAAATGGCTTCTCGGATGATAAAACTCTCGAGCCTTGCTGTTAAAATATCTCTGATAAAGCCCAAGAGAATTTAATAATCAACACAAACTTCTCTATGACGTGCACACAGTGTAGTCTAAATATTTAACACAATCAGCAACTCGTAATTTGAGCCACATCGATGTTAAAGAATGTGGATTGCCCGAGCAGCTGGGATAAGTGAAGAATTTATCGTTTTACATGGATACTACAGACAGTATATAGAGTGCAGTTAACCGCAAACATTCTATTGATCGTGATCGATAAAATTGCTGCTCCAGCAGCGTGATTAACGTTCTTATATGTATTAAACTACAACTCATCGCCTGTATATGTACAGACACTTATTTTATTTTCGCGCTCATGAGTAAATTGCAACTTTTTTCTGTACCATACAAATATTATATAGTATAAAACTATATATAGTTGACAGCCAAAATAAAGCCAAAACTCATAAGAATTGCCCTAATATGCGTTAGGCCAAGTTTAATACACTCTTGTCACACGTACATTACACATCGATGGCTTAAACTCAAAAAGACGTATCGAGTGCGTATTAGCATATAGTACAAATGCTCAATTTACAGTATACTCCTCACAGACCTTTTAAATGTATATATATATATATATGTATATACATAAACTACTGCAATTATTGTGTAGTAAATTCAAACTGCTTGGAAGTCTATTAAATAGTCATGAGCCAGTCGGTCGTCGCATTAGCGCCGCCAGATTGACCTGCACATCGAACGAAGAGGCTTCGGGGCCCTTAAATCGTCGACAGAGACCTTCATGCACGCAGCATCCAGCGAATAACCCTTATGTGCATATACACATATGTATTCACACGCGTACACGCTGGTGCTATGCGTGAGACAGTGTCGAAAACGTTTTTAGTGCGAGAAGACAGAGTGAGACCGAGTGAGAGAGATGAAAAACGTAATAAGAATAAAAGTACAGGTATATATATATAGAAGAGAAGGAAGAGAGCGAGAGATGTACACGAGGATTGGGTTAACCAAGTGGTCGAGTTACACGCGTGAGTGTATCAAAACCATGACGAATCGCTGCGTCACACCATTCTCTTTAACCTTTCACGAGACTCATCTCCTCTTTGCTCTCTCTCTCTCTCTCTCTCTCTCTCTCTCTCTCTCTCTCTCTCTCCCTCCCTCTCTCTCTCTATCTCTCACTCTCTCTCTCTCTCGTTCTCTCTCTCTCTCTCTCTCTCTCTCTCTCTCTCTCTCTCTCTTCTCTCTCTCTCTCTCTCTCTCTCTCTCTCTCTCTCTCTCTCTCTCCCTCTCTCTCTCTCTCCCTCCCTCTCTCTCTCTTTCTCATATGTCTCATCAACTTCTCAAGCTCACTGTGGCGTTTCGTTACGACTCGACCAAAACTTGGCAGAGTTGTTGAAATACTAAACCAAAGCATAATGGTTATTTGAAATTGACACGCCTTAACATTTTATTGTTATTGAGAAGCCCAAAATTTGTTTTTTTGCTTTATTATACTATCCGATCCAATCGAATATTTCCCGCTGATTGCGAATCACACCGAGTTTTTGCCGGAAGTTCCTTTTATATGTACGAAAAATTATAATATTTTCACGTTTTTAGATTTTTTTTTTACAACAATAACTTAGTTTTTCTCCTCTTTCGCTCTCTCTCTCTCTCTCTCTCTCTCTGTCTCAAGTCATAACGCGAGGGCACGCATGCCGGCACGCACACCAAGGAAGCGAGAGCCACAGCAGCTCAAGGGAGTTTCGCATATTACAAATACGTGTTACGAACGCCAGCACGCACGCACGCACGCACGCACGCACGAAACGCCGCCCTGATACTCTTTGCCTTTGGCCAACTCTCTCGCATCATCCCACTTCTCTCCTACTAAAACATTCTCTCTCGTCTCCTTCTTGTCTTCTTATTTTCTCATTCTTCTCTTTCTCTCACTTTTATCCACAGCTCGTTATACGCGTATTCTCTCTCTTGCATTTTGCCGCTCTTTCGTGCTGTTCCTTTCATTGCATCCTTTTCTCTCACTCAACGCGTCGTTATTGCTCACCGATGATTATTACGATTATTACACGCCATACCACAGAGAGGATTCCTTTGCCTTCAATTCTTCAATTCTTTCTCACTCTCGCGCACACGTTACGAGGTTAGCTCTCTCGTCGACGTCTTCGTCGTTGTCATAAAAATACGAGGGCCAGGGTCTTCGAGAAAAAAAAAGGAATCAGTCCCCTCAGGCCCCTCTCCAACGATTCTCAATAAGAAATTTCTTCCTCGCTCGCTCCTCGTGTATCTTACCAGTTGATACATATATATCTATATATGCATCAGTCCGAAATAACGAATACTCAAGCCGGTAAAGTGTTCTTTTATTTAAATAATTTATTATCATTATAATTATTTAACAATTTTAACAAATATCAGAAAGAATTTTGGTTGAATGCCTCAAGTCTAAAATACATAATCGATTAATTTTTATAATCCATGTTCAATTTTGTCTCTTCATTCCTCTATCGTAGCTCGTTGGTAACAACGCTCGATAAAAAAAAAAAAATATGCTTTCGGTGTATCGAAACTTTAAGGTAAAACAAAAATTATCCTACGCGAGTCATCGAGGTGCCGGTGAGCTCGTAGTAACGGTGATAAGGAATGCCCTTTGCGACGATGCTCTCGCAAATTCCCCCTTGATCGCTTGTCTTCGATTATTCTTCACTTTTTTCTCTCTCTCTCTCGCGATCTCACCGTGCTGTAATACCGGAGATCGAGTTCTCCTTCGTCTCCCCCGCGGCCGCGAAACCGATAACGAAATTCGAGCTTGAATTCAACGCGGTAGGGGAAGTGACTGCGTATAATAGCATGCTTTGTATATCTCTCTCTCTTTCTCTCTTTATATATATATATATATATGTATACACTATATGTGTGAGTGGCGGGCGAACGTTTCGATCGCGTTCTCGAGACATCGAGTATTTCGAATAACGATAAATATCGTGTGTAGCAAAAAGGAAAAGCCTCTGAGCCGAATGTGTACACACACACACATACATACACACGTATATATAAATATATGCACGTATGTATAGGTACATATATGTATTTACGTTTATATATGTACCAGGCTACGTTTACGCAGCATCCACGACGTGTCGGTAACATTAAAACCCTCTTACACTCGGGTTGTACAGGGAATTTGTGTCGTGGGGTATCTTCTGACCAACTTTTTTGCGAATAACAGGAGGAGGAACGATCATGCGATTCCGATGTGGGACCCTCTCTCGGCGTATATGTGAGCGTCTCTCGCCAAGAGAGATAAGAAAGTCCACGTATGACATCGACTGAGAATTCTTTTTCCATGCTTTTATTACGAATTCATTATTCTCGGAGATTTTTTTTTGTCCTGGTTCGAGATTATAAACAATCTGATTTTTATTTTAAAACAAATGGAGATAATCATATTACGTAATTAAAAAAAAAATAATCTTTGCGCTTGAACATTATGTTCGATTCTTTTGAAATTTGTAAAAAATGTACATTGATTAACGATTCAATGAATGCACGGTAAAAATTGTACAGAAATCATAAATACAGAAGGGTAAATGGTCGTGAAAAAAATTCAGCTGCGTCGATAATTTTTCTTCGATAAGAATATATGAAACGAAAATTTTGCTCGGCAAAAGTCGTAAGATCAATCGGGATTTTTATCGTAAAGAAATAAAACTCTACTGGAACATTTTTTTCCCCCTCAATACGCAAAGATAGTTTGCCCAGCATTCGCTTTACAAATTAAAGCTCTCTCCGATAGAGTATTTACATGGACGACGAGAGAGTCTCTGCACCGTTCGCGATGTCCGATCGACATCGACAATATCGCTCCACTATGTGCTACGAGAGAGAAAATATACGTACAAGGTATATATATATATATATATATATATATGTCCATACTGCTGTACATGAGAACCTAATGTATATCCTCAACTTGAGCCCGCATGCAGCTAAGAAAGCGAAAAGACGAGGACCAATCCTCGTACGATGTAGATGTGTGTAAACGAAAAGGGAAGAGAAATGAGAAGTGAGAAAAAAAAGTATTCTCAAAGACGTAGATAGACGGAGGGACAAGATCGAGCAATGCATCGATCGCCCCCTTATTTATTCATCTGCAAATAAATGAATGTTTTCTCGATCGAAGGGTCTAAGTACTATACTTATATGTATATATATATATATATGTATATGTATCTGTGTATACGTTACACGGTTTGTGTTCTGTTTGCGTCCGCGTATTCGATAAGATAGAGAACACTCGGTGTAAATCCGTGGGTTAGTATAAACTTTATTTACTCTGCCCTTCTTGACTCGATATTTCCCTTCGGTCTTCCCGCGTCGAGCAAAACTTTCTCGGGTTCCTTTGACCCTGCGCTGTCGGCCTTTTATCATTTTTTTTTTTTTTTTGTCAACTTGTATATGAAGTACATAGTTCACCCTGCCAGAGTTGTCTCATGCCTCCTCCCCTTTTCAATCTTTGATTTTCATGCTAACTTTTTTTTTACTCACTCCAACTAATTCTTGTTCCTCGATTTTTATTTTTTCTTATACATATGTATGGTGTACGCTAATGCTGATCGGAGCTTGTATAACTGGTTCTCGGGACCTGCCCCGAATCTCCAATGGCGGAATTTGTCGAATCGACTGCACAGCGATCGCGCGATTTGTCGGATTATTCGTGTGTGACTCATCACGACCGTAGATTCGCTCGATTATCACCTAAATGGTATCCTCCCTTCACATATTAATAATTTCTTCGCCTCTGGATAAAAAAAAAAATATATTAATCACTCAGATAATATCAATATAAACCGTGGAAAAAATTATATTTAGTAAGAAAAATCTATCTCGAATTTTAAAAATCCCTCATCAAAGTTGGATCATAGCAAAAAAAGTATTAAATTTTTCAATTGAACTTTTCTTACAAAGCTAATAAAAGTGACTGTTCTCGACGACATTATATATTAAAGGCAGTGATACATCCATCATTGAAAGATTTAAATCGTTATTATACATCTTTCTATTAAATGAGATAATACGGTGCAGCAAATGTTCGTGTATCCGAGACAAATATGGCAGTCTCTCGGAGCACTATATATATATATATATATATACATCTACAAAATACATTATATACACTATCCTAGAGTACAAGCGGTACTATATACACCATTAGTAGGTAACTATAAGTATGTGCACTCTCGCGGGAGAGGATAAATGGAAGTCTTCCATCTTGCGGCTTTGGCGTCTTACTCGGGGATGAATTAGCTGTACATGGTCCCTCTCGCGCTTGCCTCCCGCCTCACAATAGCGAAAAACAATACATATACATACAGATACCAATACATCGTGGACTTTGCGCAAATATGTATGTACAAAACTATATATAATATATACAGTACATCGTCTGTACTGGTTCCCCTTCTCATCATTCTCATCCATTTCTCCTTCTTCTCATCCTTCCCCAGCATCATCGACCCCTCTCATCCTTACGCCAAACTCCACGTTTATCCCCGCCACGAATCCAGCATTCATCTTGTTCAGATCTCGTTTAACGTGTGCGCGTCTTTATACTCGAGTGGTGGAATTGCGGGGGTGGGGCGGTGGGGCGGTTCATTACATACATCCCCCTCGAGCGTTTACGAGTATGCCCGCTCTCATTTTTATGTACAACTTTTACGCTTGTGCACTCATGCTGTTTTACCTGCAACATTATATGCAACAAATACAATATTCATTTGTGTGTCGTGGCTAGGAAAAATATCGGGCAATACAGGTGTGACCTGAGGTACTTTTGTATATTTCTGTCATTAACAGTACAAATTTATAATCGTATTAATCTTGTCAAAAACTTTTCCCTTATTCAATTCTCATCACTGTTATTTTTATCGAATTGTTTTTTTATTCCTCGGCAAACTAGGCTCTCTTAATCTAACCAAACTTTACGAAGAATGTCCAGCTCAGATATACGAAAACTCTACAAATATCCATTAGTGACTAGGAAAAATATCGGGCAATACAGGTGTGACCTGAGGTACTTTTGTATATTTCTGTCATTAACAGTACAAATTTATAATCGTATTAATCTTGTCAAAAACTTTTCCCTTATTCAATTCTCATCACTGTTATTTTTATCGAATTGTTTTTTTATTCCTCGGCAAACTAGGCTCTCTTAATCTAACCAAACTTTACGAAGAATGTCCAGCTCAGATATACGAAAACTCTACAAATATCCATTAGTGACTAGGAAAAATATCGGGCAATACAGGTGTGACCTGAGGTACTTTTGTATATTTCTGTCATTAACAGTACAAATTTATAATCGTATCAATCTTGTCAAAGACTTTTCCCTTATTCAATTCTCATCACTGTTATTTTTATCAAATTGTTTTTTATTCCTAGGCAAACTAGGCTCTTTTAATCTAACCAAACTTTACGTAGAGTGTCCAGCTTAGATATATGAAAATTCTAAAAATATCCATTAGTGACTAGGAAAAATATCGGGCAATACAGGTGTGACCTGAGGTACTTTTGTATATTTCTGTCATTAACAGTACAAATTTATAATCGTATTAATCTTGTCAAAAACTTTTCCCTTATTCAATTCTCATCACTGTTATTTTTATCAAATTGTTTTTTATTCCTAGGCAAACTAGGCTCTTTTAATCTAACCAAACTTTACGTAGAGTGTCCAGCTTAGATATATGAAAATTCTAAAAATATCCATTAGTGACTAGGAAAAATATCGGGCAATACAGGTGTGACCTGAGGTACTTTTGTATATTTCTGTCATTAACAGTACAAATTTATAATCGTATTAATCTGTCAAAAACTTTTCCCTTATTCAATTCTCATCACTGTTATTTTTATCAAATTGTTTATTATTCCTAGGCAAACTAGGCTCTTTTAATCTAACCAAACTTTACGTAGAATGTCCAGCTTAGATATACGAAAACTCTACAAACATCCATTAGTGACTAGAAAAAATATCGGGCAATGCAGGTGTGACCTGAGGTAATTTTGTATATTCCTGTCATTAACAGTACAAATTTATAATCGTATCAATCTTGTCAAAGACTTTTCCCTTATTCAATTCTCATCACTGTTATTTTTATCAAATTGTTTATTATTCTTAGGCAAATTACGCTCTTTTAATCTAACCAAACTTTACGTAGAATGTCCAGCTCAGATATACGAAAACTCTACAAATATCCATTAGTGCATTTTTGTTCAGGTGACTCCCATTTCTTGATGACCCTCATCTTCTCTGTACATGGATATAGACATGTAAATCGTGCAAATTGTATATAGTGTGATCACTGGAGAATAGCGAACGCCTATTCGTGGTAACGTAGAAGATGTCGAGTATATATATATAATGCGGATTACTTGGCGTTTAGATGTGGCTCTTGATGTGTGTATTGCATAGCTACGAATCGACGGTAAACCATATCAGCATATATAGGGTAAGCTGGTATATTTTAACAATATTGTTGGAAATTGATTAATTATTGGCATACTGGGCTCTGTAGAGATATATCTCGTTGGATGGAAAGAGGCATGTGAGAATGGCAATGATTGCATTTTTCATTTTTCCAAGTGAGCCAATAATTATGTAACTTTGACCATATCAAAAGATATTCAACGGCGTAACTTCTGTGCTCATAGCTAATGCGTACGCTCTTATGGTTTTGGAAAAGTGATATATTATCCAGTGTGTATATACATGCGCAATCACTTTACTCATGGGAGAATATTGGGGATTTCTATATATTGGTGCGAAACTTGCGCACTTACACTCAGCCTGGATCGACCCCATAGCGCACTATCATTCATTGCACATATACTTGATTTTATATATATATAGACATGCACGTACGTACATGGGATATCGCACGATTCGTTCGCTGAGGTATGCATTTCGTGTATATACGTATATATTACCCTCGAGGGTATACTTGTTACTTACTTATACTTGGATGTATATAAACGTATGTATATATGTGCTAGAATGGCTTGGATATCCCAGCAGACTTCTCGCATAAAGGAGGCGAGGGCGGTCCGAGGAGACAGGTGCGAGAGCCAATCACGTAACGCCATGTGCAATTTACCTTTTGCCGTATAATATATACTCATGTACGCGCTCTCTTCTCACTTCGCGTATTTTCCCCACTGCATTATAATTCTACTTTAGATGTTGCTACATGTGCATACATACATATATGTATTATATATATATATATATCAACCGTATTTTATTCTCTTCATTATATTTTTCAATTACTTTCTGGAATAATTAAATATCATTGTATTCTGGTCATCAATCTGTATGTTTATTATTAATATATTATTTATTAATATAATAAATATACATTTTTTTGTCGATACGATTTTTTACACTAAATTATTTCAAAACTTCCATCTTGAATTATTTTCAAACAACTTTCGTAGTTTCTTTTTGTTGGAAAAATGTCACTGTATATCTATATTTCTTCATCTTCTCGTTCTTCTTCATTGGGGGAAAAAAAGAGGACACTGGCGCCTGGCTACGATGTCGAAGGGGGTGGCTTTTGTCGCGACTATACAATACACGTAATACTGTATCTCTACCCTCAATATATATATATATATATATATATATATATATATATATATATATATATATATATAGCAGCACCATACAGTTTAGGAAGTCAGCTTGACGTCGTCTATATCGCTCGCAGATCTTAATCATTACATAGCCCAGACGCGACTGTATATACCGTGCAAAGCGTCCTCTGGCTTTCCTGGATTTCATTTCTCGTTTCACAACGCAAAGTTGGAGGTGCGGGTGAGCTATATCGCGCGAGAGAGCGGGAGACCGAGACAGAGATAGAGGACAGAAAATTCGTGAGTCGTACCACACACAAATGCATATATATATATATATAGAAGAGGGAGGTAGTGAAATGTTAATGCGAGCCCGACAATTGGAAACTCGGAAGTACAGAGAATGAGAAGCAAAGAGAGAGGGAGAGAAAGATAAAGAGTAAGGGAGCGAAATACAGAAACGAGAAATATCTCATCCACCCTTAAATTCAAAACTATACACATATATGCATATATACAGTCCTTTATTCTAATGTGTATATATAGGGAATGAGGAAGCTTCCTTCTAGGTGCTTTTGGCAGCCCCATTGCCTCTGGTAGTCGTCACTGACTAAGAGAGAGAGAGAGAGAGAGAGAGAGATAGGGTGAACGCGAGAACGAGAGCGATAGAGAAAGATAGAAAGACGAAGAGACATACGACCCAGCTCGTGAATTATGACTTCCGACCCATTTTCACCATTGTCGCGACGCATGGCTTTCTGACTGTGCTGGTCCGCCCGTAAGTCAGTAAGTCGTTGGTCGTCCTAAAGGACGAGACCTTCAACCGGAGACAGGTTCGACTGTGTGCTCTTTCTTCTTCTAATACACAGATAGCCATATGCCTCATAATATACTCCACTATATCTATATGTACAATTTGTTTCTCTGTATATGCATATATATATGGCCATATGCGTATATAGTAAGAAATATCGTCAGCAGTAGCAGAGGCAGAAAAGTTTTATGACGTGACAATAAATCATGAAGTCGGATCATAATGCTTGAGCAGTGCCAGCCGTTCAGCCATCGCAGACTTGACCTCCGGTCAAGCAAAAAAAAAAACGACGGATGTCCGAGTTACCTCAGGAATACTACTTAACGCATATCGCGTTCGAACGATCGTCGATATATATTATATATATTGACTGCTAAGAGTCAGAAGGACCTATCCCACCTTATTTAACGTGTAAAATTATGTCGGACGGGCTCTACTGACTTTTAGGGCAGAAAAGTTATGGTCAGAAAAGTTTGCCCGCGAAAAGTTGGGCCTGTGGAATGTGCTTTGGGGGCTGAACGGACAGGAGCAAAATGTAAAAGCGAGACAGAGAGAGCGAGAATATTGCGCAACGGAAAAACTCGTTGTTGGCCTTCTCCCGTAACCTTGACCCAAAGTAGTCGGGTTCGCGAGGGTGGCGAGAGGTATAGAGTTTGTCCCCTGCTGTCAGAGGGGATGAACGCCCAAAGTGCTATAGAAGAGAGACTATGGCATATCTACACATTTATATATATACATATATACATATATATATATATATATGTATATATATATATATATATATATATATATATATATATATATATAAATGTGAGTGGACGAAGTTTTGGAATGCATTTATGACACCCGATATAAATCATCGCTGACAATGATAGAATCGTCGCTGCAGGTACCCAACAAATGGACCAGCAGCTTTTAAGGTGACGGAGATTTATATGAATATATATGTGTAGGTATATAAGAAATATTGTGCTGTTTCTGTAAATGGTGGGCCAACGGCCACGTGCCACCTTTTATTGCATTTCGGAGATGTGAAAGTCAATTTTTGGAAAGTCCCTCAGTGAAATTTTTCAAAAGCTTAAAAAAAAATGATTTATTGGTTGGAAAAAAAAACTTTAACCAAATTTCCGGAAAGACGTGAGGCTGATGTTTGATATTTAAAGGAGAAGAAAAATCCAATCGTAATATCAGGTGTGACGCGTGGGTTAATTATTTTTTTCTAGATGAATCTTTCGCTCGATGAATTTTTCATTCATTTTCAGGCTATAAATTAAATAACCATTTGAGAAAGTCACACGATGCTACAGAATAAAAAATATACCACAGAAATTACATATTCTTAATTCTTACGGTAAATTTAATTAATGATTTGACACACCTTTTTTTTCTACCGTGAATGATTGAAAATAAATTTTTTAAAAATCCAATCAAAAAGAGAAAATACTTAGAACGTTAACTACAAATTTCATTGAGCGAAAAAAATCAGTCCCGTGAAATAAAAAACTTTGTTTCATAATCAGAACGAACTTTTATATGGTTGACAATAGAAGAGAGAAGATATAAAAGTGAAGATTGATAATATATGGAACAATGAAACCTTATCAAGCCATTCACACCCAATATATAGTTTCTCTAATCTAATTATTCGGACTATATACATATATATATATATATATATATATATATATATACATATATATATAGATATATTCTTCATCCTCGGGTAAAATAAACCCCTCACGACCGTGCTCTATGTATACCCATGATCTACAAGGAATATAGGAGAGCCCAGAAATAAAAAATCAGTGAGTTGAATGAAAAAATGTTATCTCTGAAATTTTAAGACTGTTTTTTTATTTAAATTTAATTGGTTTTTCAAAAGAGAGTTGTGGAATGCGTCCGAGAATGAAACACGTTCAAAAACGTGGATATATATATATATATATATATATATATATATATATATATATATATATATATAGTATATAGTAGAATATTTTATAGGTAGTCGGTGCGCAAGTCCAAGAGCAATCGAACGTCAAGTTGATCCGCCGGCTAAACTTTAGAGAGCATCGCACACACCACTTCGGTGTGCCGCGGTCAACTTCCTCGCGCCCGCGCGATTCATTCGGTTACTGACCGCGCTCAATGCTGCGCGCGGGTCCGCGGATACTTTTACTCCGATCGAACACATCGAACGTCGTCCAAAGGTTCATCGACCGGCAAGAAAAACCACAAAAAAAAAATCGTCCTACGCCGAGATAAATTCGGAGTTAACATTGCGACACAGAAAGTCCAGATTCTCGAGTAATTATTATCGTAGAAAAAAAAAAATATATATATTTGTGACTATATAACATATAATCGATCGGGAGCAAGTTCGTTTATCATTACAATTTTCCAATAAATATTCTATTGAAAAATCAAGCTTCGCAAATGGATTTAAAAAATGGTCAAAGTTATAATTATGATAATTAGCAATATAAAAATTATTATAATCCATTGATTTATAATTTTGGAGAGTTCTTATTTTCCTAACACAGGGACAAAATCGTTGGTTACAAAAAAAAAACGTTTACGTTGAAAATTGAAGGACGAAGTAAAAAGTGTACAATTAAAAAATCGAATATTCCATCAGAAAAAGACGTTCATATAAATAGACAATCGAGGAAAGCGGCTTATTTGTTTAATATAAACAAGAGCGACCTAAATGCATTCGAAGGGTTACGTACGATGCACAAAGCTTAGAGAGAGAGAGACCGAGAGAGACAGAGAGAGAAAGAAAGCGAGAGAGAGGTGGCTGCAAATACTGTGCAATATGCATATGCACATCCCTCTATGTGCCTGTGTACTTGAGGTAGGAAGGGACAGAGAAAAGAGAGAGAGAGAGCGGGAGAGTGGTGTATGCGGGGGCGGCGTATCCCATCTGGATAATAATTAATAAAGTTGACGGTGAATGGCTCGTTCAAGCTCCGCCTATTTTTCCCCCTGATTTATGAATCGAAACGCCCCTACTGTCATAATCCACAAGTAGAGAGATACGGGCACGAGAGTTGGTGGTGGTGGTGGTGGTAAAACATCGCAAGAGTTGAAGTGGTGGAGGCGCCGCTCACGTCGTCGTCGTCGTAGTTCGTACTGGTGGTGGTGGTGGTGGTGGTAAAACGCCGTAGACCCTAGGACTATACAGTTTTATGTACATATAGATATAGATATATGTATAGAAAGAGGCGCGTAGGAGTCGATATTGTCGATGTGGTGGGAGAATATCCGAGAGAGAGAGAGAGAGAGAGTGGGAGAGAGCACGAACGAGTGAAGGGAGAAGCGCAAAGAGCACATTTTGCCTCGTTGGAGGGGATATTCTCTGGCTTCGGGAATACACGGCAAGAGCACAAGCGGCGGCGCCACCAACGCCACCACCAGGCCGGTTCGTTATACCTACGCCCAAGCCGCTTCTTTTCGGAGCGATCAGTTGCATTTCGTCCTTACTGGATGTCAGACTGTACACAAAGCGGGCTGCTCCCCTCCCGAGAAGCAAACAGGGGATAAGGCAGTGCTAGATCAGACTATTTTTTTTTCTTTTACTCATCGGGATTTGTCAAAAACGAGAAATTGATAAACCGAAAACGTGCAATTATTAGCCGAATAAATGATTATTTTCATTATTGTATATTGAAGTGAAAGACTATTTGAACTATGCTGTGAAATATTTTGAGAGAATTTTTTTTGTTTAACTTCGTATATGAGAGCTGGAGATATCAGTGATCGATGTGTGCCTCGTGTCTCCCATGACGGGGACAAATCATCTTCCTCTCATTCCCGGACTCGATTCACTCCGAACGGATGCTGCTTGAGAATCTCGCTCGGGAATTTCTCGCGCGAACGACTCGTTCGGATTAAAAATAGTGTTTTCGTATACGAGCGAGTGTCACGACGACGACGACGACGACGACGACGAGGAGGAGGTTATAACATTTATATAAAATAAATATATAACATCGTTCCTTTTTTTTTTTTGCGTGTGTACCGTGTGTGTGTATCTATACGATATGCAGCTGATGAGATGGAGCATCACCCGAAGACTCGAGAGTCGTGGCATCAGTAAAACGAGACGCGACGGCGAGAGCTGTCATAACGATCAACACACGATCGTTAACGATGGTTTCTCATGTCCGAGATATTCTGGTACGAATTCGCACACGGTGTGATACACATTTTTTACGGTCCTTCTTTCTTTGATGTCGTGTTTTTTTTTTTTATTATTCTTTCAATTATTTCGAGATTTCGGAATGAAATATTATTATATTTGATAAAAAATTGCGACGACGAGTTTATACAGTGGTGACGACGATTTTTTAAGCACATGAGTTACCCCGAGGCTTTGAAAGTATATTCATTCGTCGCGAAGATATAATAAAATTCTTATCGCACTCGTTATGGAGTCAGGATAGAAAAAAAGGAATATTATCGATTAATTCAAACGTGCCGGGAAAAAATTTATCGCATAATATTTCACTCGAAAATACGTGCTTCCGCGATACTCTCGTTGCTTTCTACCGATTATGTGACTGGGCCTCGAGAGTTCCATCGATTTAAGGTGATGCGAAACATGTTCTCGGTGTATCTCTGTCGCTCCTTCTTGGACACTAATGACGCTATCTCTCTCGCACTCGCCCAGACGCCAGCCTGTTTCACATCACTTTAATAAACCTCCTGCGATAAAATATAATCTATACATTCGCTCACAAATATTTTCATTTTTGAGCGAGTAATAATGACAATTTGAGAAATCCTGAGTCCGGAATTTTCGATGTAATATACGGGTTTGATAGTGACGAGATATTGTCTCGATTTATCGATTTTGTCGACCGAAAAATTGATGTGAAAGCAACGCGATATTCTGGGCAAAGTATATTTTTGCTGATAACCGGGGCACGCAACGTCTGTTTTCGTTTGGTGGAATTTAAAGTCCAAACTTCGTTGGTTCAGTGACGCGCTGAAAAGAGCACTACTATATATATACATGTTTTATGTGTATATATAGGGTATAATGCACTATGTACACATAACATATCTATGCGCAGGGTAAACGGAGCGAAAAATTCTCCGAAGACAATTCGACGATCGTGCATGCATATATCTATTTTATACACATATATATATATATAGCATATAAATCTACTACAACAATAATTTTCATTCATGTGGGTCGGGACACCATTCGCAAGGCTACATCCTACAGCACTCTCATATATTCTTCTCTGCGCGATTTTCCGACCAAGGCTCTTCGAGCGAAACGCGCATCCGTTCGCGGTATACATAGTGTATGTACTTGCACGACGAGAGATAAATGAGAAGATTCCCAGGTCGTGAATAATTAATTTGCAAAGACTCCGCCATATTAGAACCGAGAATCATTGAGAGTTTTTACGTGCCGCAGGAACCTCTAAGAATTTTATGACTATTAAAAAGAAGTCACGACTGTAGAAAATTACTTGTAAATCATTTTTATTCGCCCAACAATATAATTTCTAATTAAACTTGGTATAGTTATTTATTGTACATGCCACGTTTCTAAGAATTTTACAACCATTAAAAATAATAACAACTTTATACAATTACTAAATCATAAATCAGTTTTATTCGCTGAACAGTGTCATTTTTTTGTTTTAATTAAACCTGTAACAGTTATTTATTTCGGCGAATGCACCGACAAACTGTGATTACCATTGAGTAATTGTTTGATTTATTGGCGAATTATGCAAAAGACTTGATGAAGCAACAACAACAATTAAAATAAATAACATTAATAATAAAATGGTATGATGCCTGATAAATGCGAAAAGAGAAAATGTATTTATCGAAATTTTCGTATTTTGTTTGTTACAGAAGAAGAAAATGACTCGGCGTCAGAGGGTGGTGAGAGCAACAGCGGTGGTTGCGTCGTCGGTGTCGATGCGACTGGAAGCATCGTTGATGATGGGGCTGTTGATCTCACAGCGTCACGTTCCCATCATGATGGTGACGATGATGAGCGTGAAAATGACGAATTGCCAATGGAGGAGGACGAGACGGACGATCTCTTGGACGAGATTGAGGAACACGACGAGGACGAGGAAGGCTCACGAAAGCAAATGCGTCATCGTCAGGATGCCGAGAACAACAACAGTTTTATCGGTGAGGGTGGTCCAGCAAGTATTGGAGCTGCGGGAGCTGCAGCAGCAGCAGCAGCAGCAGCAGCAGCATCGGCAGCAGGATCAACAGGCGCTCAAGCAATTGTTGGCGGTAATAGCGGGGGTGCAACGGGGCCGGGTGGTATATTCCCATCGGCAGGCACGAGCCACGTTACCCTCGAGGCTCTTCAAAACACAAAAGTCGCGGTTGCACAATTCGCAGCAACGGCATTGGCCGGTGGTGCCGACAGCGAAGCGGCTCTACAAGATCTCGCGTTGCTCCAGAGTACTCTCTACACCCTCCAGCATCAGCAGGTCTTTCAGTTACAGTTGATAAGCCAACTGCAGCAACAATTGTCGATAACGCATGCGGGCCAACCGGTCGCGACAGGATCTCAGCAAGGCTTGAGCAACGCTGGCGCAAGTAGCAATGCCACGGTGGAAGCGTTACAGGCGATGGTCGGTGCAACGAGTGCCGAGAATATTTTGAACAAAGAAACGCCATCGACGTCACCGTTGATACACGCAAAATCATTCGCAAGTCTAACTTCACCGCCGTCCTCACGACCACCCAGTCATCATCAAGCTTCGTCCTCACCATTATTGACACCATGTAGTCTCGTTCAACAAGATCGTCCCGTCGATTCATGCAGCACATCACCAATAGCCCTACCTCTGCCCGCAACATCTACCATGTCAGTGCCATCATCGGCAATTATCACGAGCAATAGCGATAGTAGCGCTGTCAATAGTGCCGCAATCAGTCAAGTCTCGACAGTACCAATGTCACATCAGATGCATCTTTGCTCGATAAGCTCGTCCCTCGCATCGACGATAATCACCAACAATGATCCAATGCCGTTACACGAGCCAAATACCCTCGAGATGCTGCAAAAACGCGCTCAGGAGGTACTGGACAACGCTAGTCAGGGCTTGCTGGCGAATAATCTTGCGGACGAGCTCGCATTTCGTAGTGGCAAAGGTTCGCGTCTCTCGCCGTACGATTCCAAGTCTGGCGGTGGCCGTGGCGAGCCATTCTTCAAGCATCGATGCCGTTACTGCGGCAAGGTCTTTGGAAGCGACTCGGCACTCCAGATCCACATAAGATCTCATACAGGTGAGCGTCCCTTTAAATGCAACGTCTGCGGCAGCCGATTCACCACCAAGGGAAACCTCAAGGTCCACTTTCAGAGGCACACGGCAAAGTTTCCACACGTTAAAATGAATCCGAATCCCGTGCCCGAACACCTCGACAAGTACCATCCTCCCCTGCTCCAGCAGTTAGCTGCCTCGGGTCAAAGACCGATGCCGTCCCCACCACCGCCGCCGCCGCTACCGCCGCCACCGCACCAAACACCATCCCAACAGCATCAACAACAGCAGCAGCAGCATCATCAACATCATCATCATCAACATCAACAGCAGCAACAACAACAACAACAGCATCACGCAGCTGCGGCTGCAGCAGCAGCGGCCGCTTCAGGAAACTTTCATCCAGCGGCAGCAGCAGCAGCGGCGGCAGCAGCAGTAGCCCATGGGTTTCTTCCGCCCCAGCCACCTTTGCCCCTGAGTCTTGCCCTGCCTGGTATGCCACCCCTCTATCGTCCCCCGGTCGTCAATCATCGGGACGATCAGGATATCCCGGAAAATCTAAGCAAACCCATAACCGTACCGGCCTCCTCACTTTCACCCCAGTCACCACCACCACCACCACCACCTCTGGCAAGCATTCACACGAATTCGCATCATTCCTTTCACGAACAACAACAGCAACATCAACAGCAACAACAGCAGCAGCAACAACAACAGACGCTCCAGGCCGAGAGTGAATCACCTCAGGCAGCTCATGACGAGATAAAACTCGAACAAAGTTCACCGATTCAAGAGCATTATCAGCCTCAACGGCCAATCAGTCCGGACCCTGAGGATAGAATAACGCCAAAGCGAGAACCAGAAGAGCCCGAGGAAGTTGTCGATGATGATAACGAAGAGTTTGACGTTGACACGTCACGACGTTACCTCAATTCTTCACCATCACCGGCGAATCATCCAATCTCTCATCCACAGTCGTACGAGGACTGCAGCATGGACAGTAAGACAAGCGGACGACTGGACGCTGACGGTGATATGATCGAGGGTGACGAGGACATGGAGGAACAACCGGAAAATCTTTCTGGTCGTGGCGGTGGTGGAGGTAGCATCGGTCGTCTGAGTCAACAACAAGTAGGGATGATCGGTGGTGTTGGAGGTTATCCGGGAGCTTCGCCAGCTAGCAGTAGTGCAAGTAGCGGTAGCCTCCAAACGACCTTTGCCGGTATTCTCTTTCCTGGACCGCCGACGCATCATCAGTTACCTCATTATCCGTCCTCGACAACTGGCACAACGCCTACCGGTCTAATTGGTAACGAGATGATGGTCGATCCCGCACGTGATCCAGCCATCTATTCGAGTCTACTGCCAAGGCCCGGTAGCAATGACAATTCCTGGGAGAGCCTGATTGAAATAACGAAAACCTCCGAGACATCAAAGCTCCAACAGCTCGTTGACAATATCGAGCACAAACTTACCGATCCTAATCAATGTGTCATATGCCATCGTGTACTTTCGTGCAAGAGCGCTCTCCAGATGCATTACAGAACGCACACAGGTGAACGTCCCTTCAAGTGTAAGATATGCGGTCGTGCATTTACAACGAAAGGCAATCTGAAGACTCACATGGGTGTGCATCGTGCAAAACCACCATTGCGGGTACTCCATCAGTGTCCCGTTTGTCACAAGAAATTTACAAATGCTCTTGTGCTTCAGCAACACATACGTCTGCACACTGGTGAGCCTACGGATCTCAGTCCCGAGCAGATACAAGCAGCTGAAGTCAATGAATTTCCATCAAGTTATCCGCATCATCCACTCACATCGTTCCTTCCGCAAGGATTTCCCGGGCTTCATCCAGGTGGGCCTGGATTTCCATTGGGGTTTCCGCCTTCGCGACTCCATGCTCTCGATCGGCATTCACTCGAAAACGACATAGACGCCAAGGAGCACATGCACCAGCATCAGCAGCATCATCATCACCATCAGCAACAGCAGCAGCAAGCTCATCATCATCATCAGTTGCGATTGCAACAGCATCAGCAACAACTTCAGGAACAACAAAGGAGATATCTTGAGGACGCGCAGAGTGAGGATATGGAGGATCAAGAGGACGAAGAGGAGGACCGCCGTGAGGATGATGAGAGGTGCGAAGACATGATTATTCGTGATAGAATAAGTGTGGAGGCCGATGATGATGAGCCCAACGATTGCGATGACAATGACAGCAGAAAAGATGAACTTGTGGCAAACGTTGCTGGTCTCACGATACCCACTTTTTCGACATCTCTCGCTGCTCTGGAGAACCAAGTTCGTACAATTACCACCACAGCTTCGGGAGGTGGTTTAATAAATAGCAACAACAACAACACCAACAACAACAACAATAATAGTTCTGTGGGTTGTTCGCCACCTCCCATGCATCGATACAACGGTAGCGAAAAAAGCATCAGTCCACCAAACAGTACGGGTGGTGGGGCACCTCTTGATCTTACACCAAGAGCATCATCGACACCAGCGTCATCTGTCATATCGGCCACGACGACGCCACCGCCACCATCCCAGAGCCTTACGCATCATCATCCTCATCATCCTTTCGGAATGTTTGCAGGCCTCTTGCAGGCCGTATCATCGCAAACACCGACGGCAAATATCATTGGAAATAGCATTCAACAGGCAACGGGCGCAAGTGGTGGCGGCGGTGGAGTTACGATAAACACCGGTAGCGTTAACGTCTCATCCTCGTTGAGCAACGCAGTTAGTCCAGGTGGCAGCAGCAGCGGCGGTGGTGGCAGTATCGGTGGTGGCGGCGGCGGCGGCGGTGGCGGTGGTGGAGGAGGACCTCTTGCCTCGCTAACGACATCTGCCGTACTCGCAGCATCCTCAACCTACAATCCGCTCGGCCTGGCTGTCGGAGGGCCAGCAGGTAGGCGCTGCTAGCAACCAGGGCGAGCCGCAGTTCCTGCTACACCTTCCTCCACTATTTACACCTCCGCAAAAAAAAGAAAAAAAAAAGACGATAAATAAATATGCATTTATGTGTGTGTATGTTGTATATGGTAGATTTCAGGAGCCTATACGGCGAGTACTTCAAAAATACGTCATATTGTATTAATGCAGTGCTCACAGTGTCTTAAAATTCCCTAAATGAGGAAATATTGACACTGTATGGGGTTTTCCTGCATAGGGAATTTCTGCATTTTTCTGTATTAAAATACTATACAGGTTATTGAAATTCCCTAGATGGGGGAATGTTGCCGTTTTGTTTCTTCCTTGATAGGGAATTTTAATAACATAAAAATATGTCCTGGAAACTACCACGGGACGTACATATGTATAAAAAATATATATGAAAAAAAAAAAAGAGAGAGAGAATCAATTGTTTCGTCTCGATATCATGACCCCCCTTGTATCTCGCCTCGTGTGTCTCTGTCATAAAGCCTTGTCTTTCTCTCTCTTTTGCCTCTTTGTTCACTGGATAAAGTGAAATTTTGGGGCACCTTATATACGCGACATGGTGTCAGAGCTGACTTGTCAAATCGTCGAGGAAAAAATGTTTAAAAAATCTACTTGAATCTTCCTAATGTGGTGTAGCCGGACCTAGCACTCCCCTCTTACTCGCTCACTCGATCACTCTCTTTTGTACATTTCTCTCTACCCTCTCTGTGTCTCTGTTTTTATTTGTATATCTCTCTGCGTGTTGCTTCTTGTAAACCAAAAGCGTATTTTACAATGCGCTCGAAAACGGGCCCATGTGCACAGATACATTTATTTAAAAAAAAAAAAGAAACGCCTGCGATTTATATACCGTGACTTTTTTCCAATAATTGGTATATTATTGCACTCTTGCGCTCGCTATCGTTAACGATCTCTGTCTCGGATTTTAGTGAATTATATTCGATAGACAAAAGTATAAGGCATGTATCCGTGAGATTTGATGCGAAATTATCATTGTATCTTTAATAATAATAATTATTATTATCATTATTGTCATTATTATTATTATTATTATTATTATTAATTATTAGTAAAGATTTTATTCGCAATCGTCATTATTACTGCTATTATTATGATTAGTTCGAAAAATTGGACTGGACAAGATGATCTTCCTTCCCCGCGTATTGATGTAAGGTTCGAAATAATAAATTGTTTTTTTGTACAACCATGAATTTAATGCATTGAACGCTTCACAATTTCCCCACTCCTTTGCGTCGACACGGTCGTATTTTTTCGAGAAATCGACTAATCGTTCTCTCGAGTCGTATAGAGAACGTAAAGTCGGGATGGGAAAAAAAAATGACATAAAATTGCTCGCTTCTGATGGCCTCTAATAATAAAAACCAGAAATATTAATTGAATTTCAAAAAGAAATATTGTAATGAGAATTCAAATCAATCGGCGTCTGATTTATCGCGATACGCGCGATATTAAAAAGTCGAGTATACGGAAATCTTTATATCGACGGGAAAAATAATTTATTTCTGTCTATGTAAGTTATATCACGAAAAATATCAGAGATTCGTCTCGCACGTTTTTAATAATGATACGATTGGCAAGAAGATTACAAAACAGGCTTTCGATTAAAACACTTATATCGATATTATTATTATTATTATTACTATGATTATTTTTATTTTTATTATTATATATTATAAAAAGTACATTCATGTTGAGTATACGGTATGGTTTTGGACGAGGATAACTGAACTTTGGCACGATCTGTTTGCAGTACGTGGCAACACCACGTGTAATATCTGCTACAAGACATTCGCGTGTAACTCGGCGCTGGAGATTCACTATCGGAGCCACACGAAGGAGCGACCCTTTAAATGCACCATTTGCGACCGCGGATTCTCAACAAAGGTACGTTTATTTTCCATACCTATTTATCCCCGACCCTCCCCCCATAATCACCCAAAGTTGAAAGGTTGCGCCTGCTGCTGTTTTAATGTTGAATCGACAAAAAAAAAAATCAAAAAAAAAAAAAGCAGAAAAAACAATCAAATCCATTGCACTCTCGAGTATTTCCGTCTGTTGCACGTTTGTACATCCTCGTGTATTTCTCTGCCCAGACCTCGTGAAATTTCCTACCGCGCGAAGAGTTTGCGTGTATGAAAAATTCAGTACTTCGCGTGTGGCTCTCTTAATACCTCGATACTTGTGCAAAAAGAAAGCAAAGAATTTCACTCTACAGTAGTATTCTCGCCAGAACTGAGATTTTCGACACGATGTACTTTCCGGCAGTCGAAATGGATTTCATTAACGGAAGGATCGTTTTGATATTATCGTATCTAACTTCGCGAGAATATAGCAACGAAAAATTATTCAATTTCACGATTATTATTATTTTTTTCTCAAGATTCATGCATTTTCACGCAGCTGTTCTTATCGCGATATTTTTAATCATTTGTTCGCCGTAATTATTACAGACAATAAAAGTGACAGATGAAACGAAGTTTTGTCCGGTTTGATTTACAATCTATGATTGCAAAATTTTCAAATATTTCTACGTAAATTTATTCGTATAGTATCAGTTATAAAATTGCGTTTAAGAATTGTTGAAAATATATTAAAAATTGTTGATAAATTTCATGAAATTTTTAAAACTTACTGAAAGAATTTCATTAAAAAATTATGACAATCGGGCGGAACAAAAAAAAATGTTATTTAAATGGTTGATTTGTCGATCAACCATCATCCATCAATATGTATAGCACATACGATGCCTAAATTTCAGAGTGACGGCACATGGGTGAAAACGTGTAACTGCATGGATCATCGTAATCCCTTTGCCGGGGCTATTCTACAATCGAATCCGCACACGTCTTACCACTCGCTCGGGGGTACTGCCACTATTCCCGCTGCTGGTGGTGGTGGTGGTGGTGGTGGTGGTGGTGGTGGTGGAGGTGGTGGTGGAGTTGTTGGTGGTGGTGGCGGCGGCTTGACGGCCGGAAGTCAGGATAACAGGCCAAAAAGGAACAGGCGGCGGCGGACTGAGGAACGGAAGAACCGGGGGCGGACAGGGACTGGAGGGGGGCGGGGTCTGACGTCTGCCTATGCTGCCGTCCGCCTGCCCCCGCTGATGCCCCCTGCCCTCGGACTTCTAGCCTCGGACCACGTCTTCCTGGTAAGAGCGCCTCCCGAGCGAGTTAAACATTTTATTGATTTTTCATTTTCAATTTTTTTCAATTATTTTTCATTCCAATTCAATAAACTGATAATTCAGTCTTGAAAATTTATTCAACAATAAAAAAAATCCCGCTCTATTTTTTAAATTATGTTATCAAGTCACCCTCTTATCGCGTGCCACGACCTTGTAAATAATGATCCTTCAACACCCTCTTCAATCCCCCATTATATATCTCAGTCGATGATTCTTTCAATTTTTTTCATAATTATTTTTCCATTTACTGGAATTTTTTGCATGATTTACACGATTTATGGACAAGGATACCTTATTTTTTTTTTGACCATATTCCAATCCTTTGTGATATTTCGATACGCCCAAATGGGACAAAGTCTGTTCGATTGAGTGATAACGTTAATTAAAAAATGCTATTCCGATCGTAATTACGATCGGAAAACCATCGCGAAAAACGAGTCGTTTTTGATCGTTAAAAAAAAAACAATATATGTTTGGTCAACAGGGCAACATGAAGCAGCATATGCTGACACACAAAATCCGCGACATGCCACCGCATCTTTTCAACGACTCTAAGCAATCGGGTCAACAACAGCAGCACACGCAACAGCAGCACCAGCAACAGCAGCAACAGCAACAGCAACAACAACAATCACAAGAAATCGAGGATTCAAGGAGCCCAATGTGCATGGACGAATCGAGTCTTCCACCGCCACCACCGCCTCCGCCACCTCCACCACCACCAATGCCACCATCCTCGATAGAATCACCAATGCCCGTCAAGAGATCACCGCCCGAGGGTGATTTACCTGCTCCAAAGAGGCCAAGTGAGTTTTCTTTTTTTCCCAATTTGTACATTATCATCGATATATCTTGTACAAAATTCATACATTAGTTCTATTCGTCCACCCAAAAACAATGAAGCATTTGACGCTAATAAATTGCCCCCATTTATAATTCCATGGGGAAAAATCATAGCTCGACTTTCAAGTTTTCATAATTTCGTATTGACCACATCCAGGCAGTGAAATGAACCTAAAGAATCATTGTCATTAAAATAACATTGCGAGTACATTTTTTCAGCGTTATTATAGACGACAAAATATTATTTCGTACAACATGTAATGCGTAAAGTACGTGAAAAAAGATTCACTAAAGTACAATATGCACAATTGGAAAATACTTTAAAGTCGAGATACGAATTGCTGCCCTTGGTCCATTAGTTTACGCTTATTCGCAGCTTTTTCAAGCTCTCTCGCAAAAACCTTTCACTCACTCTTTTGCCTCGTATTATACAATCTTGTACCACATATTTCGCGATATAGATATTCTTCTTACATGCATATATAGAACGCGTGAGATTTGTGAAATTCAAAAAAAAAAAAATAAGAACTTTGGTGTGAGCTTGCGTGTGTGTGTATTTGCAGGCATGTCGAGCAAACACTTGTGCCAGGTTTGCAATAAGAATTTCTCCTCGTCCTCGGCGCTCCAGATTCATATGAGAACTCATACGGGCGATAAGCCTTTCCGATGCACCGTCTGCCAGAAGGCCTTCACCACCAAGGGCAATCTCAAGGTATAATTTCTACGACAAAATTAGATTTTTCGATTTTTTTTTTTACTTCCTCTTCGCGAATAATTCCACGATTTTACATGTGCATACGTTGAATAGATCGAATGACCATGAATTATATCGTAATGCATTTTTTTTTCTTTTTTTTTCCGATAAATGGACAAGTAATGATTTTTTTTTCATCTTCTGAATTAGAAATATATAATAATACTCGTGTATACGCTATCCGCTTATGCACTAACGCCAACGCGTAAAGCTAGCACTAACAATTTTAATAAATCTGTAACGGTCAATAGTAAAAAATTGCAAGCTCGGAATCCTCCGCTAAACGATGGACAAAAATTTTTATGTTATATTTTGTCATTTTATTTTTCCACAACGCAGGTTCACATGGGAACCCATATGTGGACGAACGGAGCATCTCGACGAGGTCGTCGAATGTCTTTGGACCTTCCACCTCTGCCAATCACACCAAAGGACTCGGAGTTTCTTCAACGTCGACCGGATCTCTTTTATCCGTATTTACCAGCGCCATTCCTTAACGGAGTCCAGCAGAAAGTACGTATAAAAAAGATTTTTATTTTTTTAACCCTTACCCCTTCGATTATAAAATGATATGACAGGTAGCCTGTTTTAGATTTCTTTTTTATTTAGAAAAAACAAAATGCATTTTATAAAATGGCATAACTGATATTTTCATTAATTATAAATTGCATGATCCTTGTAAAAAAAAATTAAAAAAATTCTAACTACTTTTCCCTATGTTGAAACTGACGAGATATTTTTACTAATAAATTTTAGCTCAACGAGATATCGGTGATTCAAAGTAACAACGGTTTGCCAGCTCACCCAGTGAGTGCTGGCAAATACGCGGGTCTTTTTGGTTCGATTTATGGTGGCGGTGGATTTCCCCTCGAGAAACAACCAATGGCACCGAGTAACGGTCCTCTCGGCGATGGAAAATCATCCTTACCCTCGGGCTCGATGCTCTTTCAGACACCTTCACCCTCGCACTCGCCTGGTACCCCGTCCTCAAACACTGGAAATCAAAATTCTGCAAGTGTACCAGCGTGGAGTGGCGAGGCCCTTCAGCATCATTTTGATCGCGATGGTCCAGCCTCGAGACCAGAAAATAATCCAACACCACCATCTGCCCGAATTCCACCACCATCAGCGCCACGCGGTGAGGGGCTTGCTGCGTGAGAAATGAGAAATTCGGTAAATCTCGCGAAAGGGTGAAATTCATCGCAAATCCGTCGTGTCGTTGAATTTAATATCGTGATGCGATATTTTTCGACTGTTGTTGAATTCTTCAACTGCATTATACTGTAAATATATATCTAACGGCCTCGAAAAAAAAAAAAAAGTGGACGCGAAGAGAGTAAAACTTTGTTCCAAAAGTGAAGCAAAATTCTCTCATACCCAAATATATATAGACATATAAATTGATGAGAAAATAGTCCAGGTCCAAGAGAGTTCGCCACGATCTCGCTCACTCTCGAGTGCCCCAATCATTCGTACTAAGGAAAAATTGAAAAAAAAATAATAATAATAATGAAGGAGAAGAAGGATCACATTTTTTCCGAATTCGTGATATATATATATATATATATATATATATATCCTTCGGGACAATATTTGAAAAATTGAAAGGTATATACCAAGATAGATATATCGTGATTTATCCATGCATTTTCCAACGGTATTGAGACGCCATTTTTCGCACGTCCTAAAAAAAAAAAAAACAGTCTTCCCTTGACGCGATACAACGTAAAGGACGATAAATTCTACAGAATTTCGTGCAAAGTGAAAACGACGCGGCACATGGGAATGGTGTTGATTACGTGTACAAGGTACAGAGAATAATATATATACATATATGTATATGTGTGTCGGTTTACACACATATATATAAATATATATATATATAAATATATATATATATATACATATGTATTTACACAGGCGTCGATCGAATTTAACGATATATGAATTTCTGTTCGCGTGATCGACCGGAGAAGACACCATGTTCCTATTATCACACTAGTCTTAAAATTGTAAAAAAAAAAAAAAAACAAAAAAAAAAATACAGCATTTTGATGCGTTAATTAATAGCCAATCAACGAGATTTCCGGATTTTTCGTAAATATCGTAAATTCGAACGATTCTCCGAGATATTATCACCCTTTTTTTTTTTCATCCCGCTCCACCCTCTGAGAAAACCCGGAAATTTCGTCGATGCTGCATTAATGCGATTGCTGATATATACGTTCGTTATACGATTTCCGGTCGGGATTTCTCACGATGTGAATAAAATTGCGCGACGCCTAGACTGAGCTCAGGTAAAAATTTCATATAGAAAAAAAAAGATGAATAATGAGGAAATATAAAAACTTCGAGTCACAAGACACGTGGCGTCGCGCTATTTTCCGACAAACCGATCCCTCTCCACTTTTTCCTCCTATGGATCCCGATCGTCATCCTAATCGATGATCACGTCGTCACGTAGGCTCTAAAGACCGTAAAATTAAATTAAATATTAGACAAAAAAAAATATATATATATATATATACGTCTGAAAAATATATATATGTATAAATATATACTACTATAAATATATACATATGAATATAATAAAAAATGAAACTATATATATAACGTGTCGAACGAAAGTGCGAGCGAATGCGTGAGTTGTATACAATAAATGTTTGTCGTATTATTGCGAAGCAAATTTTCCAGTCACTGATCACATCGAGTCGAACTTATATCTCCGTTTTTTTTTTAGATTTATTATTTATCATTGAATTTAACGAAAAAAAAATCAAAACACCAAAATGTTCTTGTATTCTCCCCGGATTTATGAAACATTTGTACATTGATCGATGATCAATGACTGGGACGAGAGAACGAGAAATAAGTGTGGGGTTAAATGTGAAAAAGTATACATATATATATATATATATATATATATGTATATATATATAATATATATCGTAAGCAGTACTTGTAAGTAGAGGCGGGCCCGGCAGCGCCCCTCGCTGTGATATGAGAGGAGCAGCCTGCAATCACTAAACCAATGTACTTATATCCTGTATCATAGTATTATAATAATAAATTAATTATTGTATATGAAAAATTATCATCATTATATATATATACGTATCGACAGAGCCGCGAGAACGAGAACGAAACAAGCAGTACTTTCCACATAAATGCCAACTATAAAACAGAGCCAACTATCCATCTAAAATAATGACATGGAAGCTTGCAGCGCTGCTCCAATAAAATAATTGACGGATTTCACTTTTCGATAATTATTACTCACATATAGTGAACAAAATGACTGGACTAACTCTTTTTATGTTACAAAAGGTATAGATAAAAAAAAAAACAACCAGCAGAAATTGTCTTTAGGGTCAAGGAAGAAATGTAACTGTTTGTCGTGATTCTATTCCGGCCATCAAAAGTTTTTCGCCCATAAAATATAAGCGAAATAATTCAATTAACTTTCGCATTTTTGTAAAAGTTGCAATGAAAATTTTGTAGCTATAGCAGGATCAGACTTTTTCTATGAACTATCCACTGGGAAAGGAATAACTCGTGAAAAGGGGGATAGTTGTCAATGATTTCGTTGGAGGAACCTTGTAAAATTCCATGCTTTCGGAAATTTGTGTTCGAACCAGCGATTTAGATCAATTTTAAAGGTTGTTTTATCAGGGTTACGTTATCGCATTCATCATTCGTCATCATAAAACAGTTGTAATATTTGTCACGTAATATTGGCACGTAATATTGTCATTCTAAGTTTTCTTCCTCTCTAGACCATCAACGAGTTGTCACTTGTGACGCTTTTTATTACTTTGTATAGATCTTGATTTACCTGTGGAGAAAAAAAAATCATTTTACTTGTCCTTACGATTTGTTCCATACGGTCCTTTCTCTGTTTCTCTCTCTCTCTCTCTCTCTCTCTCTCTCTCTCTCTCTCTTTATCTCTGTCATTATATCCTATATGTAATTTATTCTCTGCTCCATGGTATTGACATTCACCGGTAATTTGTTAGTTTACCGTAGAATTGTCTTAAACCGTTATTTTTTTTCTATCAAGCCTTCGTGAACTTTCCCATTTAGACTGAAGACTCGCCCTGTAACAAAGCATTCCCAATTAGTGTCATAACGACTTTGTGGTCATTTTGATTTTTGAACTTTTAAACTTTACCTTTTTTTTTTTGAACAGTTCGTTTGACACATCAAATGTTAAAATTAAAAATATCCAAAATCTTAAACTTATTTTAACAATTTTCAAGATTTTTTCTCCCTCTTTTTTTGTAAGATGCTATTTGGAATATCTTTCAACAGAGTGTTGTATTTATTTATTGCATATTATTCAATGAAACATTTACCATTGCCGGTCGTAGCCTAGATAATGCAAAAAGAAAAAACAATTTCATCACAAGCACCTTAATTTATAAACATATTATAAATTTATCGCCAAACAATTTTTTTCAAGTGAGCGGAAGACTTCGATATCTACGAGGCCATTTTATTTATTTATATCTAAAATCATTTTATCACAATTATTTCATCAATATTCATCGTAAGCTCGTCCTCGTTCGAACATCTCTCGCGATCGTACTCGCTTCTTTCCGAGAGCAGCGAATCATGCCAGTTACGGAATATAAGCATATCGATACCATTTTGTATTTACAAGAAATCAAGAGGGGAAAAAAATAAATGAGAGGGGAAAAATCCTCGAAATATATTTATACGCTGGTAAATTAAAGAAGATAAAAAAATATGCGAATATACATATATAATCCGGTACGGTATAAAAATTATAGGGCCTAAGCATTTTATAATGCATAACGGCTGATGTAAATTTTTGTCCCAAACGTCAAAGAGGAAATTCGGATGAAAAAAAAAATACATTCACCAATTTATTCCCAAAAAATACGTATACGTATACGTATATGCAATTTACATTTAACCGAACGATATCACAACAAGCATGTATCTCTGTATTAAACGTGAACAAATTACGACAGTACGAGTTGTATTTGTAATTTTGAAAATGATGAGAAAAAGAAAAGAGAAATTTCTCAAATCCAGGGAGTTTTATTCATTATTTTGTATTATAATGTTCGACATTCTCGTGTAAAGATTCGTTCAAGTGTAGAACTGAAATTTAAACGTATGTGAAGTTGACAATTTACCGAAAATGAGATGAGCGAAAATGAGTGAGAGAAAAGTACGGTGGGGAGATGAAATCAAGAGCGTTCCGATCAAAACAGAAAGTATGAATTAAAAAAAAAAAATAACAAAAAAGGAAAAAACATAATGTACGTGTTTTGCGAATGTTAATCTCGGAATTGAATCGAAAAATTGTCGCAGACTGGCCGTATAACTGTGCAAATTATTTGAATGAATGGAATTTTCGTATAGTAACTGCGATAAAAAAAAAAAAAAGAAAGATAGGAAGAGATACATAATAGACAAAAACAAACACAAAAATTATATCATACTGTAAATAATAAATTATATCATATTGTCATTTCGCGAGAAAAATTGTACTGTATGCATGTGTGTGTTGATATGTATGGCGACCAATGGTCAAATCGAGGAAGTGCGTCCAAGACTCTACTTTAAACGAAATGGCGTTAAGCAAAGATTTTTTTCAATTGAACTATAAAAAAAAAACAGTGTGAAGCGTCAAAATTGTATTTATATACGGCAAATACGTATAAACAAAAATTAAAACAACAAAAAAACAAATCCGTGGTCCCGTGCGTGTGTCACTATTGAATTGCATCGTCACATATGAATAACTATATACAGATATACATAAAATAACGCCACGATATATTTCAATGGTGTGAATAACGATCTGGGTTGAGCTCGTTGTCTCAAAGATGAAAAAGACATGAAAGAAAAATGTTGCTTAAGATTTTACGTTTCTGTAAATATTGTATAATCCGTGTATAAACAATGACTACCAATAGTTATAAACGTACCACAGTAGTTAAAAATACTTTACGAATCATTATATCTATATCACTTCAAACAATAAACCATGATTATTATGATGACGTTTTGACGCTGATCCAATAATGCTGAAAATCGTAATTTATGTTTATTTTTTCTCTGTTTTTTTTTTTCTTTTTTTTTTCATAGAAAGTGAGAGCGTTAGATCAGAAGATTCCTTTGAAATTGACGAGAGAGTTGAATTTAAAAAAAAATGTATTCGACGTTTAAGCGTCACACAGCCGTCTCTTGCATTCCGTGACATCGCAGCTGTTGAGGAATTCTTCATCACATTGAGATGGAATTCCACTCGTGACGAGCTCTCATCATGCCACATTACATTATCCATAATTCACTGGGAAATGGTGCAAAAAAAAAAGTGGTACGTACATAGCCAAGGTGCTATATATATATATATATATATATTTATATGTTTTTATATACTGTAGGGATGGCGGAGAAATTATCATGACATTATTTTATAGTTGTGTTTCGCTTCAATAATATATATGGATTAATTGCTGATAAATTTTGTTTTGTGTTTTTATTTTTTAGGAATTTAACAAATATTCGACATGCAATGATTTTTCGTTCTAGAATTAGCATCCCTTATTCTTCAAAACCCTCTGTGAGCTATCGTATTTTAAAACCTTTCGTAGGCAAACTGGATTTTCAAAGTGCAGTCCAAGTTTTTCTACTCTTCAAGGCTCACAAAAATTAAAAAAAAAAAAAAATAGGGGTACTTTGCCACGATAAATTAGGGGGCGAGGGTCGTTGTCCGTCATAAATTATTATCTCATAAAGCATATCAGATGGGTGGCGCCATTCAACGGTAGGCTGTATAATTACATCGATAAAATATCCATGGTCGAATACAAGACATATCCAGGGAGCAAAAAAAAATATTTACATCTCCTGGTGCGCTCGTTCATACCGAAATCCGGTAAGCTCGCTATAGGTAAATTATTAAAGTTCTCTGCTACAGTGTCCTAGCTTGCCAAACTCGGTAGAAAAAAACGAACCAAGCCCTTTCACGTGTTACACATCCAAAACTATATTGAGTTTGTAGGCAAAGAATTGCCATCAACCGTTAAAATATGAATTCATAATAAATAATAATAAGATATCGATACATAAATGGACACATTATCATATATTATGGTCCAGGTTCAAATTCCATAAACTTTTTGTTTGCGTGTTGTGTACGTTGATCGTACAACTTTCATATTCATAAGAAACAAATCGATCCATTTCAGGCCAATCGATAATTTTCTGCATTTATTGAAAATTTTGACAATACTATAATTGCATCAATTTTTGACGAGAAAAAAAAATAAATTTGATGCCGAGTATTCTTCGTGTTTTTATAAAACGTACTACTTGAAAGAAGAAGTATAACAAAAAAAAATTGAGAGTCAGACTATCACGTCAATTTGGCCTGGCATATCCATCTACATTTAACGTACCATTTCAGAATAATAAAATATATATTCCAAAAATAGTGTACATAATACAAGGTTATAATGACAAGTTATTAAGATTGAAAAATATTTCTCGTCATCTGCAATGTCCATTCCAGTTCGCGTCCAGTTTTCTATAAAAGCAACGGAAACGATTTATTATGCCAGCCATGAATATTATCGAGGCCACCGAGAGGGTCAGGAATTCCGAATATTGCTTGGACAATCGACGTCTTTGTTAATCATCGGTACAAATATAATTCTTCAAACGATACACGACACATCATAATTAGTTCGGCCCATATATACAATTTTTCCATTATCATCTTGGAGATTAATAATGAAGAATAAGAAATCAAGAATAACGCATACCTATGTATATATATATTCGTTTGCATTGTGTGTGTGCTGCAGTGATTCTCGACTTTGAAAAAGCATAAAATGTCACTCGCTCATACATGGACCCCGCAAGATATTAAATTTTATCGTAGACCAATAATCACTCTGAGCGAATAAAGAAAAACCGTTAAAAAACGAATTTAGTCACCGAAATTAAAATCCCCGTGCACATTAAGTCTGCTTTACATATATGGGGCATTCCATGCCGAGTCCATCGACGCCCCTTTCTTCTGATTTCATTTTTATAAAAGATTTTTTTCTCACCATCCTGTATTTTATAATTATTTTTGAAATGTAATTTTTAAAACGATTCATGAAAATTAATCGTTATTACTTAATAAATTAATTATGAATAAATTATTTTTTTGATTGACAGATAAATTGATATTAAATTTATAAGAATAGTAGTACCACTAGGAATAGTAATGGAAAGGTACCATTCCTGCCCTCACGTCCTTTAGGGTCTTTCGGAATTACAATCGGAGACAAAAATTTTATTCGGCCAGAATTTCAGTACTTCTCGAAGCCATAAAAATCTTAAACAAATTAATCATATTAAATATATTAAATATATTAAGAACATGAATTTTAAACGATAATAATATCCAAAAGCTATGAACAAATTGGTTAAAAAATTTGTTCAACAAATTAGCCAATAAATGTATTGCGTGATTTTTTTGAATATCTCGGAATTTTTAGAGAATTTTATAACAATTATGGAATTTTATTAATCTAAAATGACGATATTATTTATAAATTCCTATTCGAATTACTACACTTGCCGTCTTACATAACATTTCTTCAATGTCGCATTGCCACTCGTAAAATGAAAATAACAAAAATCAATCTCGAGGTTTTCCAGTACAATTTTTACGATGTACTTACGATTCTCGAAATAATGTCATGGTCCATGGTAACTCGCATTAAAAAGCTTACCGAGAGAGATAAAGTTCTTAGTACACGATAATAATTGGGTACCCAAAGCATAAAAATCGATTTCATCGTTACCTATAAAATGATTCGACGATAATGGAGTTGCCAGTATTCTGGTAGTGGGTCATATATATAAGTCTCTGTATGCACAATATGGCTACACATATTGTTGTGTGTAAGCCACCAGGGGAGAAAAAAACGAGTAAAAATTTTATTGTACGGCAACAAGATCCGAATGAGAGTGGGGGGGAGGGGTAGAGAGAGAGAGAGAGAGGACAAATAGATATAGCACACTAAAGCCTCGGTTGATGAGTCTCGATTTTGCCAAACTCGAGGTTCCCATATAACTATCAGTCGTTAATTCATCTATTATCGATTCATTACGTTTATGAGATGCTGTCTGGATATATCGACTCATAAAAATTAAAAGGACGTGGTTGACTTCGATTCACATGGTGAATTACGTGCTGGGCAACTTTATGACTTTTAGCAGCCGATATACACAACTACTATGTACTATTTTACGTGTATTCTATGTATAAATGTACGTATACGAAAAGTACGTCAGTAACGTCGAAAGCACCGGCACGCGTGCGCTCTCATATCGACCAGATTCATCGTCTACGTCGTCAAAGTTCTCGTCGTCGTCGTCGTCGCCGTCGTCTGTGTGACGGGGCCTCGATTGCACGACCTCCGAACCAGTGCTCAATCCCCGCAGTTCTTCCATCGAGACGACGAGGTCGAGGAGTGTCCGTCGCGACCCGGTCGACGGAGCTCGCTCTTCCGCCCAGCTTCCCAGCTTTAATTTATCCTCCGCGTTTCTCCATTGAAAAATAAAGTGATCGAGAGAAAAAAAAAAAAATCACACCGTCAATGAGAAAAGCACTCGTGCCGAATAGCTCATATAAACATATTAAAATGTGTAAATTTTTCTTATACAAATGTTGATAACAAATTGATACAAATCTTGATAACACGCGTACGGTGCACACGTTTGGCTCATTCTTAAAAATTCCCGGATTTAAGTAGAATTTTTCTCCACATCGAATCATCTCGTGTCTTCTACCCATATATATATATATATAAATGCTGGACCTATCAACGTCGTGATGAATGTTGCTCAATAATTTTATTCCTGAAGGGCCTAAATAATCATTGAAATCTCGAAAAAAAAAAAACCTATAAAAGTAAATATATCAAAATTATTTAACAATTTGATAAAATATTGATAATCATAATAACGCTATATATCAATATAATCTAAAAAATCGCCCGGCAAATACTTCTTATGTTACATTTTTTTTTAAATAGTGAAAGATGAGCCTACTGCAGATGCCTAAATAGTAGCAGACATAATCAGTGGTGAATGAAAAATATATAAAAAAATTAGCATCCCTTATCGAGCTTTCGGTATTTAAGTCGAGACGGAATATTTAAAGACGTCGACACACGAATTGTCTCTCAGCCCACGTGTTCTTCGTAGGAATAAAATAAAACCCCATAGTCGCAGGAGAATCGAATTTGATCGATATTAGGTGAAACTTATTATATTTATTCATCTTATTAGTATTTTTCCTATTATTATTATTTCATATATTTTTTATTATACGAGTCGTGGAAATTTTACATATTTAATTCACGTCACATGCAACGGTATTGAGAGAGCCGCTTCATGAGCGATTGATTCTCAATACCCCACGTCATGAATTTGTCAGTATTTCAATACATATCCGTAAAGACCACGTACGATCGACCGATGACAGCAGATCGTACCTTAATTTTACCGTATAAGATATGCACCATAATTCTTTTGCACATCAATATTATATATATGTACTTATGTACGTACATGTGTACGTGTACCTATATAGGTGAACAAGCCATTTTCGTGATAGATGAATTAACTGAAGATGTTGAATATTTTACTTCCTTTCTACGAACTCGTATATATATATATATATATATCAATTGAACAAATATTTATGCTTATGGCATGTGATGGTCTGCCGGAATATAAATCATGAAAAGAATAAAACGTGAGTTTTGCCCGAGCGACGAGACAGTGAATTGGCCATCGACTTGTTTTTATTTGTGAGTTATCGTTTTTATTTTTTTATTTTTTTCAACGGGAGAATGATAAGGAGATCTCGCTGCTGTTTCCTGCAGAGGAAAATATGGAGAATTGCAGTGGAGGGTATAACTCCGACCTGGTAACATCTCACTCGAAGCTTCAAGACACACAGAGATTTACACATAATAATAATAATAAAAATAATTACAGAAATAATCATCATAACGAAAATAACAATAAGAATTATAATAGTAACTTCAGACACTCGAAAAAATACTGAAATTTTATGAAATTTGTTAAAATCATACAACATTATTATGACAGACTGCAGAAGAGCTTTAAATCCTTCCCCGAGTTAATTAAACAATAATGGTCCATTTTTCATTCCGATATATTTCCAAACCGAAACAGTAAACTCTCGCGGATGCTGCATCATATTTACAAATTTAAAAAAAACCAAAAGAAACAATTTTTTGTGACACAGTGAATTTTTGAATTGTTGAAACGCCATGAAACTTTTCATATATATGGATATTCATATACATATATGTTAGGTTTTCTGACGAGTGTGGAATTGAAGCTTTCCCGCTTACGCGAAGGAGAGAATGTGCATGTCGTGCATCGCGACCGATAACGATTATAAGAAGTACATTATTGGGATATGCACGAAATTCAAGCCAGCGAAGAGGTATGAGAATTTATAATGTCTGTACCAGAGATATTCGTTATTTTTTTTTAATATTATTTTTTTTATCATTTTGAAAGAAAAATACCAAGGTTTAGGTCTTACTAAGTGTAACTTAAATATTTATGTTTGTCTCATATTCAGACGAACGTTTGACCTGTGGAACTGAGCACAGAATTTAATAGCTTAAAAATGCTTGTAAAACAATTGATAATTTTTGTTATTTATAATTCAATACTGATCACTCGATATTGTTTGCTTGTTTTATCAAATAAATTTAACACACAGGTAGTGTTTCGTGGGGGAAAAAAATCTGGCGAAGACGATGAACCATTGCTCAATGGTAAAATTCCCGATGTTGGACATCACTTCAATGGAGTACGGTTCAGAACATGGCTAATTGGAATTTTAGGCGTTTTATTGGCTTCACTCATATTCGTAAACAGCATCGTGATTGGCAATTTTCGATTTCCTCGTTTGATCAGCATTACTTTTACACAAAGTACGTATATAAACGAAAAAAAAAAAAACATTTCACAAGGTTACAGGCCTCATTGCTACAACGAGCCTCATTGGTTTTATCAGCCTCACCGATGTATATAATATACCAAATGCAGGAATAATTTTTAATAACAAATAAATATATACTGTGACGTATGGAGAATTATCGATTTCATTGTTTAGGGCATTGCAAATGTATAATCTTTAATAAACAATTATATATTATATAATAATATAGAAGGTTAAAGCTAGAAGCGAAATGCCAACCAATTAACTTCTTCGTTTATTGAATTATCACTTTGTTTTATTGACTGACTTCTCCACTACGTTCTAGTATATTGAAAAACAATCAGATTTTCCAATCAGAAGAAAATAATGAATGTGAATGAGTATCGTATAAAATCTTTCGAATCTTCGGTAATTTCAATTCGTAAGGTGAACAAGAATGACGAATTTATATTTTGTCGTCATCAGCTTGAAATACTGATAATGTTTTTTGTTTCTTTTTTTTTTTTAGCGCATCAGAGCAGACAACCTGCGAACTTGGTCAGTAAAAACATATCGGGATATCTCGTTCACAATAAGGGTTGCCGAATAGCCGCTGTCGATCCTCTCGATCCCTCCAGTCGACCGTACGTGCATCCCCAAAAACCGATCGAGTGCGTGAACGGAACTCGAGGGCCATTGATAGAATCGAATGAGACTGCCGTATATGTTAATCCCTTGGCTCAAAATCAGTATTACAACAAATCGGAAACACCAAATTGTTGCTGGACTTCGTTCACTCGTAAGGCAGGCGATGACAATGGAGACACGTAAGTCCCATGTATTATAGTATTTTCAACATTTATTGCATACAACCTTTCATTTCTCCGATATTCGCTTGATTCAGAGTCTTTTATTGGCATGAAAAACAAGACTTTGCATCGGCGATCTTCCATTCAACGAGTAACATTTTTTTAAATTTCAAACACCAAAGATCTTGTAAAGTTAACCTATTTTCCCAAAATGGCGCAAGCTCGATACTCGCAAATCGACAATCCATGGATATATTTTATATATTCGTAAAACTCGATAATTTTTCACTTTCATCGACTTTTCTTTTGCCATATTCGCACTTTATATTCATTTGAAAGGTGTGCCATTAAAAATTTGTACGGCCATTTTGTGTGTCTTTAAGAAGCCGCCATTTTGTGTGTCTTTAAGAAGCCGCCATTTTGTGGATTCAACCGCTTTATCTCGAATTCATAATCACTAATACTACACGCCTGATGTACCTCTACAAGTATTACATGAGCTTGTGCTCGCGTATATACACGCATGAATTTTACACGCCAGTCAAGTCGACCAGTCAAATAGATAGATAGAGCTGATTTTGTTATACGTACACGCGTATTACGCACATTTTCAGCACGTATCTATGTTACGCTAGAGGCCTATAACCGTGACTATTAATTTATGGCATATCTTTTTTTTTGCTTACTAGATACGAGAAGCAGTGTCATCATTTTCAGGGTTCTGCTAAGATAAATGAGGAATTCGTCAAGGTCGAATGTTTCCAAAACGCGAAACAAATATACCGTGATTATCACGCTTTCGTGCCACGTAAAAGTACAGTTGAAAAGAGATGTCAAACTTTTAAAAATTTACATCGAGAACGTTTGAGCGTTCTCGTGGTTGGTCTGGACGCGGTATCGCGATTAAATTTTCATCGAATGATGCCAAAGACTGTAAAATCATTAAAAAAACTGGGAGCGTTCGAGCTCATGGGTTACAACAAAGTCGGTGACAATACATATCCGAATTTGGTGCCCATACTGACCGGTTTTTCGAGCGACGAGCTTCAGTCAAAATCTGGCTGTTGGAACGATGCAAAAAAATCATTTGACAATTGTCCCTTCATATGGAAGAAATTCAGTAATGTTGGCTATCGGACAATCTTTGCCGAGGATGCATGCTCAATGACGACATTCAATTATCTCAAGCCAGGCTTTCACGATTCTCCAACTGACTATTATCTACGACCTTTTTGCATAGCAGCCGAGAATGATATTGGCAATACGCATAAGCTCAATGCCAATCTGTGTCTCGGTGTTAGGAAAAATTTTGAAAATTTACTCAACTATACGAGCAGAGTTGCAAAAACATTTGCCAATGATCGTTACTTTGGATTTTCTTGGCAGGCGAGTCTGACCCATGATTTTTTCAATTATCCGCAACTGGGCGATGTGGCCTACAGCAATTTTTTCACAAATCTCGGAGAGAATAATTCATTGAACAACACCGCCCTCATTGTGATGAGCGATCATGGCATGAGATGGGGAGAATTTCGTCAAACTTATCAGGGAAGAATGGAGGATAGTTTGCCATTTGTTTTTTTGGTTCTTCCACCATGGTGGAGAAATAAGTATTCCCTTGCAATTGCAAATTTACAAGCAAATATGTTCAGCCTGACGACACCTTACGATATCCATGAAACAATGTTGGATATACTTGAACCAAATAATTTGGAGGAAAAATCGTTGAGAGAACGTAACAGAGTGATGAAACTTGGCAATGTCCCGAGAGGCATAAGTCTCTTTTCTTCTGTACCGGATTATCGTACATGCTTGATGGCTGGTATACCCGAGCATTGGTGCATGTGCCATATCAGTGACGGTGTTTCATTGACTGACACTCGTGTATATAATGCAACGAAATTTCTCGTTAACGAGCTCAACAGACTGATCAAAAATTATCCTCAATGTTCACAACTGAAGCTGGACAAAGTATTGGATGCTAAAATGTGGAGTGGTCGTAAGGATAATAAAAACAACAGTACAACCGCACCATGGATCGATTTTACGGTTACAGTCCAGACAGAACCAGGTTATGCTATTTTTGAGGCTTCGATAAGACACAGGCAGAACGACTCGAACAACGCATTGGTTGGTTCTATAAGCCGATTGAACGCCTATGGTGCACAGAGTCTATGTGTCAATGACTTTATTATACGTCTCTATTGCTACTGCAAATGAGAGAACGCGAAAAAAAAAAAAAAAACAAACATATCCAGCGATTTATATATAAGACATGTGATATTTTGTAGCATTTCAAAATAAATGTTGACTATTCCTTGTTCAAGTTTTTCGTGGTTGATTATGCTGGTTGTTTTTACGATTATTTGATCCTCGGTTACATTATTGAAATATCGGATAATCTAGAAGTGACTTTTTATATAAAGTGGAATTGAATTTAATTTTTATGAAGAACTGTAACGGAAAATTGTACTCAGCCTAGCGGTGTAAAAAGTTTTATCAGAGCGAGAAGAATTGCTTGAAAATGGCAAATTTCGCATTTAATATTAAATCGACGTATCTTATGGTAAATTCCTATGAAGATACACCACTGAAGCAAACAGTCTAACCGACGATATTAATTTAAATCAACTTATCTTCATAGAAATTTATCATGAGACACGTTAATTCTAAGGGCAACCATAAATTAATTACCCTGTTCGCTTAAGAAGCCGTCGATAAAACGATCCAATACCATTCTTCAAATGGTTGTTCGTGGTGAAAAATGGACATTGGTTCTCGATTTTTCAGACAGTCGGTACAGCCAGAAACTTATCCGTTTTGAACTTTGATCTGACAGTTTCGAAAGCATTTTGTGTCTGTAAGAAAAATCAAGCGTATACTTACTGTTGAACAAATGATAAAAAGATAAACATTTCGCGTTTTTCATCCCCTATTGTGTAAACATCACACAATAGGAAAAAGTCGATGATAAATAATTAAATCATTCCCTCCATGAATAAGAAATGAATAGGTAAAACGTGCAGGTACTTGAGAATCAATTAGAACAAACATTATATTGTAATAATTTACTATAAATATTCCGGAGATATTTTTAGTCGCTGATGTTTTCAAGCACATTGAAAGCACTTTTCTGTACAAATTCGTATCGACGATTTCCATTCGAACGTTTTTAAAATTGTTCGATGATGCCCATCGTCGACAGAATCATCTTGAACGGATCAGCTTTATCAGCTGTATTGTTTTCGTCTTGTTTCCAACATCTCGAACAATAATCCATCAAATACGTTGATAAATTGGCAAATTATACTACACGAGGTCAATCTCGCATTCGTTACAAAATGAAAATAGTACGAAAACAGTTTTTTTTTTTTTTTTTTAGACGGAACATCTTGTCATCCATCGTGTATTTTACGTTACGTCCATGCGAGCAGTTTAAATGCCGAAGCAAGATAACTTTCCACTCTTTACAGAGACACTCGCTGCATTTTATCATGTAAATCACGTGGCAACGGTTTGATGTGTCATTTGTGTTATTGTTTTGGTTTTCTTTTTCATTCAATATACAGTTTTTCTCATAAATTATGAGCCTCTTATACCGTTGTAGACTCTGCTGACCGAACCCTGTTGTAAAAGCTCTTTTATTGCTGCAATGGAAGAAAAGAAAAAGTGGTTTAATCACGAAATCGGTAATATTTGATATGGAAAAATGAAATATTGCGATGATGAAAGATCAATGATAACTCACCTTCCTTGTTAGCGTCCGTGAAATCCGTGTCGGGGAAGGCAACGTCGAATGTAATGTACAGAGTACCATAAAGATTGTTATTATTGTAATTCGGCATACCCTCGCCCTTTTTGCGAATTCTCGTACCCGGTTTTGTCACTTTATCACGCGTTATCGTGACTTTGTGACCATCAAGATGTTTTATATCTAGCGTAAATCCTACAAGAGCATCCTGCATCGATATCGTGATGTTTGTGTAAAGATCATCCTTCACTCGTTCAAACGTCGGATGCGCTTGTGTGTGTATTCTGTGACGTAGAATTAAACATTAAAATTCATGACATTTGTATTTCCGCATTATAACATTTTTATAATTCCTTTTTTCATCATTTTCTGTACTATACAAAGAAAAAAAAAAACACTTTAGATTTACGAAGATATACTCACTTGGGAATCAAATCGCCTGGTTCACCGTCCAAATGCGGTTCACCTTCGGCCGCAAAGAGTGTCTCCTGACCATCAATCATACCAGGCTCAACCTCAACCTCCAAAGTTCTCTCCTCATTCACAAACTTTACATTAGGACATTCGGAACAAACAGCCTGCTGTATTATTTGAAATCTTCCACCACCAACATTTCGCGTTACTAATTCCTGCCTGCAGTTGCACTTTCGCGTACCCTTTGTCGCTTTCATAACTAGCTTGTTTCTAGTAATCTAAAAGAGAAAAACAAGAAAATGGTACATATATTTTAGTATAATCCTCATTATTATCATACATTCTGATGATGATTATTATTATTGTTATTGTCGTTAATTGAAATGTGTGATTTTTCATGATTATACCATTGATAATATGACAAACGTACGTACCTCGATAAAACTGCCACTGTACAATTCTTCCAGGGTAACAAAGAGATCGATAACAACATTGGCTCCTCTTGGATTTTCATGCTGATTGTGCGTTTCTCCCCCAAAATGGAAGCCAAAATCACCAAAAAAGCTGGCAAAAGGATCACCGCTGTTCATTCCACCTTCCTTCTTCACACATTCCTCACCACATCTGTCATACAACTCGCGTTTCTCGCGATCCGAGAGTACTTCATAAGCTGCTCCAAGATCCTGAAACTTTTGTGACGCATCTGGATCATCTTTGTTCTTGTCAGGATGCAATTCCCTCGCCATTCTCCGATAAGCCTTTTTCACCGAGTGTGTACTCGCCCCTTTCGACAAACCGAGAATAGAATAGAAATCTCTCCTATAAAAAACAAACAAACAAAAAAACTATTTTCTCATGGCATAGCACAGCATAGCATGGCATAGGCATAGCCTTGCATGACTCTATAATAGCGGGACATGATGAAAAAATTGAATATTCAACAGAGTTTTTTTTGTCGAAAATCTTACAATAATTGAGATTAATGGGTAATTCAATATATCCGTTTGATTACAAATATCGTAGGAATAGAACCATATGAGAAAAAAAAAATTACCCATTAAGGTTATATAGTACTGAGAACATTTAAATATATATCAATTAAAAAAAATGAAATTGTTGATTAACGATTATGCAAAGTTTCGTATAATTGATAAATGGTACTTACCCGGCCACGCATAATATCACACATAACGATAAATTAATGAATAAAATCCACAAAATTATAGCCGATGCCATTCTAGCAGACGTATTCAACTCTCTCAGCAAGACTCGCGACTCGGATCGTGGTTGATGCTGATTGGTCGGATGGAGAAAAGTTCTCTCTCTCGCACATGTGTGAATCAGCGCCCTCCTGTCAAGAGTACGTGCGGGTAATGAGATTCGGGTATCTCGATGGGGGAAGGGGTCATGTGCACGGTCTGTGTCAAACCGTGGTCCGTGGTCATGACCTATCTGGTGCGTAATTGGGAAGAGGGAAAGGTACGACCATGTACGAGTGGAACATCAATATTTGAATTGAGGCTGTAGACGTGCGACGTTCTTCGAACGGTGGCCATTTAATAGATTTGGGTTATCGTTGTGCTGTTAGTACAATTTTTTGCACAATCCTTAAGAGGATGTGAAAGGTTTTGGCGTACTCCGATGGCGTCGGCATAGTAGCGAACGGGGTACGGGCAACGAATTACCATCCGTGCGGCGCGCGCCACCGTTAGATGGCACTATACGCCATCGGCGATTCGACAGACAAACCATTAGCGATCTGCGACTTTTATCTTTCTTTACAATGTTTCTGACTTCCCAGAAATATATATAGTAAATAAAAATATAAGATATATATTTATAAATCGGCAATTTGACAGACAAACCATTAGCGATCTTCGACTTTTGTCTTTCTTTACAATGTTTCTCACTTCCGAAAAATAAATATATATATAAGGATATATATATTTATTTTTAAAATAAATATATATATAAGGATATATATATTTATTTTTCGGAAGTGAGAAACATTGTAAAGAAAGACAAAAGTCGAAGATCGCTAATGGTTCGTCTGTCAAATTGCCAATATGCCCCCTTAAAAGATAGCGGATTTTTTCTTTTTTTTTTTAATCCCAAGAGTTCAAGCTTTAAAATGCCGCTGGATGCGTTGAGCTGGCATTTTTAAAAATATTTTTTCAAGATTTTTCGAATTGGGCGAGCGACTTTGGTAAATTTTTCGGCTCTCGTGTAGTATTTTTCCAACCTGCCCTCGTAAAGTAGATTTTTCAACCGCCCCTCGTAAGGTAGATTTTTTCAACCGGCCCGCGTGACGTCAATTTTTCAACCGGCCCTCGTAACGTAAATTTTTCAACCGGCCCTCGTAAAGTAAATTTTTCAACTGGCCCTCGTAAGGTAGATTTTTCCACCGACCCTCGTAAGGTAGATTTTTCAACCGGCCCTCGTGAAGTCAATTTTAAAACCGGCCCTCGCAAGGTAAATTTTTCAACCAGCCCTCGTAAGGTAGATATTTCAGTCGTAAAGTCAATTTTTCAACCGGCCCTCGTGAAGTAAATTTTTCAACCGGCCCTCGTAAAGTAGATTTTTCAACCGGCCCTCGTAAAGTCAATTTTTCAACGGGCCCTCGTAAGGTAAGTTTTTCAACCGGCCCTCGTAAAGTAGATTTTTCAACCGGCCCTCGTAAGGTAGATTTTTCAACCGGCCCTCGGAAAGTAAATTTTTCAACCGGCCCTCGTAAGGTAGATTTTTCAACCGGCCCTCGTAAGGTAGATTTTTCAACCGGCCCTCGTAAAGTCAATTTTCCAACCGGCCCTCGTAAAGTCAATTTTTCAACCGGCCCTTGTAAGGTAAATTTTTCAACCGGCCCTCGTAAGGTAGATTTTTCAACCAGCCCTCGTAAAGTCAATTTTTCAACCGGCCCTCGTAACGTAAATTTTTCAACCGGCCCTCGTAAGGTAGATTTTTCAACCGGCCCTCGTAAGGTAGAATTTTCTACCGGCCCTTGTAAAGTAAATTTTTCAACCGGCCCTCGTAAAGTCAATTTTTCAACCGGCCCTCGTAACGTACATTTTTCAACCGGCCCTCGTAAGGTAGATTTTTCAACCGGCCCTCGTAAGGTAGATTTTTCAACCGGCCCTCGTAAGGTTGATTTTTCAACCGGCCCACGTAAGGTAGATTTTCCAACCGGCCCTCGTAAAGTCAATTTTTCAACCGGCCCTGTTAAAGTCAATTTTTCAACCGGCCCTCGGAAAGTAAATTTTGCAACCGGCCCTCGTAAGGTAGATTTTCCAACCGGCCCTCGTAAAGTCAAATTTTCAACCGGCCCTCGTTAGGTAGATTTTTCAACCGGCCCTCGTAAAGTCAATTTTTCAACCGGCCCTCGTAACGTAAATTTTTCAACCGGCCCTCGTTAGGTAGATTTTTCAACCGGCCCTCGTAATGTAGGTTTTTCAACCGGCCCTCATAAAGTCAATTTTTCAACCGGCCCTCGTAACGTAAATTTTTCAACCGGCCCTTGTAAGGTAGATTTTCAACCGGCCCTCGTAAGGTAGATTTTTCAACCGGCCCTCGTAAAGTCAATTTTACAACCGGCCCTCGAAAAGTAAATTTTTCAACCGGCCCTTGTAAGGTAAATTTTTCAACCGGCCCTCGTAACGTAAATTTTTCAACCGGCCCTCGTTAGGTAGATTTTTCAACCGGCCCTCGTAAGGTAGGTTTTTCAACCGGCCCTCGTAAAGTCAATTTTTCAACCGGCCCTCGTAACGTAAATTTTTCAACCGGCCCTCGTTAGGTAGATTTTTCAACCGGCCCTCGTAAAGTAAGTTTTTCAACCGGCCCTCGTAAAGTCAATTTTTCAACCGGCCCTCGTAACGTAAATTTTTCAACCGGCCCTCGTAAAGTCAATTTTTCAGCCAGCCCTCTTAAAGTCAATTTTTCAACCGGCCCTTGGAAAGTAAATTTTGCAACCGGCCCTCGTAAGGTAGATTTTTCAACCGGCCCTCGTAAAGTCAATTTTTCAACCGGCCCTCGTAAGGTAGATTTTTCAACCGGCCCTCGTAAGGTCGATTTTTCAACCGGCCCTTGTGAAGTCAATTTTTCAACCAGCCCTCGTAAGGTAGATTTTTCAACCGGCCCTCGTAAAGTCAATTTTTCAACCGGCCCTCGTAACGTACATTTTTCAACCGGCCCTCGTTAGGTAGATTTTTCAACCGGCCCTCGTAAAGTCAATATTTCAACCGGCCCTCGTAAAGTCGATTTTCCAACCGGCCCTCGTAAAGTCAATTTTTCAACCGGCCCTCGTAAGGTAGATTTTTCAACCAGCCCTCGTAAGGTAGATTTTTCAACCGGCCCTCGTAAAGTCAATTTTTCAACCGGCCCTCGTAAGGTAGATTTTTCCACCGGCCTTCGTAAGGTAGATTTTTCAACCGACCCTCGTAAGGTAGATTTTTCGACCAGCCCTCGTAAAGTCGATTTTTCAACCGGCCCTCGTAAGGTAGATTTTTCAACCAGCCCTCGTAAGGTAGATTTTTCAACCGGCCCTCGTAAAGTCAATTTTACAACCGGCCCTCGAAAAGTAAATTTTTCAACCGGCCCTTGTAAGGTAAATTTTTCAACCGGCCCTCGTAAGGTAGATTTTTCAACCGGCCCTCGTAAAGTCAATTTTTCAACCGGCCCTCGGAATGTACATTTTTCAACCGGCCCTCGTTAGGTAGATTTTTCAACCGGCCCTCGTAAGGTAGGTTTTTCAACCGGCCCTCGTAAAGTCAATTTTTCAACCGGCCCTCGTAACGTAAATTTTTCAACCGGCCCTCGTAAGGTAGATTTTTGCACCGGCCCTCGTAAGGTAGATTTTTCAACCGACCCTCGTAAGGTAGATTTTTCGACCAGCCCTCGTAAAGTCGATTTTTCAACCGGCCCTCGTAAAGTCAACTTTCCAACCGGCCCTCGGAAAGTAATTTTTTCAACCGGCCCTCGTAAAGTCAATTTTTCAACCGGCCTTCTTAAAGTCAATTTTTCAACCGGCCCTCGTTAAGTCAACTTTCCAACCGGCCCTCGGAAAGTAAATTTTTCAACCGGCCCTCGTAAGGTAGATTTTTCAACCGGCCCTCGTAAGGTCGATTTTCCAACCGGCCCTCGTAAAGTCGATTTTCCAACCGGCCCTCGTAAAGTCAATTTTTCAACCGGCCCTCGTAAGGTAGATTTTTGCACCGGCCCTCGTAAGGTAGATTTTTCAACCGACCCTCGTAAGGTAGATTTTTCGACCAGCCCTCGTAAAGTCGATTTTTCAACCGGCCCTCGTAAAGTCAACTTTCCAACCGGCCCTCGGAAAGTAATTTTTTCAACCGGCCCTCGTAAAGTCAATTTTTCAACCGGCCTTCTTAAAGTCAATTTTTCAACCGGCCCTCGTTAAGTCAACTTTCCAACCGGCCCTCGGAAAGTAAATTTTTCAACCGGCCCTCGTAAGGTAGATTTTTCAACCGGCCCTCGTAAGGTAGATTTTTCAACCGGCCCTCGTAAAGTCAATTTTTCGACCGGCCCTCGGAAAGTAAATTTTCCAACCGGCCCTCGTAAGGTAGATTTTCCAACCGGCCCTCGTAAAGTCAATTTTTCAACCGGCCCTCGTAAGGTAGATGTTTCAACCGGCCCTCGTAAAGTCAATTTTCCAACCGGCCCTCGTAAAGTAAATTTTTCAACCGGCCCTCGTAAGGTAGATTTTTCAACCGGCCCTCGTAAGGTAGATTTTTTAACCAGCCCTCGTAAGGTAGACTTTTTAACCGGCCCTCGTAAAGTCAATTTTTCAACCGGCCCTCGTAAAGTCAACTTTCCAACCGGTCCTCGGAAAGTAAATTTTTCAACCGGCCCTCGTAAGGTAGATTTTTCAACCGGCCCTCGTAAGGTAGATTTTTCAACCGGCCCTCGGAAAGTAAATTTTTCAACCGGCCCTCGTAAGGTAGATTTTTCAACCGGCCCTCGTAAGGTAGATTTTTCAACCGGCCCTCGTAAAGTCAATTTTCCAACCGGCCCTCGTAAAGTAAATTTTTCAACCAGCCCTCGTAAGGTAGATTTTTCAACCGGCCCTCGTAGTCAATTTTACAACCGGCCCTCGAAAAGTAAATTTTTCAACCGGCCCTTGTAAGGTAAATTTTTCAACCGGCCCTCGTAAGGTAGATTTTTCAACCAGCCCTCGTAAAGTCAATTTTTCAACCGGCCCTTGTAAGGTAAATTTTTCAACCGGCCCTCGTAAGGTAGATTTTTCAACCAGCCCTCGTAAAGTCAATTTTTCAACCGGCCCTCGTAACGTAAATTTTTCAACCGGCCCTCGTAAGGTAGATTTTTCAACCGGCCCTCGTAAGGTAGAATTTTCAACCGGCCCTTGTAAAGTAAATTTTTCAACCGGCCCTCGTAAAGTCAATTTTTCAACCGGCCCTCGTAACGTACATTTTTGAACCGGCCCTCGTAAGGTAGATTTTTCAACCGGCCCTCGTACGGTAGATTTTTCAACCGGCCCTCGTAAGGTTGATTTTTCAACCGGCCCACGTAAGGTAGATTTTCCAACCGGCCCTCGTAAAGTCAATTTTTCAACCGGCCCTGTTAAAGTCAATTTTTCAACCGGCCCTCGTAAGGTAGATTTTTCAACCGGCCCTCGTAAGGTAGATTTTCCAACCGGCCCTCGTAAAGTCAATTTTTCAACCGGCCCTCGTTAGGTAGATTTTTCAACCGGCCCTCGTAAGGTAGATTTTTCAACCGGCCCTCGTAAAGTCAATTTTTCAACCGGCCCTCGTAAGGTAGATTTTTCCACCGGCCTTCGTAAGGTAGATTTTTCAACCGACCCTCGTAAGGTAGATTTTTCGACCAGCCCTCGTAAAGTCGATTTTTCAACCGGCCCTCGTAAGGTAGATTTTTCAACCAGCCCTCGTAAGGTAGATTTTTCAACCGGCCCTCGTAAAGTCAATTTTACAACCGGCCCTCGAAAAGTAAATTTTTCAACCGGCCCTTGTAAGGTAAATTTTTCAACCGGCCCTCGTAAGGTAGATTTTTCAACCGGCCCTCGTAAAGTCAATTTTTCAACCGGCCCTCGGAATGTACATTTTTCAACCGGCCCTCGTTAGGTAGATTTTTCAACCGGCCCTCGTAAGGTAGGTTTTTCAACCGGCCCTCGTAAAGTCAATTTTTCAACCGGCCCTCGTAACGTAAATTTTTCAACCGGCCCTCGTAAGGTAGATTTTTGCACCGGCCCTCGTAAGGTAGATTTTTCAACCGACCCTCGTAAGGTAGATTTTTCGACCAGCCCTCGTAAAGTCGATTTTTCAACCGGCCCTCGTAAAGTCAACTTTCCAACCGGCCCTCGGAAAGTAATTTTTTCAACCGGCCCTCGTAAAGTCAATTTTTCAACCGGCCTTCTTAAAGTCAATTTTTCAACCGGCCCTCGTTAAGTCAACTTTCCAACCGGCCCTCGGAAAGTAAATTTTTCAACCGGCCCTCGTAAGGTAGATTTTTCAACCGGCCCTCGTAAGGTCGATTTTCCAACCGGCCCTCGTAAAGTCGATTTTCCAACCGGCCCTCGTAAAGTCAATTTTTCAACCGGCCCTCGTAAGGTAGATTTTTGCACCGGCCCTCGTAAGGTAGATTTTTCAACCGACCCTCGTAAGGTAGATTTTTCGACCAGCCCTCGTAAAGTCGATTTTTCAACCGGCCCTCGTAAAGTCAACTTTCCAACCGGCCCTCGGAAAGTAATTTTTTCAACCGGCCCTCGTAAAGTCAATTTTTCAACCGGCCTTCTTAAAGTCAATTTTTCAACCGGCCCTCGTTAAGTCAACTTTCCAACCGGCCCTCGGAAAGTAAATTTTTCAACCGGCCCTCGTAAGGTAGATTTTTCAACCGGCCCTCGTAAGGTAGATTTTTCAACCGGCCCTCGTAAAGTCAATTTTTCGACCGGCCCTCGGAAAGTAAATTTTCCAACCGGCCCTCGTAAGGTAGATTTTCCAACCGGCCCTCGTAAAGTCAATTTTTCAACCGGCCCTCGTAAGGTAGATGTTTCAACCGGCCCTCGTAAAGTCAATTTTCCAACCGGCCCTCGTAAAGTAAATTTTTCAACCGGCCCTCGTAAGGTAGATTTTTCAACCGGCCCTCGTAAGGTAGATTTTTTAACCAGCCCTCGTAAGGTAGACTTTTTAACCGGCCCTCGTAAAGTCAATTTTTCAACCGGCCCTCGTAAAGTCAACTTTCCAACCGGTCCTCGGAAAGTAAATTTTTCAACCGGCCCTCGTAAGGTAGATTTTTCAACCGGCCCTCGTAAGGTAGATTTTTCAACCGGCCCTCGGAAAGTAAATTTTTCAACCGGCCCTCGTAAGGTAGATTTTTCAACCGGCCCTCGTAAGGTAGATTTTTCAACCGGCCCTCGTAAAGTCAATTTTCCAACCGGCCCTCGTAAAGTAAATTTTTCAACCAGCCCTCGTAAGGTAGATTTTTCAACCGGCCCTCGTAGTCAATTTTACAACCGGCCCTCGAAAAGTAAATTTTTCAACCGGCCCTTGTAAGGTAAATTTTTCAACCGGCCCTCGTAAGGTAGATTTTTCAACCAGCCCTCGTAAAGTCAATTTTTCAACCGGCCCTTGTAAGGTAAATTTTTCAACCGGCCCTCGTAAGGTAGATTTTTCAACCAGCCCTCGTAAAGTCAATTTTTCAACCGGCCCTCGTAACGTAAATTTTTCAACCGGCCCTCGTAAGGTAGATTTTTCAACCGGCCCTCGTAAGGTAGAATTTTCAACCGGCCCTTGTAAAGTAAATTTTTCAACCGGCCCTCGTAAAGTCAATTTTTCAACCGGCCCTCGTAACGTACATTTTTGAACCGGCCCTCGTAAGGTAGATTTTTCAACCGGCCCTCGTACGGTAGATTTTTCAACCGGCCCTCGTAAGGTTGATTTTTCAACCGGCCCACGTAAGGTAGATTTTCCAACCGGCCCTCGTAAAGTCAATTTTTCAACCGGCCCTGTTAAAGTCAATTTTTCAACCGGCCCTCGTAAGGTAGATTTTTCAACCGGCCCTCGTAAGGTAGATTTTCCAACCGGCCCTCGTAAAGTCAATTTTTCAACCGGCCCTCGTTAGGTAGATTTTTCAACCGGCCCTCGTAAGGTAGATTTTTCAACCGGCCCTCGTAAAGTCAATTTTCCAACCGGCCCTCGTAAAGTAAATTTTTCAACCAGCCCTCGTAAGGTAGATTTTTCAACCGGCCCTCGTAGTCAATTTTACAACCGGCCCTCGAAAAGTAAATTTTTCAACCGGCCCTTGTAAGGTAAATTTTTCAACCGGCCCTCGTAAGGTAGATTTTTCAACCAGCCCTCGTAAAGTCAATTTTTCAACCGGCCCTTGTAAGGTAAATTTTTCAACCGGCCCTCGTAAGGTAGATTTTTCAACCAGCCCTCGTAAAGTCAATTTTTCAACCGGCCCTCGTAACGTAAATTTTTCAACCGGCCCTCGTAAGGTAGATTTTTCAACCGGCCCTCGTAAGGTAGAATTTTCAACCGGCCCTTGTGAAGTAAATTTTTCAACCGGCCCTCGTAAAGTCAGTTTTTCAACCGGCCCTCGTAACGTACATTTTTCAACCGGCCCTCGTAAGGTAGATTTTTCAACCGGCCCTCGTAAGGTAGATTTTTCAACCGGCCCTCGTAAGGTTGATTTTTCAACCGGCCCACGTAAGGTAGATTTTCCAACCGGCCCTCGTAAAGTCAATTTTTCAACCGGCCCTGTTGAAGTCAATTTTTCAACCGGCCCTCGGAAAGTAAATTTTGCAACCGGCCCTCGTAAGGTAGATTTTCCAACCGGCCCTCGTAAAGTCAATTTTTCAACCGGCCCTCGTTAGGTAGATTTTTCAACCGGCCCTCGTAAAGTCAATTTTTCAACCGGCCCTCGTAACGTAAATTTTTCAACCGGCCCTCGTTAGGTAGATTTTTCAACCGGCCCTCGTAATGTAGGTTTTTCAACCGGCCCTCATAAAGTCAATTTTTCAACCGGCCCTCGTAACGTAAATTTTTCAACCGGCCCTCGTAAAGTCAATTTTTCAACCAGCCCTCTTAAAGTCAATTTTTCAACCGGCCCTCGTAAAGTCAATTTTTCAACCGGCCCTCGTACGGTAGATTTTTCAACCGGCCCTCGTGAAGTCAATTTTTCAACCGGCCCTCGTAAGGTATATTTTTCAACCGGCCCTCGTAAGGTAGATTTTCAACCGGCCCTCGTAAGGTAGATTTTTCAACCGGCCCGCGTAAAGTCAATTTTACAACCGGCCCTCGAAAAGTAAATTTTTCAACCGGCCCTTGTAAGGCAAATTTTTCAACCGGCCCTCGTAACGTAAATTTTTCAACCGGCCCTCGTAACGTAAATTTTTCAACCGGCCCTCGTAAGGTAGGTTTTTCAACCGGCCCTCGTAAAGTCAATTTTTCAACCGGCCCTCGTAACGTAAATTTTTCAACCGGCCCTCGTTAGGTAGATTTTTCAACCGGCCCTCGTAAGGTAGATTTTTCAACCGGCCCTCGTAAGGTCGATTTTTCAACCGGCCCTGGTGAGGTCGATTTTCCAACCGGCCCTCGCAAAGTCAATTTTTCAACCAGCCCTCTTAAAGTCAATTTTTCAACCGGCCCTTGGAAAGTAAATTTTGCAACCGGCCCTCGTAAGGTAGATTTTTCAACCGGCCCTCGTAAAGTCAATTTTTCAACCGGCCCTCGTAAGGTAGATTTTCCAACCGGCCCTCGTAAAGTCAATTTTTCAACCGGCCCTCGTAAGGTAGATTTTCAACCGGCCCTCGTAAGGTAGGTTTTTCAACCAGCCCTCGTAAAGTCAATTTTTTAACCGGCCCTCGTAAAGTCAATTTTTCAACCGGCCCTCGTAAGGTAGATTTTTCAACCAGCCCTCGTAAGGTAGATTTTTCAACCGGCCCTCCTAAAGTCAATTTTTCAACCGGCCCTCGTAACGTAAATTTTTCAACCGGCACTCGTTAGGTAGATTTTTCAACCGGCCCTCGTAATGTAGGTTTTTCAACCGGCCCTCATAAAGTCAATTTTTCAACCGGCCCTCGTAACGTAAATTTTTCAACCGGCCCTCGTAAAGTCAATTTTTCAACCAGCCCTCTTAAAGTCAATTTTTCAACCGGCCCTCGTAAGGTAGATTTTTCAACCAGCCCTCGTAAGGTAGATTTTTCAACCGGCCCTCGTAAAGTCAATTTTTCAACCGGCCCTCGTAAGGTAGATTTTTCCACCGGCCTTCGTAAGGTAGATTTTTCAACCGACCCTCGTAAGGTAGATTTTTCGACCAGCCCTCGTAAAGTCGATTTTTCAACCGGCCCTCGTAAAGTCAACTTTCCAACCGGCCCTCGGAAAGTAAATTTTTCAACCGGCCCTCGTAAGGTAGATTTTTCAACCAGCCCTCGTAAGGTAGATTTTTCAACCGGCCCTCGTAAAGTCAATTTTACAACCGGCCCTCGAAAAGTAAATTTTTCAACCGGCCCTTGTAAGGTAAATTTTTCAACCGGCCCTCGTAAGGTAGATTTTTCAACCGGCCCTCGTAAAGTCAATTTTTCAACCGGCCCTCGTAACGTACATTTTTCAACCGGCCCTCGTTAGGTAGATTTTTCAACCGGCCCTCGTAAGGTAGGTTTTTCAACCGGCCCTCGTAAAGTCAATTTTTCAACCGGCCCTCGTAACGTAAATTTTTCAACCGGCCCTCGTAAGGTAGATTTTTCAACCGGCCCTCGTAAGGTCGATTTTCCAACCGGCCCTCGTAAAGTCGATTTTCCAACCGGCCCTCGTAAAGTCAATTTTTCAACCGGCCCTCGTAAGGTAGATTTTTGCACCGGCCCTCGTAAGGTAGATTTTTCAACCGACCCTCGTAAGGTAGATTTTTCGACCAGCCCTCGTAAAGTCGATTTTTCAACCGGCCTTCGTAAAGTCAACTTTCCAACCGGCCCTCGGAAAGTAATTTTTTCAACCGGCCCTCGTAAAGTCAATTTTTCAACCGGCCTTCTTAAAGTCAATTTTTCAACCGGCCCTCGTTAAGTCAACTTTCCAACCGGCCCTCGGAAAGTAAATTTTTCAACCGGCCCTCGTAAGGTAGATTTTTCAACCGGCCCTCGTAAGGTAGATTTTTCAACCGGCCCTCGTAAAGTCAATTTTTCGACCGGCCCTCGGAAAGTAAATTTTCCAACCGGCCCTCGTAAGGTAGATTTTCCAACCGGCCCTCGTAAAGTCAATTTTTCAACCGGCCCTCGTAAGGTAGATGTTTCAACCGGCCCTCGTAAAGTCAATTTTCCAACCGGCCCTCGTAAAGTAAATTTTTCAACCGGCCCTCGTAAGGTAGATTTTTCAACCGGCCCTCGTAAGGTAGATTTTTTAACCAGCCCTCGTAAGGTAGACTTTTTAACCGGCCCTCGTAAAGTCAATTTTTCAACCGGCCCTCGTAAAGTAAATTTTTCAACCAGCCCTCGTAAGGTAGATTTTTCAACCGGCCCTCGTAGTCAATTTTACAACCGGCCCTCGAAAAGTAAATTTTTCAACCGGCCCTTGTAAGGTAAATTTTTCAACCGGCCCTCGTAAGGTAGATTTTTCAACCAGCCCTCGTAAAGTCAATTTTTCAACCGGCCCTTGTAAGGTAAATTTTTCAACCGGCCCTCGTAAGGTAGATTTTTCAACCAGCCCTCGTAAAGTCAATTTTTCAACCGGCCCTCGTAACGTAAATTTTTCAACCGGCCCTCGTAAGGTAGATTTTTCAACCGGCCCTCGTAAGGTAGAATTTTCAACCGGCCCTTGTAAAGTAAATTTTTCAACCGGCCCTCGTAAAGTCAATTTTTCAACCGGCCCTCGTAACGTGCATTTTTCAACCGGCCCTCGTAAGGTAGATTTTTCAACCGGCCCTCGTAAGGTAGATTTTTCAACCGGCCCTCGTAAAGTCAATTTTACAACCGGCCCTCGAAAAGTAAATTTTTCAACCGGCCCTTGTAAGGTAAATTTTTCAACCGGCCCTCGTAAGGTAGATTTTTCAACCGGCCCTCGTAAAGTCAATTTTTCAACCGGCCCTCGTAACGTACATTTTTCAACCGGCCCTCGTTAGGTAGATTTTTCAACCGGCCCTCGTAAGGTAGGTTTTTCAACCGGCCCTCGTAAAGTCAATTTTTCAACCGGCCCTCGTAACGTAAATTTTTCAACCGGCCCTCGTAAGGTAGATTTTTCAACCGGCCCTCGTAAGGTCGATTTTCCAACCGGCCCTCGTAAAGTCGATTTTCCAACCGGCCCTCGTAAAGTCAATTTTTCAACCGGCCCTCGTAAGGTAGATTTTTGCACCGGCCCTCGTAAGGTAGATTTTTCAACCGACCCTCGTAAGGTAGATTTTTCGACCAGCCCTCGTAAAGTCGATTTTTCAACCGGCCCTCGTAAAGTCAACTTTCCAACCGGCCCTCGGAAAGTAATTTTTTCAACCGGCCCTCGTAAAGTCAATTTTTCAACCGGCCTTCTTAAAGTCAATTTTTCAACCGGCCCTCGTTAAGTCAACTTTCCAACCGGCCCTCGGAAAGTAAATTTTTCAACCGGCCCTCGTAAGGTAGATTTTTCAACCGGCCCTCGTAAGGTAGATTTTTCAACCGGCCCTCGTAAAGTCAATTTTTCGACCGGCCCTCGGAAAGTAAATTTTCCAACCGGCCCTCGTAAGGTAGATTTTCCAACCGGCCCTCGTAAAGTCAATTTTTCAACCGGCCCTCGTAAGGTAGATGTTTCAACCGGCCCTCGTAAAGTCAATTTTCCAACCGGCCCTCGTAAAGTTAATTTTTCAACCGGCCCTCGTAAGGTAGATTTTTCAACCGGCCCTCGTAAGGTAGATTTTTTAACCAGCCCTCGTAAGGTAGACTTTTTAACCGGCCCTCGTAAAGTCAATTTTTCAACCGGCCCTCGTAAAGTCAACTTTCCAACCGGTCCTCGGAAAGTAAATTTTTCAACCGGCCCTCGTAAGGTAGATTTTTCAACCGGCCCTCGTAAGGTAGATTTTTCAACCGGCCCTCGGAAAGTAAATTTTTCAACCGGCCCTCGTAAGGTAGATTTTTCAACCGGCCCTCGTAAAGTCAATTTTCCAACCGGCCCTCGTAAAGTAAATTTTTCAACCAGCCCTCGTAAGGTAGATTTTTCAACCGGCCCTCGTAGTCAATTTTACAACCGGCCCTCGAAAAGTAAATTTTTCAACCGGCCCTTGTAAGGTAAATTTTTCAACCGGCCCTCGTAAGGTAGATTTTTCAACCAGCCCTCGTAAAGTCAATTTTTCAACCGGCCCTTGTAAGGTAAATTTTTCAACCGGCCCTCGTAAGGTAGATTTTTCAACCAGCCCTCGTAAAGTCAATTTTTCAACCGGCCCTCGTAACGTAAATTTTTCAACCGGCCCTCGTAAGGTGGATTTTTCAACCGGCCCTCGTAAGGTAGAATTTTCAACCGGCCCTTGTAAAGTAAATTTTTCAACCGGCCCTCGTAAAGTCAATTTTTCAACCAGCCCTCGTAACGTGCATTTTTCAACCGGCCCTCGTAAGGTAGATTTTTCAACCGGCCCTCGTAAGGTAGATTTTTCAACCGGCCCTCGTAAGGTTGATTTTTCAACCGGCCCACGTAAGGTAGATTTTCCAACCGGCCCTCGTAAAGTCAATTTTTCAACCGGCCCTGTTAAAGTCAATTTTTCAACCGGCCCTCGGAAAGTAAATTTTGCAACCGGCCCTCGTAAGGTAGATTTTCCAACCGGCCCTCGTAAAGTCAATTTTTCAACCGGCCCTCGTTAGGTAGATTTTTCAACCGGCCCTCGTAAAGTCAATTTTTCAACCGGCCCTCGTAACGTAAATTTTTCAACCGGCCCTCGTTAGGTAGATTTTTCAACCGGCCCTCGTAATGTAGGTTTTTCAACCGGCCCTCATAAAGTCAATTTTTCAACCGGCCCTCGTAACGTAAATTTTTCAACCGGCCCTCGTAAAGTCAATTTTTCAACCAGCCCTCTTAAAGTCAATTTTTCAACCGGCCCTCGTAAAGTCAATTTTTCAACCGGCCCTCGTACGGTAGATTTTTCAACCGGCCCTCGTGAAGTCAATTTTTCAACCGGCCCTCGTAAGGTATATTTTTCAACCGGCCCTCGTAAGGTAGATTTTCAACCGGCCCTCGTAAGGTAGATTTTTCAACCGGCCCGCGTAAAGTCAATTTTACAACCGGCCCTCGAAAAGTAAATTTTTCAACCGGCCCTTGTAAGGCAAATTTTTCAACCGGCCCTCGTAACGTAAATTTTTCAACCGGCCCTCGTAACGTAAATTTTTCAACCGGCCCTCGTAAGGTAGGTTTTTCAACCGGCCCTCGTAAAGTCAATTTTTCAACCGGCCCTCGTAACGTAAATTTTTCAACCGGCCCTCGTTAGGTAGATTTTTCAACCGGCCCTCGTAAGGTAGATTTTTCAACCGGCCCTCGTAAGGTCGATTTTTCAACCGGCCCTGGTGAGGTCGATTTTCCAACCGGCCCTCGCAAAGTCAATTTTTCAACCAGCCCTCTTAAAGTCAATTTTTCAACCGGCCCTTGGAAAGTAAATTTTGCAACCGGCCCTCGTAAGGTAGATTTTTCAACCGGCCCTCGTAAAGTCAATTTTTCAACCGGCCCTCGTAAGGTAGATTTTCCAACCGGCCCTCGTAAAGTCAATTTTTCAACCGGCCCTCGTAAGGTAGATTTTCAACCGGCCCTCGTAAGGTAGGTTTTTCAACCAGCCCTCGTAAAGTCAATTTTTTAACCGGCCCTCGTAAAGTCGATTTTTCAACCGGCCCTCGTAAGGTAGATTTTTCAACCAGCCCTCGTAAGGTAGATTTTTCAACCGGCCCTCCTAAAGTCAATTTTTCAACCGGCCCTCGTAAAGTCAATTTTTCAACCGGCCTTCTTAAAGTCAATTTTTGAACCGGCCCTCGGAAAGTAAATTTTTCAACCGGCCCTCGTAACGTAAATTTTTCAACCGGCCCTCGTTAGGTAGATTTTTCAACCGGCCCTCGTAAGGTAGGTTTTTCAACCGGCCCTCGTAAAGTCGATTTTTCAACCGGCCCTCGTAACGTAAATTTTTCAACCGGCCCTCGTTAGGTAGATTTTTCAACCGGCCCTCGTAATGTAGGTTTTTCAACCGGCCCTCATAAAGTCAATTTTTCAACCGGCCCTCGTAACGTAAATTTTTCAACCGGCCCTCGTAAAGTCAATTTTTCAACCAGCCCTCTTAAAGTCAATTTTTCAACCGGCCCTCGTAAGGTAGATTTTTCAACCAGCCCTCGTAAGGTAGATTTTTCAACCGGCCCTCGTAAAGTCAATTTTTCAACCGGCCCTCGTAAGGTAGATTTTTCCACCGGCCTTCGTAAGGTAGATTTTTCAACCGACCCTCGTAAGGTAGATTTTTCGACCAGCCCTCGTAAAGTCGATTTTTCAACCGGCCCTCGTAAAGTCAACTTTCCAACCGGCCCTCGGAAAGTAAATTTTTCAACCGGCCCTCGTAAGGTAGATTTTTCAACCAGCCCTCGTAAGGTAGATTTTTCAACCGGCCCTCGTAAAGTCAATTTTACAACCGGCCCTCGAAAAGTAAATTTTTCAACCGGCCCTTGTAAGGTAAATTTTTCAACCGGCCCTCGTAAGGTAGATTTTTCAACCGGCCCTCGTAAAGTCAATTTTTCAACCGGCCCTCGTAACGTACATTTTTCAACCGGCCCTCGTTAGGTAGATTTTTCAACCGGCCCTCGTAAGGTAGGTTTTTCAACCGGCCCTCGTAAAGTCAATTTTTCAACCGGCCCTCGTAACGTAAATTTTTCAACCGGCCCTCGTAAGGTAGATTTTTCAACCGGCCCTCGTAAGGTCGATTTTCCAACCGGCCCTCGTAAAGTCGATTTTCCAACCGGCCCTCGTAAAGTCAATTTTTCAACCGGCCCTCGTAAGGTAGATTTTTGCACCGGCCCTCGTAAGGTAGATTTTTCAACCGACCCTCGTAAGGTAGATTTTTCGACCAGCCCTCGTAAAGTCGATTTTTCAACCGGCCTTCGTAAAGTCAACTTTCCAACCGGCCCTCGGAAAGTAATTTTTTCAACCGGCCCTCGTAAAGTCAATTTTTCAACCGGCCTTCTTAAAGTCAATTTTTCAACCGGCCCTCGTTAAGTCAACTTTCCAACCGGCCCTCGGAAAGTAAATTTTTCAACCGGCCCTCGTAAGGTAGATTTTTCAACCGGCCCTCGTAAGGTAGATTTTTCAACCGGCCCTCGTAAAGTCAATTTTTCGACCGGCCCTCGGAAAGTAAATTTTCCAACCGGCCCTCGTAAGGTAGATTTTCCAACCGGCCCTCGTAAAGTCAATTTTTCAACCGGCCCTCGTAAGGTAGATGTTTCAACCGGCCCTCGTAAAGTCAATTTTCCAACCGGCCCTCGTAAAGTAAATTTTTCAACCGGCCCTCGTAAGGTAGATTTTTCAACCGGCCCTCGTAAGGTAGATTTTTTAACCAGCCCTCGTAAGGTAGACTTTTTAACCGGCCCTCGTAAAGTCAATTTTTCAACCGGCCCTCGTAAAGTAAATTTTTCAACCAGCCCTCGTAAGGTAGATTTTTCAACCGGCCCTCGTAGTCAATTTTACAACCGGCCCTCGAAAAGTAAATTTTTCAACCGGCCCTTGTAAGGTAAATTTTTCAACCGGCCCTCGTAAGGTAGATTTTTCAACCAGCCCTCGTAAAGTCAATTTTTCAACCGGCCCTTGTAAGGTAAATTTTTCAACCGGCCCTCGTAAGGTAGATTTTTCAACCAGCCCTCGTAAAGTCAATTTTTCAACCGGCCCTCGTAACGTAAATTTTTCAACCGGCCCTCGTAAGGTAGATTTTTCAACCGGCCCTCGTAAGGTAGAATTTTCAACCGGCCCTTGTAAAGTAAATTTTTCAACCGGCCCTCGTAAAGTCAATTTTTCAACCGGCCCTCGTAACGTGCATTTTTCAACCGGCCCTCGTAAGGTAGATTTTTCAACCGGCCCTCGTAAGGTAGATTTTTCAACCGGCCCTCGTAAAGTCAATTTTACAACCGGCCCTCGAAAAGTAAATTTTTCAACCGGCCCTTGTAAGGTAAATTTTTCAACCGGCCCTCGTAAGGTAGATTTTTCAACCGGCCCTCGTAAAGTCAATTTTTCAACCGGCCCTCGTAACGTACATTTTTCAACCGGCCCTCGTTAGGTAGATTTTTCAACCGGCCCTCGTAAGGTAGGTTTTTCAACCGGCCCTCGTAAAGTCAATTTTTCAACCGGCCCTCGTAACGTAAATTTTTCAACCGGCCCTCGTAAGGTAGATTTTTCAACCGGCCCTCGTAAGGTCGATTTTCCAACCGGCCCTCGTAAAGTCGATTTTCCAACCGGCCCTCGTAAAGTCAATTTTTCAACCGGCCCTCGTAAGGTAGATTTTTGCACCGGCCCTCGTAAGGTAGATTTTTCAACCGACCCTCGTAAGGTAGATTTTTCGACCAGCCCTCGTAAAGTCGATTTTTCAACCGGCCCTCGTAAAGTCAACTTTCCAACCGGCCCTCGGAAAGTAATTTTTTCAACCGGCCCTCGTAAAGTCAATTTTTCAACCGGCCTTCTTAAAGTCAATTTTTCAACCGGCCCTCGTTAAGTCAACTTTCCAACCGGCCCTCGGAAAGTAAATTTTTCAACCGGCCCTCGTAAGGTAGATTTTTCAACCGGCCCTCGTAAGGTAGATTTTTCAACCGGCCCTCGTAAAGTCAATTTTTCGACCGGCCCTCGGAAAGTAAATTTTCCAACCGGCCCTCGTAAGGTAGATTTTCCAACCGGCCCTCGTAAAGTCAATTTTTCAACCGGCCCTCGTAAGGTAGATGTTTCAACCGGCCCTCGTAAAGTCAATTTTCCAACCGGCCCTCGTAAAGTTAATTTTTCAACCGGCCCTCGTAAGGTAGATTTTTCAACCGGCCCTCGTAAGGTAGATTTTTTAACCAGCCCTCGTAAGGTAGACTTTTTAACCGGCCCTCGTAAAGTCAATTTTTCAACCGGCCCTCGTAAAGTCAACTTTCCAACCGGTCCTCGGAAAGTAAATTTTTCAACCGGCCCTCGTAAGGTAGATTTTTCAACCGGCCCTCGTAAGGTAGATTTTTCAACCGGCCCTCGGAAAGTAAATTTTTCAACCGGCCCTCGTAAGGTAGATTTTTCAACCGGCCCTCGTAAAGTCAATTTTCCAACCGGCCCTCGTAAAGTAAATTTTTCAACCAGCCCTCGTAAGGTAGATTTTTCAACCGGCCCTCGTAGTCAATTTTACAACCGGCCCTCGAAAAGTAAATTTTTCAACCGGCCCTTGTAAGGTAAATTTTTCAACCGGCCCTCGTAAGGTAGATTTTTCAACCAGCCCTCGTAAAGTCAATTTTTCAACCGGCCCTTGTAAGGTAAATTTTTCAACCGGCCCTCGTAAGGTAGATTTTTCAACCAGCCCTCGTAAAGTCAATTTTTCAACCGGCCCTCGTAACGTAAATTTTTCAACCGGCCCTCGTAAGGTGGATTTTTCAACCGGCCCTCGTAAGGTAGAATTTTCAACCGGCCCTTGTAAAGTAAATTTTTCAACCGGCCCTCGTAAAGTCAATTTTTCAACCAGCCCTCGTAACGTGCATTTTTCAACCGGCCCTCGTAAGGTAGATTTTTCAACCGGCCCTCGTAAGGTAGATTTTTCAACCGGCCCTCGTAAGGTTGATTTTTCAACCGGCCCACGTAAGGTAGATTTTCCAACCGGCCCTCGTAAAGTCAATTTTTCAACCGGCCCTGTTAAAGTCAATTTTTCAACCGGCCCTCGGAAAGTAAATTTTGCAACCGGCCCTCGTAAGGTAGATTTTCCAACCGGCCCTCGTAAAGTCAATTTTTCAACCGGCCCTCGTTAGGTAGATTTTTCAACCGGCCCTCGTAAAGTCAATTTTTCAACCGGCCCTCGTAACGTAAATTTTTCAACCGGCCCTCGTTAGGTAGATTTTTCAACCGGCCCTCGTAATGTAGGTTTTTCAACCGGCCCTCATAAAGTCAATTTTTCAACCGGCCCTCGTAACGTAAATTTTTCAACCGGCCCTCGTAAAGTCAATTTTTCAACCAGCCCTCTTAAAGTCAATTTTTCAACCGGCCCTCGTAAAGTCAATTTTTCAACCGGCCCTCGTACGGTAGATTTTTCAACCGGCCCTCGTGAAGTCAATTTTTCAACCGGCCCTCGTAAGGTATATTTTTCAACCGGCCCTCGTAAGGTAGATTTTCAACCGGCCCTCGTAAGGTAGATTTTTCAACCGGCCCGCGTAAAGTCAATTTTACAACCGGCCCTCGAAAAGTAAATTTTTCAACCGGCCCTTGTAAGGCAAATTTTTCAACCGGCCCTCGTAACGTAAATTTTTCAACCGGCCCTCGTAACGTAAATTTTTCAACCGGCCCTCGTAAGGTAGGTTTTTCAACCGGCCCTCGTAAAGTCAATTTTTCAACCGGCCCTCGTAACGTAAATTTTTCAACCGGCCCTCGTTAGGTAGATTTTTCAACCGGCCCTCGTAAGGTAGATTTTTCAACCGGCCCTCGTAAGGTCGATTTTTCAACCGGCCCTGGTGAGGTCGATTTTCCAACCGGCCCTCGCAAAGTCAATTTTTCAACCAGCCCTCTTAAAGTCAATTTTTCAACCGGCCCTTGGAAAGTAAATTTTGCAACCGGCCCTCGTAAGGTAGATTTTTCAACCGGCCCTCGTAAAGTCAATTTTTCAACCGGCCCTCGTAAGGTAGATTTTCCAACCGGCCCTCGTAAAGTCAATTTTTCAACCGGCCCTCGTAAGGTAGATTTTCAACCGGCCCTCGTAAGGTAGGTTTTTCAACCAGCCCTCGTAAAGTCAATTTTTTAACCGGCCCTCGTAAAGTCGATTTTTCAACCGGCCCTCGTAAGGTAGATTTTTCAACCAGCCCTCGTAAGGTAGATTTTTCAACCGGCCCTCCTAAAGTCAATTTTTCAACCGGCCCTCGTAAAGTCAATTTTTCAACCGGCCTTCTTAAAGTCAATTTTTGAACCGGCCCTCGGAAAGTAAATTTTTCAACCGGCCCTCGTAACGTAAATTTTTCAACCGGCCCTCGTTAGGTAGATTTTTCAACCGGCCCTCGTAAGGTAGGTTTTTCAACCGGCCCTCGTAAAGTCGATTTTTCAACCGGCCCTCGTAACGTAAATTTTTCAACCGGCCCTCGTTAGGTAGATTTTTCAACCGGCCCTCGTAATGTAGGTTTTTCAACCGGCCCTCATAAAGTCAATTTTTCAACCGGCCCTCGTAACGTAAATTTTTCAACCGGCCCTCGTAAAGTCAATTTTTCAACCAGCCCTCTTAAAGTCAATTTTTCAACCGGCCCTCGTAAGGTAGATTTTTCAACCAGCCCTCGTAAGGTAGATTTTTCAACCGGCCCTCGTAAAGTCAATTTTTCAACCGGCCCTCGTAAGGTAGATTTTTCCACCGGCCTTCGTAAGGTAGATTTTTCAACCGACCCTCGTAAGGTAGATTTTTCGACCAGCCCTCGTAAAGTCGATTTTTCAACCGGCCCTCGTAAAGTCAACTTTCCAACCGGCCCTCGGAAAGTAAATTTTTCAACCGGCCCTCGTAAGGTAGATTTTTCAACCAGCCCTCGTAAGGTAGATTTTTCAACCGGCCCTCGTAAAGTCAATTTTACAACCGGCCCTCGAAAAGTAAATTTTTCAACCGGCCCTTGTAAGGTAAATTTTTCAACCGGCCCTCGTAAGGTAGATTTTTCAACCGGCCCTCGTAAAGTCAATTTTTCAACCGGCCCTCGTAACGTACATTTTTCAACCGGCCCTCGTTAGGTAGATTTTTCAACCGGCCCTCGTAAGGTAGGTTTTTCAACCGGCCCTCGTAAAGTCAATTTTTCAACCGGCCCTCGTAACGTAAATTTTTCAACCGGCCCTCGTAAGGTAGATTTTTCAACCGGCCCTCGTAAGGTCGATTTTCCAACCGGCCCTCGTAAAGTCGATTTTCCAACCGGCCCTCGTAAAGTCAATTTTTCAACCGGCCCTCGTAAGGTAGATTTTTGCACCGGCCCTCGTAAGGTAGATTTTTCAACCGACCCTCGTAAGGTAGATTTTTCGACCAGCCCTCGTAAAGTCGATTTTTCAACCGGCCTTCGTAAAGTCAACTTTCCAACCGGCCCTCGGAAAGTAATTTTTTCAACCGGCCCTCGTAAAGTCAATTTTTCAACCGGCCTTCTTAAAGTCAATTTTTCAACCGGCCCTCGTTAAGTCAACTTTCCAACCGGCCCTCGGAAAGTAAATTTTTCAACCGGCCCTCGTAAGGTAGATTTTTCAACCGGCCCTCGTAAGGTAGATTTTTCAACCGGCCCTCGTAAAGTCAATTTTTCGACCGGCCCTCGGAAAGTAAATTTTCCAACCGGCCCTCGTAAGGTAGATTTTCCAACCGGCCCTCGTAAAGTCAATTTTTCAACCGGCCCTCGTAAGGTAGATGTTTCAACCGGCCCTCGTAAAGTCAATTTTCCAACCGGCCCTCGTAAAGTAAATTTTTCAACCGGCCCTCGTAAGGTAGATTTTTCAACCGGCCCTCGTAAGGTAGATTTTTTAACCAGCCCTCGTAAGGTAGACTTTTTAACCGGCCCTCGTAAAGTCAATTTTTCAACCGGCCCTCGTAAAGTAAATTTTTCAACCAGCCCTCGTAAGGTAGATTTTTCAACCGGCCCTCGTAGTCAATTTTACAACCGGCCCTCGAAAAGTAAATTTTTCAACCGGCCCTTGTAAGGTAAATTTTTCAACCGGCCCTCGTAAGGTAGATTTTTCAACCAGCCCTCGTAAAGTCAATTTTTCAACCGGCCCTTGTAAGGTAAATTTTTCAACCGGCCCTCGTAAGGTAGATTTTTCAACCAGCCCTCGTAAAGTCAATTTTTCAACCGGCCCTCGTAACGTAAATTTTTCAACCGGCCCTCGTAAGGTAGATTTTTCAACCGGCCCTCGTAAGGTAGAATTTTCAACCGGCCCTTGTAAAGTAAATTTTTCAACCGGCCCTCGTAAAGTCAATTTTTCAACCGGCCCTCGTAACGTGCATTTTTCAACCGGCCCTCGTAAGGTAGATTTTTCAACCGGCCCTCGTAAGGTAGATTTTTCAACCGGCCCTCGTAAAGTCAATTTTACAACCGGCCCTCGAAAAGTAAATTTTTCAACCGGCCCTTGTAAGGTAAATTTTTCAACCGGCCCTCGTAAGGTAGATTTTTCAACCGGCCCTCGTAAAGTCAATTTTTCAACCGGCCCTCGTAACGTACATTTTTCAACCGGCCCTCGTTAGGTAGATTTTTCAACCGGCCCTCGTAAGGTAGGTTTTTCAACCGGCCCTCGTAAAGTCAATTTTTCAACCGGCCCTCGTAACGTAAATTTTTCAACCGGCCCTCGTAAGGTAGATTTTTCAACCGGCCCTCGTAAGGTCGATTTTCCAACCGGCCCTCGTAAAGTCGATTTTCCAACCGGCCCTCGTAAAGTCAATTTTTCAACCGGCCCTCGTAAGGTAGATTTTTGCACCGGCCCTCGTAAGGTAGATTTTTCAACCGACCCTCGTAAGGTAGATTTTTCGACCAGCCCTCGTAAAGTCGATTTTTCAACCGGCCCTCGTAAAGTCAACTTTCCAACCGGCCCTCGGAAAGTAATTTTTTCAACCGGCCCTCGTAAAGTCAATTTTTCAACCGGCCTTCTTAAAGTCAATTTTTCAACCGGCCCTCGTTAAGTCAACTTTCCAACCGGCCCTCGGAAAGTAAATTTTTCAACCGGCCCTCGTAAGGTAGATTTTTCAACCGGCCCTCGTAAGGTAGATTTTTCAACCGGCCCTCGTAAAGTCAATTTTTCGACCGGCCCTCGGAAAGTAAATTTTCCAACCGGCCCTCGTAAGGTAGATTTTCCAACCGGCCCTCGTAAAGTCAATTTTTCAACCGGCCCTCGTAAGGTAGATGTTTCAACCGGCCCTCGTAAAGTCAATTTTCCAACCGGCCCTCGTAAAGTTAATTTTTCAACCGGCCCTCGTAAGGTAGATTTTTCAACCGGCCCTCGTAAGGTAGATTTTTTAACCAGCCCTCGTAAGGTAGACTTTTTAACCGGCCCTCGTAAAGTCAATTTTTCAACCGGCCCTCGTAAAGTCAACTTTCCAACCGGTCCTCGGAAAGTAAATTTTTCAACCGGCCCTCGTAAGGTAGATTTTTCAACCGGCCCTCGTAAGGTAGATTTTTCAACCGGCCCTCGGAAAGTAAATTTTTCAACCGGCCCTCGTAAGGTAGATTTTTCAACCGGCCCTCGTAAAGTCAATTTTCCAACCGGCCCTCGTAAAGTAAATTTTTCAACCAGCCCTCGTAAGGTAGATTTTTCAACCGGCCCTCGTAGTCAATTTTACAACCGGCCCTCGAAAAGTAAATTTTTCAACCGGCCCTTGTAAGGTAAATTTTTCAACCGGCCCTCGTAAGGTAGATTTTTCAACCAGCCCTCGTAAAGTCAATTTTTCAACCGGCCCTTGTAAGGTAAATTTTTCAACCGGCCCTCGTAAGGTAGATTTTTCAACCAGCCCTCGTAAAGTCAATTTTTCAACCGGCCCTCGTAACGTAAATTTTTCAACCGGCCCTCGTAAGGTGGATTTTTCAACCGGCCCTCGTAAGGTAGAATTTTCAACCGGCCCTTGTAAAGTAAATTTTTCAACCGGCCCTCGTAAAGTCAATTTTTCAACCAGCCCTCGTAACGTGCATTTTTCAACCGGCCCTCGTAAGGTAGATTTTTCAACCGGCCCTCGTAAGGTAGATTTTTCAACCGGCCCTCGTAAGGTTGATTTTTCAACCGGCCCACGTAAGGTAGATTTTCCAACCGGCCCTCGTAAAGTCAATTTTTCAACCGGCCCTGTTAAAGTCAATTTTTCAACCGGCCCTCGGAAAGTAAATTTTGCAACCGGCCCTCGTAAGGTAGATTTTCCAACCGGCCCTCGTAAAGTCAATTTTTCAACCGGCCCTCGTTAGGTAGATTTTTCAACCGGCCCTCGTAAAGTCAATTTTTCAACCGGCCCTCGTAACGTAAATTTTTCAACCGGCCCTCGTAAAGTCAATTTTTCAACCAGCCCTCTTAAAGTCAATTTTTCAACCGGCCCTCGTAAAGTCAATTTTTCAACCGGCCCTCGTACGGTAGATTTTTCAACCGGCCCTCGTGAAGTCAATTTTTCAACCGGCCCTCGTAAGGTATATTTTTCAACCGGCCCTCGTAAGGTAGATTTTCAACCGGCCCTCGTAAGGTAGATTTTTCAACCGGCCCGCGTAAAGTCAATTTTACAACCGGCCCTCGAAAAGTAAATTTTTCAACCGGCCCTTGTAAGGCAAATTTTTCAACCGGCCCTCGTAACGTAAATTTTTCAACCGGCCCTCGTAACGTAAATTTTTCAACCGGCCCTCGTAAGGTAGGTTTTTCAACCGGCCCTCGTAAAGTCAATTTTTCAACCGGCCCTCGTAACGTAAATTTTTCAACCGGCCCTCGTTAGGTAGATTTTTCAACCGGCCCTCGTAAGGTAGATTTTTCAACCGGCCCTCGTAAGGTCGATTTTTCAACCGGCCCTGGTGAGGTCGATTTTCCAACCGGCCCTCGCAAAGTCAATTTTTCAACCAGCCCTCTTAAAGTCAATTTTTCAACCGGCCCTTGGAAAGTAAATTTTGCAACCGGCCCTCGTAAGGTAGATTTTTCAACCGGCCCTCGTAAAGTCAATTTTTCAACCGGCCCTCGTAAGGTAGATTTTCCAACCGGCCCTCGTAAAGTCAATTTTTCAACCGGCCCTCGTAAGGTAGATTTTCAACCGGCCCTCGTAAGGTAGGTTTTTCAACCAGCCCTCGTAAAGTCAATTTTTTAACCGGCCCTCGTAAAGTCGATTTTTCAACCGGCCCTCGTAAGGTAGATTTTTCAACCAGCCCTCGTAAGGTAGATTTTTCAACCGGCCCTCCTAAAGTCAATTTTTCAACCGGCCCTCGTAAAGTCAATTTTTCAACCGGCCTTCTTAAAGTCAATTTTTGAACCGGCCCTCGGAAAGTAAATTTTTCAACCGGCCCTCGTAACGTAAATTTTTCAACCGGCCCTCGTTAGGTAGATTTTTCAACCGGCCCTCGTAAGGTAGGTTTTTCAACCGGCCCTCGTAAAGTCGATTTTTCAACCGGCCCTCGTAACGTAAATTTTTCAACCGGCCCTCGTTAGGTAGATTTTTCAACCGGCCCTCGTAAGGTAGGTTTTTCAACCGGCCCTCGTAAAGTCAATTTTTCAACCGGCCCTCGTAACGTAAATTTTTCAACCGGCCCTCGTAAGGTAGATTTTCCAACCGGCCCTCGTAAAGTCAATTTTTCAACCGGCCCTCGTAAAGTCAATTTTTCAACCGGCCTTCTTAAAGTCAATTTTTGAACCGGCCCTCGGAAAGTAAATTTTTCAACCGGCCCTCGTAACGTAAATTTTTCAACCGGCCCTCGTAACGTAAATTTTTCAACCGGCCCTCGTTAGGTAGATTTTTCAACCGGCCCTCGTAACGTAAATTTTTCAACCGGCCCTCGTTAGGTAGATTTTTCAACCGGCCCTCGTAAGGTAGGTTTTTCAACCGGCCCTCGTAAAGTCAATTTTTCAACCGGCCCTCGTAACGTAAATTTTTCAACCGGCCCTCGTAAAGTCAATTTTTCAACCAGCCCTCTTAAAGTCAATTTTTCAACCGGCCCTTGGAAAGTAAATTTTGCAACCGGCCCTCGTAAGGTAGATTTTTCAACCGGCCCTCGGGAAGTAAATTTTTTAACCGGCCCTCGTAAGGTAGAATTTTCAACCGGCCCTCGTAAAGTAAATTTTTCAACCGGCCCTCGTAAAGTCAATTTTTCAACCGGCCCTCGTAACGTACATTTTTCAACCGGCCCTCGTTAGGTAGATTTTTCAACCGGCCCTCGTAAGGTAGGTTTTTCAACCGGCCCTCGTAAAGTCAATTTTTCAACCGGCCCTCGTAACGTTAATTTTTCAACCGGCCCTCGTAAGGTCGATTTTTCAACCGGCCCTCGTAAGGTAGATTTTCCAACCGGCCCTCGTAAAGTCAATTTTTCAACCAGCCCTCTTGAAGTAAATTTTGCAACCGGCCCTCGTAAGGTAGATTTTTCAACCGGCCCTCGTAAAGTCAATTTTTCAACCGGCCCTCGTGAGGTAGATGTTTCAACCGGCCCTCGTAAAGTCAATTTTCCAACCGGCCCTCGTAAAGTCAATTTTTCAACCGGCCCTCGTAAGGTAGATTTTTCAACCGGCCCTCGTAAAGTCAATTTTATAACCGGCCCTCGTAAAGTAAATTTTTCAACCGGCCCTCGTAAGGTAAATTTTTCAACCGGCCCTCGTAAGGTAAATTTTTCAACTGGCCCTCGTAAGCTAGATTTTACAACCGGCCCTCGAAAAGTAAATTTTTCAACCGGCCCTTGTAAGGCAAATTTTTCAACCGGCCCTCGTCAGGTAGATTTTTCAACCGGCCCTCGTAAAGTCAATTTTTCAACCGGCCCTCGTAAGGTAAATTTTTCAATTGGCCCTCGTAAGGTAGATTTTTCAACCGGCCCTCGTGAAGTCAATTTTTCAACCGGACCTCGTAATGTAAATTTTTCAACCGGCCCTCGTAAGGTAGATTTTACAACCGGCCCTCGTAAGGTAGATTTTTCAACCGGCCCTCTTAAAGTCAATTTTTCAACCGGCCCTCGTAAAGTAATTTTTCAACCGGCCCTCGTAAAGTCGATTTTCCAACCGGCCCTCGTAAAGTCAATTTTTCAACCGGCCCTCGTAATGTAAATTTTTCAACCGGCCCTCGTAAGGTAGATTTTACAACCGGCCCTCGTAAGGTAGATTTTTCAACCGGCCCTCTTAAAGTCAATTTTTCAACCGGCCCTCGTAAAGTAATTTTTCAACCGGCCCTCGTAAAGTCGATTTTCCAACCGGCCCTCGTAAAGTCAATTTTTCAACCGGCCCTCGTAAGGTAGATTTTTGCACCGGCCCTCGTAAGGTAGATTTTTCAACCGACCCTCGTAAGGTAGATTTTTCGACCAGCCCTCGTAAAGTCGATTTTTCAACCGGCCCTCGTAAAGTCAACTTTCCAACTGGCCCTCGGAAAGTAATTTTTTCAACCGGCCCTCGTAAAGTCAATTTTTCAACCGGCCTTCTTAAAGTCAATTTTTCAACCGGCCCTCGTTAAGTCAACTTTCCAACCGGCCCTCGGAAAGTAAATTTTTCAACCGGCCCTCGTAAGGTAGATTTTTCAACCGGCCCTCGTAAGGTAGATTTTTCAACCGGCCCTCGTAAAGTCAATTTTTCAACCGGCCCTCGTAAATTCAACTTTCCAACCGGCCCTCGGAAAGTAAATTTTTCAACCGGCCCTCGTAAGGTAGATTTTTCAACCGGCCCTCGTAAGGTAGATTTTTCAACCGGCCCTCGTAGTCAATTTTACAACCGGCCGTCGAAAAGTAAATTTTTCAACCGGCCCTTGTAAGGTAAATTTTTCAACCGGCCCTCGTAAGGTAGATTTTTCAACCAGCCCTCGTAAAGTCAATTTTTCAACCGGCCCTCGTAACGTAAATTTTTCAACCGGCCCTCGTAAGGTAGATTTTTCAACCGGCCCTCGTAAGGTAGAATTTTGAACCGGCCCTTGTAAAGTAAATTTTTCAACCGGCCCTCGTAAAGTCAATTTTTCAACCGGCCCTCGTAACGTACATTTTTCAACCGGCCCTCATAAGGTAGATTTTTCAACCGGCCCTCGTAAGGTAGATTTTTCAACCGGCCCTCGTAAGGTTGATTTTTCAACCGGCCCACGTAAGGTAGATTTTCCAACCGGCCCTCGTAAAGTCAATTTTTCAACCGGCCCTGTTAAAGTCAATTTTTCAACCGGCCCTCGGAAAGTAAATTTTGCAACCGGCCCTCGTAAGGTAGATTTTCCAACCGGCCCTCGTAAAGTCAATTTTTCAACCGGCCCTCGTAAGGTAGATTTTTCAACCGGCCCTCGTAAAGTCAATTTTTCAACCGGCCCTCGTAAGGTAGATTTTTCAACCGGCCCTCGTAAAGTCAATTTTCCAACCGGCCCTCATAAAGTAAATTTTTCAACCAGCCCTCGTAAGGTAGATTTTTCAACCGGCCCTCGTAGTCAATTTTACAACCTCCTCGAAAAGTAAATTTTTCAACCGGCCCTTGTAAGGTAAATTTTTCAACCGGCCCTCGTAAGGTAGATTTTTCAACCAGCCCTCGTAAAGTCAATTTTTCAACCGGCCCTCGTAACGTAAATTTTTCAACCGGCCCTCGTAAGGTAGATTTTTCAACCGGCCCTCGTAAGGTAGAATTTTGAACCGGCCCTTGTAAAGTAAATTTTTCAACCGGCCCTCGTAAAGTCAATTTTTCAACCGGCCCTCGTAACGTACATTTTTCAACCGGCCCTCATAAGGTAGATTTTTCAACCGGCCCTCGTAAGGTAGATTTTTCAACCGGCCCTCGTAAGGTTGATTTTTCAACCGGCCCACGTAAGGTAGATTTTCCAACCGGCCCTCGTAAAGTCAATTTTTCAACCGGCCCTGTTAAAGTCAATTTTTCAACCGGCCCTCGGAAAGTAAATTTTGCAACCGGCCCTCGTAAGGTAGATTTTCCAACCGGCCCTCGTAAAGTCAATTTTTGAACCGGCCCTCGTTAGGTAGATTTTTCAACCGGCCCTCGTAAAGTCAATTTTTCAACCGGCCCTCGTAACGTAAATTTTTCAACCGGCCCTCGTTAGGTAGATTTTTCAACCGGCCCTCGTAATGTAGGTTTTTCAACCGGCCCTCATAAAGTCAATTTTTCAACCGGCCCTCGTAACGTAAATTTTTCAACCGGCCCTCGTAAAGTCAATTTTTCAACCAGCCCTCTTAAAGTCAATTTTTCAACCGGCCCTCGTAAAGTCAATTTTTCAACCGGCCCTCGTACGGTAGATTTTTCAACCGGCCCTCGTGAAGTCAATTTTTCAACCGGCCCTCGTAAGGTATATTTTTCAACCGGCCCTCGTACGGTAGATTTTTCAACCGGCCCTCGTGAAGTCAATTTTTCAACCGGCCCTCGTAAGGTATATTTTTCAACCGGCCCTCGTAAGGTAGATTTTCAACCGGCCCTCGTAAGGTAGATTTTTCAACCGGCCCTCGTAAAGTCAATTTTACAACCGGCCCTCGAAAAGTAAATTTTTCAACCGGCCCTTGTAAGGTAAATTTTTCAACCGGCCCTCGTAACGTAAATTTTTCAACCGGCCCTCGTTAGGTAGATTTTTCAACCGGCCCTCGTAAGGTAGATTTTTCAACCAGCCCTCGTGAAGTCAATTTTTCAACCAGCCCTCGTAAGGTAAATTTTTCAACCGGCCCTCGTAAAGTAAATTTTTCAACCGGCCCTCGTAAAGTCAATTTTTCAACCGGCCCTCGTAAGGTAGATTTTCAACCGGCCCTCGTAAGGTAGGTATTTCAACCAGCCCTCGTAAAGTCAATTTTTTAACCGGCCCTCGTAAAGTCAATTTTTCAACCGGCCCTCGTAAGGTAGATTTTTCAACCAGCCCTCGTAAGGTAGATTTTTCAACCGGCCCTCCTAAAGTCAATTTTTCAACCGGCCCTCGTAAAGTCAATTTTTCAACCGGCCTTCTTAAAGTCAATTTTTGAACCGGCCCTCGGAAAGTAAATTTTTCAACCGGCCCTCGTAACGTAACTTTTTCAACCGGCCCTCGTTAGGTAGATTTTTCAACCGGCCCTCGTATGGTAGGTTTTTCAACCGGCCCTCGTAAAGTCAATTTTTCAACCAGCCCTCTTAAAGTCAATTTTTCAACCGGCCCTTGGAAAGTAAATTTTGCAACCGGCCCTCGTAAGGTAGATTTTTCAACCGGCCCTCGGAAAGTAAATTTTTTAACCGGCCCTCGTAAGGTAGAATTTTCAACCGGCCCTCGTAAAGTAAATTTTTCAACCGGCCCTCGTAAAGTCAATTTTTCAACCGGCCCTCGTCACGTACATTTTTCAACCGGCCCTCGTTAGGTAGATTTTTCAACCGGCCCTCGTAAGGTAGGTTTTTCAACCGGCCCTCGTAAAGTCAATTTTTCAACCGGCCCTCGTAACGTTAATTTTTCAACCGGCCCTCGTAAGGTCGATTTTTCAACCGGCCCTCGTAAGGTAGATTTTCCAACCGGCCCTCGTAAAGTCAATTTTTCAACCAGCCCTCTTAAAGTAAATTTTGCAACCGGCCCTCGTAAGGTAGATTTTTCAACCGGCCCTCGTAAAGTCAATTTTTCAACCGGCCCTCGTGAGGTAGATGTTTCAACCGGCCCTCGTAAAGTCAATTTTCCAACCGGCCCTCGTAAAGTCAATTTTTCAACCGGCCCTCGTAAGGTAGATTTTTCAACCGGCCCTCGTAAAGTCAATTTTATAACCGGCCCTCGTAAAGTAAATTTTTCAACCGGCCCTCGTAAGGTAAATTTTTCAACCGGCCCTCGTAAGGTAAATTTTTCAACTGGCCCTCGTAAGGTAGATTTTTCAACCGGCCCTCGTAAAGTCAATTTTTCAACCGGACCTCGTAACGTAAATTTTTCAACCGGCCCTCGTAAGCTAGATTTTCCAACCGGCCCTCGAAAAGTAAATTTTTCAACCGGCCCTTGTAAGGCAAATTTTTCAACCGGCCCTCGTCAGGTAGATTTTTCAACCGGCCCTCGTAAAGTCAATTTTTCAACCGGCCCTCGTAAGGTAAATTTTTCAATTGGCCCTCGTAAGGTAGATTTTTCAACCGGCCCTCGTGAAGTCAATTTTTCAACCGGACCTCGTAATGTAAATTTTTCAACCGGCCCTCGTAAGGTAGATTTTACAACCGGCCCTCGTAAGGTAGATTTTTCAACCGGCCCTCTTAAAGTCAATTTTTCAACCGGCCCTCGTAAAGTAATTTTTCAACCGGCCCTCGTAAGGTAGATTTTTCAACCGGCCCTCGTAAAGTAAATTTTTTAACTAGCCCTCGTTAGGTAGATTTTTCAACCGGCCCTCGTACGGCGGGTTTTCCCACCGGCCCTCGTAAGGTAGATGTTTCAACCGGCCCTCGTAAGGTAGATTTTTCAACCGGCCCTCGTAAGGTCGATTTTTCAACCGGCCCGCGTAAAGTAGACTTTTCAACCGGCTTTCGTAAAGTAGATTTTTTAACCGGCCCTCGTTAAGTAGACTTTTCGACCGGCCCTCGTAAAGTAGACTTTTCATCCGGCCCTCGTAAAGTAGACTTTTCAACCAGCCCTCGTAAAGTAGATTTTTCAACGGGCCCTCATGTGGTATTTGTCAACCGGCCCGGTAGAGCTGCCATTTCTTAAAATATTTTTTCAAGATCTTTCAAATTGAACGAGCTATTTTTTCCCGTTGCGTCTGATTTCGCGGATTTTCAAAGTGCCTCAAGGAATAGAAATAATTGGCATATTCGGATGAAACTAGCGCCATTCTTTAAGTCTACTCGCGACCTTTCCAAACCCCCCCTATCAAATCTCAATAGGGATAACGATTGCAATGATATCGCAGCTTGAAAATTCGTATTATTCAATTTGAACAAAGTTTCTATAATTTAAAATTTATATTATTTTAGCCACTATTGCATAATAACCCCTGAAATCTAAATTAATTAAAAGTATTGACATTATTCTTAGAAATCTGACAATCTAATATATTTAATTCATATTATTTTTAATCATTATCATCTTTGTAAAATAAATAATTAACCTATCATTGCAAAATATTTGATCGACGATAGTTCTTCAATTATCTTGCGATTGTCGCAATTCATGTAAAGCACAAAGAAAGCCTGACCCTGCATTATCTTGGATACCTAAAACACCTTGACTTTTCATAGCAAATGAAAATGACTAAAGACATGGCCTACTGCAGCGGTCTCCCTCTCTCTGTTTCTCTCGCTCTCGCTCTCTTTCGCTCTGTGGTAATACGCCCGGGAGACAGAAACACTTGGCTCTTCCCACTATTACTATATACACTATATATTACAGTACGAAGAAGACACCGCTAATGTTCAAGTATATATGATTCGTTATCGGAATGTTCGCGAACCAAATTTGGGCTAAACTGATCGGCCACGGCTTGTATGCATGTAATCTTTCCACAAAAATTTTCGTGCATATAGTATTGCCGAAGTTTTGCACCTACAAAAATGTACAAGTACTCAGTGTGTAAGTTTTTTATTACTGCATAGGGTGACATAAAGGATTTTTTGCATAACTAGCTTTGAAGGTCAGTAAATCCATTTTTATTGTACAGATTACTGGTGGTAATGCAAACTGAATTTTTTTTTTTGGAATTTCAAATTTCTAAGAACGTCACCTTATAGGATACTACTAACTGGATTATATACTAAAATTTCCATTCATTTGGTCTGATAGTTTTGCAATGTTATTTGCACGAAAATTTAGGTCTGCTACGATGGTAAAAAAGAGCTGTCACATCCTCTTAATTCTACCAAACAATTCTGGATTACTCAAGCTATTATCAAACTATATTCGAAAAGCCCTAAAATACAGCGGTTAACTTCAGACGACGCATTAACGTAGACTCGTCCTCTAACCGGTCGGAATGGTTTTTCCGATCTGACGGAAAAACTAAACACTCCCTAACGATTTAATTAGGTGATTCGTCACCCCCTAACGATATCGCATCGATTAAGGCCTCATACAATCGAATCGATTCAAATCAAATTTCGTCAGGGTAATTTCACACTCAAATTTTGATTTCTCGATTAAAAAAGATCTGTTGACTCCCCTACGTTTTAATTAGACTCCCAATCATTCCCCAATGATTCCCTAACGAGTAGGAGAAGAAAAAAGTGAAATAGTTAAAGTTTCAGGCCAACTTTATATAGGTCAGATAAACCTAAACAATTCGTTATATAGTGTTGCCCTCTAGACTACTTAGGACTTTTTGCGCGGAACTAAACTGCAGTGAATTGCATATGTATGAAAATTCGACGGGGTAAAACAGGTGAGTTTTTTCATTCCTATAATTCGCTTTCTTTACAAAGTTTATTGTTTGCGGTTATCTTTTACTGTCAAAAGGATTGTTAGTTGTTTGGTGTTGTTTTTTTTACCATCGTGATTAAATAGGCTACCGGGTGTTTTACGCACAAACGTTTGAATAGCAATGAAGCGAGCTTTTTTCATATTTTGTTAAAAATATATTTCAGTGTATAGGAAAAAAAAATTCAAAACCGCAATATAACCTTAAATTTTTGCATGTGAAAATGACGACAAACACCTCAGCTAGAAATCTGCCGGGTGTAATTCGTAGGTGTCAAAACATCGTAATTAAGTGAAAAAGGATGGTTTATAGTAATTGAATTTTAAAAAATTCACGTTTAATTTTCATAGCTGATGAACATCAATTTGTTGTCCCCAAGAAGGCCATTAAAGTCCCGGAAGATATGGTCCTGTGGCAGAAATCAGAAGCATATTTCGTAAGCAATATTCGTAATAAAAACCTTTAGTCTATGAAGAAATTAATTTAAAATGATCATGAGTGATTTCGCAGGTTACTGACGAGTTTTCTATCGGCCCACTCTGATTTTATTGAAATTTCAGTGTATTGTACAATTGGCAACCATTTTTTGACCCACCTCATTGCTTCACCTGAATTTCTTTTTGAAAACATGAAAAGTAATCAAAATCATGATTCGATTTTTTTTCTAATTCTTATATATCGCTCAATCAATTAGTATGCATTTTTTGAGAATAAAAAAGAAAGCAAAAATAAAAAAAGTTGCTGGGGCGGAGGGGCACACGTCAAATCTGCACCCATTGAGGGCACACAGATGCAAATCCGGTTCTTGTGATTTCAACTGGTCATAATTTCCTCATTAATTCATTGATTTAAAAATATGACCTCATAATTCACAGCGAAAATGACTCAGAAATGTAATTGAGATGATAAAAGTTGCGAAAAGTCAACACCGTATTTATAAATAATGTTTTTTTCAAGTCGAAACAGAATACGTTAAAACTCATCATGTTTTTCCAATTAAGCAAATAAAAAAAATTCCACTCGCCTTTTAAAGGGAAAAAAATCTAGTTAATGGGCCATGCATTGGTTTTTAGATATCTTGAAAAAAAAAACTACATATTGTATACTCAACATTTGGGCATTTTGGGATTGATAAAAAATGAAGACATGATTCAAAATTGTATTGTTATATGTTTAATTATTTTTTAATCATGCAAAAATATATAAAAGAAAAAAAGGATGTTTTTTTAATTCCGTAATTAATTTCTTTCATTTGCACTTTATGCGGGTTCGCGTGGCCGATTGGGAATTACAAAAGCCGCATTTAGACATATTACCGTCTCTAATAACACCTACTGCGGCCATTCTAGACTATTAAAAAAATATAATAAAAAAAATTAGTTATATAAATTAGTAACCAAATTATTTTTCAAAAAAAAAAAGAAAATACAATTTTTAATGAATAATATTTATTTCGCAAAAATTCTAATTTCACAAGAACTTCAAAATTACATACCTAGAAGTCAAAAAATGGCAAAAAAATCTAAAAATATCTTGCTGAGAAAAACTCAAACGTGGCCTTCGCGGCACACGGGCGCGAATTTGGCCACTGAGTCGAACACACACTTTCATTCCACAGTGCACTGCACGCGACTGCTAACGTAGGGCATAAGTATTGACTTATGCTCTACGTTATGGATGAGGATTTAATTTATTTTTTACGCAGTATCAATTTAGCAATAGTATGAGCTCCTAGTCGTAGTCTAAAGTGCGTAGTTCAATTTTCACCCGCGTGCCCCCCCCCCCCGCCGCTCGAGTTAAAAAATTTGAACGAATCATATTCTTGTTCATGGAAACTTTCTCGATTTCTGTGCATTTTTCCAATTGTTCCTCTTACCGCTGTCGAGTAAAAATGCTATTCAACATTTCATGTGCAGGCCATCTCTCAGGGGTGAGCAATGAACTGAGTCATAAATTGTGGACCCTGCTTTTGTTTGTGGATGACAAAGTGGCTATTTAAATTTCCTTATCCAGAGGTTTTCTTTTATGTAAAAATATTAACAAGCACTGTGCAAGTTAGATAATATTTATTTATAAACAGGAATATTTGGGTTTTATAATGGCACTGAACGAAGCTATACAGGGAACATCTTTGACCGTTGCATGTCCCCAATCGCCGGCAGTCGTCAAGACTATCGACATGCTGAATAAATTAGACGATTGGATAACACAAATACCACCGACCGAGCAGCCTCAGCGTTTTGGAAACAAGTCTTTTCGTATATGGAACGAAAAGCTACTAGAGGTTTACCATTCGCTTGTTTTCTCAATTGTTCGATTTTTTTTTTTTTCAATCACATTGACGAACATTAATGAGAATTATTTCAGTGTGCCATAGAAGAATTGAAGCAAGTATTGCCCGATGACTTACACAGAGCAATCCCAGAAATATCACAATACTTGTGCGAAAGTTTTGGGAATCCAACGCGTATAGACTATGGGACTGGTCACGAAATGGCTTTCATTATGTTCTTGTGTTGCATGTTTAAAATCGGTGCTTACAAGGCCGACGATAAAGTTGCAGTCGGCGTCAAAGTATTCAACAGGTATTGAGCGACTATGCGACTCATTTTCATCATTTTTAAGTCTCCAATTCCAGAGTCCATTATTCAATTCACATTGGGGTATTGAATGAAAAAAAAAAGAAAACAAAAATCAATGTAGGATGTATTCGATTTAGACCTACAAAAATATTTTGACATTAACCAGAATTAAATAAAACTTTTCATGGTATTACGAATTGATTTTGCTGCGTTAATTTTTATAAAAGTGACGACAGTGCTGAAAAAAAAGCATTGGTTCATTTTGACCTCAGTGTGAATTTTAAAGGTCAATTTCTATTTTAATCCATTAGTGTTTATTTCCGTTTGTTGTTACCGACGAAAAATATTGCTAATCGCAGATACTTGGAGTTGGTGCGAAGACTCCAATTGGTGTATCGAATGGAACCGGCAGGTAGTCATGGAGTTTGGAGTTTGGATGATTATCAGTTTGTCCCATTTATATGGGGAAGTTCCCAACTAGTCGGTGAGCTTGTAAAATGATACTAGTGCGAGCAATTCGCCTGCATTTGGGCGAACATGATGAATTTTGTCCAATGTGTAATAATAAATTTACGATCATTTTTTTGTTCTCAGGCCATCCGCGCTTGGAGCCACGTCATTTTGTTAGTCCCGATACGATCGAGGTGTATGGAAGCCAGTACATGTTTCTTGGTAGTATAGATTTTATTTGCAAGGTAAAGATAGGACCGTTTGCTGAACACTCGAATCAACTGTGGAACGTAAGCGCCGTATCTTCCTGGTCAAAGGTCAATGCTGGTCTCGTTAAGATGTACAAAGCCGAGGTGCGTTTTAGTTTCTTACCATGCCCCAAGGCCCGTATTCATAGTCTTATCTTGAACTCGAATGACAAGAAAACTTTAATTTATTAAATCGTAATGACCATTGGCGTAACTTTTCAGGTTCTATCCAAATTTCCGGTTATTCAACACGTATTGTTTGGCTCACTCTTACCAATGAAGCCTGCTTCAGTTAGCATCACAGGACGAGGAAATCGTCCTACGCAAGCTCCTCCAATGCCACCGAAATTACTCTGATTGTACATTTCTTGAGATTAAAATAACAATATATTTTATTATTATTTTGTAAATTCGGGATCGATGCGATCTCTGCCTAGGAATTACTCGAGGATACGAATTTTGAGATTAGCATGCGATAACATGAAGCAAATAACTACCTCGAGAGCATAGTGACATGTCGGTTAAAGATTTATTTTAACTCTTATAATCGAAAGAGTACAAATTAATCAATAAAACGTAAAAACAATTTGACGATCTTCAATTTTCAATGCTGTTTGATATTCTAATGTTGGCATCGATAAAATACCCTCGTCTAAATTATTTACTCGCCTTTGCTTTTCAATTTACTTGAAATTATTTCCTCACTATTGCAACTTTCAATAACGAATTTCCAAACTTATTGTTTTAAATGTCTTCGATTTTCTGACTTTTACTTCTTCTTTACTACATTTTTACGTTGGGAATTTTGTACTCAACTAATTTTTCGGAAGATCAGCAGAGAAACGAACGTGTTATCAGAGCAACATGGAGACTGATAATGTGTTGATTCAACTTGATATATACTGTTTTCTTTTTTTTTTTTTTATTATTCAACAGCGTATTTGGTGAACTTTTTTTTTTTAATACAATAAAGACAAAAATTACGTCAAATCTTTTTCGGTAATTCGTCCGTCGAGTTGGTCGATCTCAGCATCTAACTGTAATTTAATTTCCATAGTCACGTATATTCATCAATATCTTCTACGTTTTTTTTCTCCGTATCAGCTACGTTTATATCTGACAAGCTGGTGAATTTTAATTCATGTATACCGTTTTTTCCGAGAATCGGAACGAGAACGACGATCTCGGCTGCGACTTCGGTTAACTGATCTCCTGCGCGGACTGCGCGATCTCGACCTAAAAATTTCGAAAAAAATATTTACACGGTTCTATTACGTTGCATTTTTATGTGTGATTGTACTTGGAATTGACCCAATAATTTTCGTGGCCAAACACTCACGAAAAATGTGAGATTCACATCAGAGTAAACAGAATGAAAGTTGTAAATCAAAATAATCCCAAAGTGAGACTAATATTGAAAAAATTAGAAAATACTAATCTTAAAGGACGATAGAAAAAACTAGTAAGGCATAATATGTGTAATTGATAAATAACAAATGTCATCTCATCAGTAATGGTGAATCAATCAATAAAGATTTTTTTTTTTTTTTTTTTTTACCATTATAACGGAAGAATATGAATTTTGCAAGATGGATGTTGCACTCATTGAAAATCGATCTGTTTTACTAAGAATCTTTTGATTACTTTGAAAATGTATTTCAAGTCTTTTTTCTTTGTATTTCTTTTTTTCAATACCTTGAAAATCCACCTTATTTGCAACGCGTGCATGAGCTCTCCAGGCAAACTGATATGTTTTTCACGAAATCGTCACAAAATGATTTTATGATATTTGAAAAAAATCAAGCATATATAATTGATTTACTTTGAATGGAGAATTCTCAGTTTGGCCAGCCAGAGCTCGACACACAGATGATATAAAAATATAATTGAAAATCGGTGAAAATACCAGACGACTGTGAACATGTAGTGGTGGTGATGGTTGGGTGGTGGAATGGTGTGTAGGTGATCATATTGCTTTGCTCGATCGTAGAGAAGTGGAGGTCGCATTTTTTTTTGCAGCTACATAAGTTTAACGTGATGGTTGACGAGTAGTAGTTGGCAGTAGTAGAAATGGTGACCCAATTTTATATTTTTTTTTGCTTTTTTTTTTGTTTTGACGAAAGTGTTCTTAACGTTGTTCGATACTGTTGGATAAATACAGATGTTGCTCGTAGCCGCCTAGAAGTTGTCGTACCTTCCAAAGAAGTCTTTTCGAAGGAAAATCGTACCGAGAGAGCAATTGACGAACGAATTGGCTTTCTACCGGTGACTGGAATTGATGGTGACTGATTGGGAAGTTAGTAGGCAGGCAAGTAATATTTTTCTTTTTTTTTTTCGCATTTGATTGCTAGACTTTTTTTTTTGTTTGTTCACGGTGGCTGAAGTAGTAGTAGCAGTAGCAGTAGTAGTGATGGGGAGACGAGCAGAGCTAGGAGCTGTCGATGGTAGAATCTGCAAACCCCACGTTTTTTTTTACCATTATAATTTATCATTTTGCTTGCCACCGTGTAACTTTATACATGAATTATCGATTATGGTTTTTCACTCATTCAAATGCCGCAAAATTTTCATATTTTACACTGCCCATTCCAATGTATCTATGAGATATGTCCAAATACCCCAAATATGATTCATTCCATCGACGATATTTCAACTAATTGTACATCATACAATCAATATTAACTACTTGTTCGTCTGTTGACGCGATGTTGACGTTTATCCAATTCATACTGACAATTTTTTATTTACGTATAAGCGATTTAATAAAAATGACCAATTGTCCAGCATAAAAATATGAGCTACGTTCATTACTTCATCACTATTTTTCACTCTGTCCACCGGATGCCGTATGGCTTTTTTTTAATATACAGAATTAGGCAAAAGATTTAAAAAAGTGATCGGGAAATTTACTTTTGTTATTACCAGAATAATTTAGTTCTCTCTTCAACTACTCATTCGTCCTCCATCTGGTATAAGCTACTTTGCTTTATTTGTGATCATTCTTGATAAACAGTGATTGGCGAATTTGTAACGTCTTTAATATTTCAACCAACAACTATCATCGCATTTTCGTGCATACTTGCAACTTAAAATCTACACGATATTTTTCATCATAGATTCACCTACTTTATCGGATTTGTATTATTTCCAAAGGCTCTGGAAAATATTTAGTTCAAGGCAACATAAATTACCTGTTGCAGCAACAAGATCTAATATGACAAAACGCAACTTTGCAGAATAATGAAGATTTTACTTTTGCATTTTTCGTTACTTCCCAAGTGGACTGAAAAATTTAGTGTGATGTATAGAGCAAATTCTTACCAACTTAATCGACCCAAAAATCTGTTGCTGTTGGCTATCTTTAAGAATTTCTCCCAACTAAAATACATTATTTAATAGCAAAAATAAATACTTACCATTAAATTTTGCACGGTGCTCAAAAAATCTGACTTTGGTATTATTGTCACATTTTTTTGCAAAAATATTTCAAATATATCTTATACGTATTGAATATATTTTAGGCCCGGATAAATATTCCACGTATCCTAAGATATTTTGAAAGGGGAAAAATTGTTGAAAATATATTCAATATATTTAGGATGAATACTTTTTTAGTTGGGTTTTATGGTCTAAGCAACTTTTGATGAAATATCCCTGAGATAAATAACTTGTGACAAAAGATGTGTTCGTAATATTTTTATAAGTCCGAAGGAAGCTCTGTGGGTCGTGCAAAATCATTTTTATTATTTTTAACGGTCTTTACTTACTTGTAAATCGATTATTTGTATTCCAAGTGATGAATTTTTATTTATTTCCATTAATTAATGTTTATTCTGCATAACGTAATTATTATCAAAGCAACAAAGATGTATCCATCAATTGTGGCAACTGATATTTGATTAAAATGTTCGATTAAAATAATGTAGTGTTGTGTTTTATATACAATTTGGAAATATTTCAATGTCAGGGTTTTCTTTTTCATCAAGTTATTTTGTCAAAGATATTTAGTCTCTTCTATGCATGCCAGCTATCTGTTTAAGCTACTTGAATACCTACATGTACTTTTTAATCGAACTTTAACTTCAATCGAACGCGGTACGTTTATATATATAATTATGAACTGTTTACTCTAAAAAATGATAATTGTTTTTAAAGTGATAAATGCAGGCTTCTACATTGTTTTAATAATAGCTGTTACTTTTCAATTTCATCATGCCTACTTGGCACTTAAATCATTCATCACTGATGATAATCGGACTATAAAAATTTCACAGGTAAATTTGTATTAAAACTTACCTAGAGTACCTAGGACGAGGTCTTCGAGCACCCGCACCACGTCGACTTTTTCCAGTAGACATCTCGACAGTTATGTCTGTGCCACAACAACGTCTGCAAAATGGAATCGCGAATTAAACAAAGAATTTGAGCAAATTCGGAAAAATGTATTTGTGTAAGAAAAAAAAATTATTCTTACACTCCATCGAGTCCCCTGACTGCGTCTTTTGCATCTCTCGAATCCTCAAATTCGACAAATCCAAAACCAGGAGGATTTCTCGCAACCCATACATTTCTCAATGGTCCATACTTACTGAACGCACTCTCAATTTCGTGCTTACTCGCGCTGCTTCCCAAATTACCGACATAAACTTTGCACGAAAGATCCCACTCGCGATATCGCGACATGACGCTCTTTTTGTACTCGTGTATTTATTGGAAAGCAAAAAAAACGAACACAAAAGTCACGCGAGAGCTAAATACACTTGACGTTGGCGAATTGCAGTGTTTGACAGTAAATTCAACGATGACAGAACGCGGTCGATTATTTTTATTATGATTGCGACATCATCAAACACTTCGTTCTCGTGCAAAAGATGAGTTTATTTTTAGCTTGACGGAAAACGTTCGCGTTGATTGTTGCCAACAATCAACAACGAATTATTGTTGAAAATAGTTGGACATTGGGATGCCGTAGCTAACTTCACGTAGGTCATTCGGACGTTCGAATTTTGAATTTCAACCGATGTTCGAATTTCGAATTTGAACCAGCGTTCGAATTTCGAATTTGAATCGACGTTCGAATTTCAAATTTAAACCGCTACGTTGAAATTTTGAATTCGATCGTCGCTATTATTGTCGTAAATAAATAAGGTTAAGAGTATTGACGAGGCATTGTGCATATCGAAAGAACAAAACTGTATTTAATGATCAAACATCATGAAATGTAGAATATTCTTTACGAGAAAAATCGAGAGGGACGGTCCACGGCACTGTCTCGATAGCGAAGGCGGCACGTTTGAATCGAAAGTTGGTGCATTGGAAGAGGAATTTTGTTATAGAACGGCCATCACATATAGCTAAATTTCACTTTCATCTATCGGTGAATTGCGTTAAGAAAATTTATCAACATAGGATTATAAACAATCGATGAATAAAAATACATAATTTATTTCGAGTACTCGTATTTGGTAAACAACGCAGTCGTTTCACTGCATACACTTTGGATCAGACATACATACATACATTATTTTGCAAGAGAATAATTTTGTGCAGGTGAATATTCACATCGAATACTATACAGTATACAGAATGGTACAAGAGGCATAAAAACAATTAGAAAAATCGTTGCTTAATGTTATAATTATGCTCAGTGTGTAGAGTATTTCGCATATATCATCAAAACAGTCCCATTGCACTCACAACAGAATACCACGGACATTTTTAGTCCCGGTAAATATATTTTCTCGTTCTTTTCGACCTAATGTACCAAATATCTCAAAATAGTTTCTTCTTAACAGCTGTGTATCTTTCCATATAAGCGTCGTATCCCTCCAGATGTGCCAATTTCTTCATCTCAAAGAGATTTCCATCTAGAGCTAGAGTAGCAACTTTAGAGTCTGATAGAATTCTCGTAGGCACAGCATTAACCTGTAGACAATTTTCTTCTAGTCTCAGAGTCTTCAGCCTCGGACATTCCGCAATTTTCGCGGAAATTGCTGATATCTGATTTTGATTAAGATTTAGTTCTATGACGTGTAAACCGGAAGCAGCATCAGGCACACAGGTCAATCTATTTTTCGATATGTCGAGTACATCGAGATGCTTTAGTCCACAAAACATAAGCGGAAATTCAGCTATCTGATTGTCCGAAAGATTTACCTGTTTGAGATATGACAAACGTGAGAATGATTCCGGAAGTAAACTTATTCGATTGCAACTGGCATTGAGACACTCCAACTTCGTCAAAGCCCCAAGAACTTCCGGTAAACTCTCCAATCTGTTCTGGCTCACGTTGAGCTGCTTGAGCAGCACAAAATTACCAATTTCATCGGACAATTTGGTAAAATGATTCACCGACAGATCCAAAGTACGCAAATGCTTAGCAAGCTCGTGAATCGTTGGTGGCAGCTTTTTTAATTTTCCTCTCGTTAGCGTTAGTGCACCGGTTTTTTGTGCTGTCTCATAGTGGGCCGTCATTGAATTACCCATGTTTATTTTGTTCTTTTTTTTTTCGTGACGATTGTATGCAAACTTTTGATCTTGACGAAATTCTCTATTTACATACTCGCAAGTTCGGGGAAAAAAACTTTTGGGATTGACTGTACGAAGCTTATCAAGAGCCACGACAGCTCTCAGCTGTGCCTCATTTTCCGCTCGGGAATGACTAGATTTTTCATTGACCCTCTCAAATTTTTCTTCGTCTCATGCACAGACTCCTCACTGAATTCTCCGGAAATAGTAGAAGCTCTTCGTTGGATCTTCGTTTCAGAAAATAAATAACTAAAAAAGAAACCGTGTTTGTCAAATGTCACGAGAATAACAGTATCGTGGCGCTACGATCGATCTTGCGCATTGAACACTTTTTCATCTCTGCTTACCCCTCCGACAAAATTTCCCTGTCTTAAGTCAATATTTGTCTAACCTTCGTGTGTCCATCGAACAATCAGTCAATACGTTCCATTGACCACCTCAATCACTACGAAACGAAGAAAAACGATACTTGACGATAAGATAATACATTGCGAGACGCGTGAACGCGCAGACAGCGCGTACAGACAGCGGCCATGATTGTTTCGTCTGCGTCCTTGGACGTTGTCAGTTGTTGCGGTTGAGGCAAAATACCACGAGATGGCGATCTGTACGCGCGGCTCTTGCCCCGAAGATGGTTGACAAACGAAAATGTAGCGGTGCACGTCGGGTTTACATTAGATTTAAAGCGCGTCTAGTGCGTAGTTTACAGGGTGTACGAGCGTGAAAATGGTGATATAGTGCGAGCGATTTTTAGTGTTTTTGTGGTCCAAAGGCCCTGGATGAAAAATAATGGCGTCCTCGACACCCAAACAGGAAAAGTACGGAGGTGAGTGGAGTTGCTTGTGTCTCTCGTGTGTTGAATGAACGAGAGGTATAATCCACGCACACGGGCAGTCCCGGAGAGCTGCGGGGATTCGTAGATAGATATAGAAAGAGAGAGAGAGAGGATCATTGGCCGCAGATTCGCCCCGAGACAAGGGAGAGTCCCGGATCATGAGAGAGAGAGAGAGAGGTGTGAAATTTCTTTGACAGATAATGAAATAATTATCTATCATTCTTGTTCTGCATTTCTTATCAAAATCAATCTAAGAGAAAATGAACAATTTCATATATGGAGTCTTGGAAGCCTTATCTTGACAATCTGATCGAATGACCCTCATCACCCCCTTATCTTGTCTTTCTAAGCTTCTAATGTTTCTGTGATGCTCATCTAGCTCTATAATCTATCGGTACGTCTATATGTATAAATATATTGCTAGATAAGGTGTTATGAGAGCGTGCGAAACGGACCACACGCACCGGACGCGAAACGTCAAAAACATATGCGTCCATGCGCCGTTCGGCGGGAGTGTGATCACTTTTATGTTGTATATATATATATATATATATATATATATATATATATATATATATACAACATAGAAATATATACAGATTCAAGTGCCGGGACTGAGTTGCAGGTGTCTTTGTACGACACTATCCAGCTTGGTCTCTATTGTTGGGTTTTCTTCATGAAAAAAAAAAAAAAAACGCAATAAGAACGAATATGTGTTTCCCTATAGAGTTGAGTAAAAACGATCGAAGCCTATCGAACAGTCCATAAGCATAAAACTATACCGGTGAAGACAGAATTATTGCGAAGAGCAAATAAACTTAAACTACGATAATTGGCCTGGGTTATTGGCTAACGTTTATTCTATCATTGAATTCCAATGCACAAATATATATATTTATGAATTGAGATTGACGTAAAGGAGATTGCAAAAAAATGGTTACGATGAAAATTCGACCATTCCGGGCAATGTGTTAACGTGTAACACTTGAAAAACGATCATACCGCAAATTTTTCAGACTCTACTCACGTTTCGATCAATAGTGTGTAGGGCGATGAGTTGACAGAATCGAGGTTCGTATTTTACTCTGGGAAATGAAGTAAACGACCTCGTGGCTTGACCAGGCAACCGATTGGAGTATTCTTGGAGAATTCTGAGCTTAAGATCTTTCAGCATGAAAATCCTATAGGATTTTAACGTTTAACGTTTATAAACGTGTGAAGAGTTATCGCGAAACAATATAATAATATATTTAAAAACAAAATATCGCATTAGTATAATTAAGAAATTGATCCTCAAATTGCCATCATTCAGTTTGTTTCTGTATAGAATTTTATTTCCAGCTGCTGATCGTCACCGATCACTTTTTACTTTTTACAATATAAACAACAGATTACAATGATAAATACGACGAGGAATAAAGCTACTCAAAAGGTCCTGGGAGTATTCTTGGAGTATTCTGAGCATAAGATCTTTCAGCATGAAAATCCTATAGGATTTTAACGTTTAACGTTTATAAACGTGTGAAGAGTTATCGTGAAACAATATAATAATATATTTAAAAACAAAATATCGCATTAGTATAATTAAGAAATTGATCCTCAAATTGCCATCATTCAGTTTGTTTCTGTATAGAATTTTATTTCCAGCTACTGATCGTCACAGATCACTTTTAACAATATAAATATATAAACAATAAACAATAGATTACAATGATTACAATGATTATAATAGATTAAAATAATAAACAATAGATTACAATGATAAATGCGACGAGGAATAAAGCTACTCAAAAGATCCACAACATTTATGATAAGATACAGATAAGATGAGAAGCCATATCAAAAGTGGTCCAAAGTGATCTCAAAAAATTATCAAACTTGATAAAATATTAAATATTGGGGCTATAAAGTAAGAAATAACATAATCAACTAAAATCTTCGTATTGATTTTTTGATGCAATGAAATTCTTGTAAGAGTTAATTGCCCAAATTGACATGCTAAAAAGTGTTGAAGTGCAAAGGAATTGAGAGTGTCCATTGCAAAGATTCTCACTGCATGTATCGTAAGAATTGTTAAGAACATCAAATAATCCGCTGGGAGAATCATTACTGAAAGCTTTAGAAGCTTGTCTCTCGTCTGTTAGCTAGACAAAGAGAAATTCAGCTCTAAAGGCCTTCACCGCAATATCGTAAAGCATTTGTTTATTTAACAGACGACACTGGCCCCGTAAGCAATAATTCCTATTTCTAGGATACATCGCTGTGTACACATGTATATACATTACTCGTTGTACAGGCTTAATAAAGAGAGGTCGCATGCACGTGCCGTATATAAATTCTCGCAGCTGGCACAGCAACTTATAGTCTTTCTCAATGTATGTATCACCCTCTCTTACACGCATACGCGAATGGATGCCATTCGCGTACAAAACACTCGTGTCCCCGAGGTTTCGCACCCCATCGACAATTGTGAAAAGAAAAGCGAACAAAGAACACGGTTTCGAGATCCTGTTCGAAGGACCTCGTAACGATTGTTCGGGGTCTCATGGCAGCAGTAGTTCGGGGTCTTATGGGGCAGTAGTAGTTCGGGGTCTCATGGCACCAGAGCAATAGTTTGGAGAAAGAGGATTGTCGCTTCTTTCTAACCCAAATCCAAACTATAGTTTTGCTGCTGCCAAAAATTTCATTCACTAATATGTTCAAATTATTGTATTTTCCATCACAATCCCATTCCTTGTTTCACATGTTTTTAGGACCCAATAAAACCGTTCGATCTCGCAGTGATAAATGTATTTATCGTGAAGATCGTTTTTGTTACCGAAAGAGCGGAGGAAAAGAATCATGCAAAATGTTTACCGGATTTTTTTACACCGTATGTTTTTTTCCCTCAATTTTGTTACGTTCGCGATTTTCAATTTTTCCATTTGCTTACCGCGTCTCTGCCTTTTTGAATGGATAAATATTCCATTGCATATACATCATATGCAAAGTAACAGATGTGGATTATCAACGATTATATTCTCTTGATTTATCGTGGTCGCTGATACACGTGTCTGACCTAACTCCCGTTCTCCTGGAGACGCGATAATGCGAATATATAGAGGACAGGCATGAAGCTAAAATGCGCGAAGAGACGAGAAGAGCGTTGTACACGACTCGAAGGAAGCCTGGACTTGATCAATTTGTCCTGCTACAGAGAGTTAATGTATAACATATACACTATAATATAGTATATAGTACAGTATAATATATATATATATATATATATATACATACGAGAACAGAGCAAACTCCAACTGGTGACCAGCAACGATCTCCTTGGCCCTAATTATCTCTAATTCGGGTTGATTTGTTGGCGCAGAATTAAATCATATAGACTGAAAGCAGTTATGCTTCAACGCAACTGATATACAATATAAAGCACAAAGCTTTCTCGCGACGAGAAAACAAACATCGCGTGTAAAATGTATCAAATAACATGAATAAAAAACCATTCTTCGAACATCTTTATTAAAATCTTATCGTAACCTCGTTCGTTCACTCAAGTAGATTACTGATGGGATACACTGAAGATATTTAAAAAATATCATCATCGTGTATGTTTCCAAATGAGGAAAACTCACCAAGAGTTGGAGGAAAAAAAGATCATTACATTCCCTGGCTCGTTCTCTCATTCATAGATTGAAATGCTACCATCAGAATAAGGGAAAAGAGAGCTTGCAGTGTGGCTGGAACGTAGAGCTAAAAAAAAGAGAGAAAAAAAAAATGTTTTCACGTGTTCAATGTCAATAATCTTGGGTGGTTCTTCGTGGCTGGTTGTCGGTTGGAAAATGCCGAGCATGCGCTCGAGATCTTTCATCATCGAGACGGTACGAGGATATATGAAAGGCAGAACTCATTAAAATCCCAGCTAGGTGGTTTCTCGTTCATTGAAATAATTCTATGGGCACTCGGTGGTTCTTGGTACTTTGGCTCACTCGCTATCGTATCTTCGTGCATCTTTCTTTCTATCCTCTTCTTGTAGTTTCGCTTTGGCTCGTACGTGGGATTCAAAGGTCATGTGACATTTTCTTGGACAAAAGTTCGGTTGGAAACGAAAGCAATGGAAACATGAAAGATTGATTGGCGTGTCGACCACTATGAGAACACTGTATATATATATATATATAGACTACTTGTGTGTAATTAAAAAAGGCATAAAGTTGCATCAAACGACAAAATATGTTTATTTTATGCAGAGTTGAATTATTTTTTTATTGAACTTTATTTATAAGAGGTGTATTTGACATATGTATTTGTCAACAGAGCATCGTTTTTATTACGATACACGTAAACAAACTGCGCTAATTGTAAGAGGCGAAAAAAATTGTATGAGAGACTAGAATCATCGACATAATCTATCATCAAATAGTAGATTTACTATAAATTCGTAATTAAATTCATACCCCTGGGGATTGTTCGCCAGTGTATATTTTGAAGAAAGTATCATTTTCCCACGGGGTATTTTTCCATAGTATCATGGCCTAAGGATCAAAAATCACTATGAAAACAAACGAGGGATCTATGGCTCATTTGTCTAAAGAATAAATCGTAATATTGAGCGTCCTCACTAAAAACACTAAAAAGACTTTTTTCCTATGAAAAATTTAACTAACTGTCTTGGGTCTCAAATAAGACGAAAAAGGACCCAAGTGGAAAACATAGGAGGCCTGGTTATGCCTCATCTCTCTCTCTCTCTCTCTCTCTCTCTCTCTCTCTGTCTGTCGAAACTCGCCTATCTTCTTCCAAAGTATTCTCGACCATTTACGGTTCCAGTTGTACATCTCTGGTGTCTCTTCATATCGCGAAAAAGTAGACGAAGTGTACTCGTTGCGAAATTGCTAATTGTTACGTGACCTTCCTCGTCACTTCTTCTATGCGCTCCACGTCGTTTTTGCAGCCGGGTGGATCATCCAATCGTTCACATTCTCTGTGCTCTTTGCTGCTCATTGCTGCTGCTGTGAAGTGTTCGTTGATGCTGTGCGCGTTTTCACGCCCATTCGGCTTTACCAAAATTATAAAAGTCATTTCTGTCCGCCCGCGTCAGGCAAAGAATATCATTGTTTTTCGTTACTATACTGCACTATATTATCATTCCATAGTGAATAAAAACAAACTCATCATTACAATGTTTCTATGTCATTTCTACGATCGTTGATTATTCATAAATGATACAAATTGTAGGAGAAAAAAAAATTGTTTATTGATGATCAATGATCAAGTAGTAAAAAACAATCACCGTTTAACGTTTTCATTCAAAGCTTTATGACTTTGTGGTATTTGCAGAGTGTTAAAATACTTTATGGTCAATTCTCACGTCCTCAAAAAGACCAACTCCGTTTACAAAACTGCCAATAGCTATAGAACAATTTATGGGAAACTAATCTGTGATATACGTAGATCGTGTATGAGTGTGTAAATATATATATATACTTTGTGTATATACCAAGATTGTCGCGGTACTTGAAACAATCGTGTATGTAGCCATACTGGCATTGGGCTGTGTCTACGTCAACGTCAACGGGCGTTCTCATGAATATTCAACTATTTCAACATGCCTGCAAGGCAAAATTCCCGCTATATGGTTTGATATTCTCTGCAAAACGGATGAAAAGCTGGCTGCTTTCACCTCTTCTATCCAAACAATATGTTGTTCAAAAATCCGTACGTTCCAGCGAGCGCACAGTCGCGCGTTTCTATATAAAATTGACGGTGGCTGCTCGGAGCTCTGGAAATTTCAGGTCGAGGAGCAATGCGCGAAATGTTTAATTTATATGATACGCTCTAGTATATCTTCGGCCACAGGAATATTAAACGAGCACAAAAAAATTTAAACTCTCAGCCCGATGTTTAGTCTTTACTAAACCGATACAGAAAAGTTGTACAATGATAGATCGTTTCAGAGTTAGTCGCCTATTGTTTTGCGATTATCGATTATGATTAGACAAAAGGTATTTTACCGAACCGTTTAGAAAATAATGGCTATAAAACTTGTTGTTTATACTAACTCAATATAGAAAAAGAGGTGACCATCTCCTACTGAAGTTCTACGGACTCCATTATTTATTCCCAGAATGGTTGGTTGACGGAAATATCATGGGATATGTATCAAATGGATTTAACAAAAAAAAAAAAAAAATTAGCAATGTAAAATGTTGGGCAATTTATCAAAAATGAATAAGCAACAGGATAAGAACTTTTCTAACCTTCGTAATATTGCCTTCGATATGATATTTTTCCTTTGGGCGCTGTGAAATTCTGCTTAAAGAGTGGGAAAAGCATGAAACGTTTGCACAGGAGTTGGCAGTTGGACAGTCCAGGATATTCGAAGATACTGCCAGAGACGTCAAAACTTGGAGCAAATCTCGAGTCTACGAAGGGCTCTGATGACGGTTGTGACGTCTGCCACCCACCACATTCCTATGATGCGAGCGAGTGATATATAGAGAGAGAGAGAGAGAGAGAGAGAACGAGGAGCATCTATCGAGAGCACATCCTGTGAGCATCGGAGTGTATAAGCCGCTTTGCCATGCTTCCTCGAGTAGATACTTCCTCGCGAGCTTTCGAGCGCCCACGACAGCGAACTCCCAGCAAGTAGAGTACACGCAGAGAGGGTTAAACCGCGAGATCACCGAGGAGACCGCGACAGCATAGTCAATATGTCGATAGACAGATCTTGACCTTTGAAGAAGCATCGAAGGAATTTTGTCGTGGGTCGTTAACCATGCTACAATTTATGCATTCCAGTCAGGCGGATATTCGTCTTCGTCATTTGGAATTGGAAATATGCTCATTTATAGAGCGCACATAAAATACGTATTATTCTTGGCTGTGATTTTTATTTATTTATTTCTTAATTGTCCATGAAATAAGTGCTCTTGTAATTTTTCTTGAAAAAAATAAAATATATAGTTTATATGAATTAAAAATATGGAATTTAGGCTCGATTGAAAAATAATGAGTTGGATAGAAATTGCTTGCTGATACGTCGAATAGAAATTAGCCGTAAGTGATTATTTTTGATTGATCAAAATAAATATACACAAATATATGCTTGTTTCAAAATCATACAAAATACGTATGATAATATTCAGGTCAATAAGATAAAAATATCTATAAAATTGATACACGTGTATTTGGTCTGAGAAAAAATAAAACTGTTCAAATGCATTAAAAATGTTTAATTTGCGCTCGACTAAAAATTAGTAAGTTGGATACGAATTGATACGTCAAATAAAAAATAGTCGCAAGCGAATCTCTGTCATTGATCCAAATCAATCTCGAGTGGGTTAAGATCGTTAAGATTGATAGAGACAAAAAGAGATTTCGAAGAGTCAGAGCTATTCTCTCGTGGAGCCATCACAGTTGACCACAGAGCACACTGACATACTGCATACATCGAGAACAGATTCTGGTCTGGGTCGCCGCGACACCGCAAATACATTCCTCTTTCCTCTTATCTCGTCTCTTGTCTGTCTGTATATCTGTGTGCGTTGCTCTCCGACTCAATTCTTTCTCCCGAGAGAATGGCACTCCTGCCTCTTTGAATCGATGTCCAATCACCACCGACCGAAATAAAGAACGGACTCGAAGAGCGTATAATATAAGTCATTCTCGATACTCTATTCTCTTGTGACTCCACTAAATCTAGTTCTCTTGGTTAATTTTTTTTTTGTTTTTTATTTACTTTTTCATTCTTTCTCTTCGAATACATTTCTTTCAACATTTCACAATCAGTTTCATTTCAATTGCCAAATATATCTGCGTCTTTTTTTTTCCCTCACTTCTGACGACGATTATCTCGCATTGAATGAATCGCGTATTATTGGTCTCAGTCTCTCGCAAGTCTTTTTCTATCTCTGTCTTTGTGAATTTGTGAAAATAGACGAGACTTCGTCTTCTTTCCCAGCCAAAGTCGCGCACAGAGAGATATTAGTATCCGATGCGATGTCGACCCCCGAGCAGAGGCATCTCCGTGTGGCCGGTATGTTAACACGAAGCGGCCAAGCTCGAGTAGTACGTCTCTGATTCGCGGCCAAGCTGGTTGCCGATGTTTCTCCGCGTGAATATTATATACCGACACTTGTATAATCGCGAATGTACAAATTAGACTGTGACCCGCGATGTTTGATCACGTATTATCGTATGATTTTTTTTTTTTTTTTTTTTTTATTTATCGGTCGATATAATGATGTACAAAATATATCCAAACTGCTTCACCCAGTATCATGTGAACATAAATAATAAACCATTTAATTTTATTCGCGAGTGAAGAACACACAAAAAAATCGAACGTGTTTAATAAAACTTGGAAAAAATTACGATAATATATAATTAAATAGAAGGGCAGAGAAAATTTTAAAAAAAGTAATAATTTTATGATTATTTTTATTGTAAAAAATTAATTAGAGAAAATGTCCAATTTTAATTAATATTTTTAACGAGACGGAGGATGAAAGTTCGGTGAGAAAAATATGTTCATCGACCGTTATGTTATTAAACGGGACTAATTAAACGCTGAGCTCGGCGTATTCTCTCTTTCATTGCTCTCGCGAGACTGATTGAATAATCGATTATTCGACACTTCTAGACTCTCGAAGCGTCGATACGCGATACAAGTAATTTATCAAGTTGTTCGGTGGTTCCGAGTCAACCAAATCTGTACAGTACTCTGTTGCTTTCTAGCATAATTTCAAGTCTTTGATGCCACGATTAAAATTTAAAACTGTTTAGAAAATTATTGGTGGATATATACCAATTTACACTTTTTTAGGGTTTTGTTTGCCAACTCAACGCTCTTAAATAAATCCCTCTGAGAAGCATATATAACCAAGCTAACCCATATACATAAGCATCTAATTAAATGCAATACATATAATATATATTTAACATATATTAAGTATATAAATATCATGAATGATAGTTCTCGTCTAATATTTTGCAAATGGAACGCGAGCTTCGTGTTCCCCCTCTTCGTCGTGGCTCACTTCATTGGCGATCAAGGTCTGATCGGTTAGCGTGGACACTCGGATCTTACATATATGTCGTACATACGATAAAATGCATATATAGATTTGACTATATCAGTCCGGTGATTTAGCGACGAGTCGTGTGCGGGTATACCAATAAAGCCTGCCAGATGTCGTAAGGCAGATATAAAAAAAAGCATCCTAAAATATAACATTTCTTTCTCACTTTTCTTCGTCATATTTCGTAGTTACAAATAATTGAGAGACATTTGTGAAAACACTTTTCAAGATAAATGGTAGATAAATTGTGTTTTTCATCGATCGTAAATACTACAAGAGCCAAATATCACAAGACTCAGTATATACAATCCAGATGTACGAATGTTAATATTTCCTGAATGCCGAGTGTATTGGTTGCGCGCGAGTTGTACAAAGTCGTCCTCCCCCCTCCCCCTTGCTCCTCACTCGTAAAGTCGCTTGTGGCGACGCGAGACGGAGGCGTGGGGGAACTACAAGAGCGGTGAGATATATAGCGCGCGGGAACTCCTAAAATATGTCGAAACGGCGAGTGGTCTTGGTAAAATATAGAGTCTGCATGTGGAGGAAAGGTATGGGTTATACAGAAGAGTTTGCAGAGGTGACGTGGAATAGAACGATAGTGTGTAACTGGAAGGCGCGACTATAAACGTGCGAACATGGGCAGGGGCAGGGGGGAGAACTTAGGTTGGCTGAAAACTTTGCGCGCTCAAGAGAGGGATGTAGGAAGTCGCGTCGAAACTGGGTCGCAAGTTCATCAACGTTGATTATTATTAATCGCTTGAAGTCAGAAGAGGGATGACGATATTTTGGAAAGTCAAATTTCCTATTCTTAAAACTTTCATGTGCCATACTCGTGAGATTATAATAATTCACCTGGAAACTGCCACTGAAACCGTGACAAAGTTCATAATTATATTTGCATAGACTTTCTCATACACACACACACACACACACACACACACTCATCATCCATATATGTAGTTAATTTGGCAAAGTGGATAACTTGATCGTCTAATTATTCATATGGAAAATTGGATTAAAGTGCTTTTTGTTAAATGTAGCGAGAGTAAGGTACGGAAAAATAAATCCGGACAAAGGAAAATTGATAATTTGGAACATCGACCCCCTTGACCTTTGCGAGTGAGCTTGGAAAACTTTCGAGATATAGAGGATGAGTGCTTTACGTGGTGAATAAAAATTCAAGGGTGCGCCGCACCATGTTTTACATCCCCATCCTTACATTTTTATATATCCACTCACGTACGCGTACATCGACGTATCGAAGTTTGTCAGGGGTGAATATCGTCGTCACGGTCCTTTGGATAATTTGCGGTTGGGACGCGAAGCCGTAGCTACGGCGTCGAATCCCTCTCTATAACCCAGCTCTCCTGCTGCTCTATGTAATAATGTACAACGTGTACACACCTCACGTACAAATATCATCTATATATACGTGGTAATGCCCTATATCGTTATCGTGGGCTAGAGGATGGGTTGAAAGGGCAAAACACTCGCTGCATGAGTTTGTACCTTGAGTGCTCGTTCTACTGTGCGTAACTATACAACGACGACCAAGACGATAGGAGGACGAAGAGGGAAGATTACAAGAACCATCTAAAGCAGGATGGCATATATACATGTAGAGAGAGAGAGACAAACAAAGAGAGAGAGAGAGAAGAGCTCTTAGTAGTTAGTGCCTGTCGCGTGTACATGGTGTACCTTATATTAAAAGCAAGTCCCAGTGAATATCATGTAGGCCACCTACGACAACGACCACGACAAACTAGCATATTACCAGCTAGTAAAAGCTTAACTTCGAAGCAGCCCTGTGCCTCAGAACTTACAGATAGCGTGTAATGTATGTACAATATTTATACATCGTACCCATAGAACAACTGTATGACATTTCGTATTACATAACCATAAAAGATGTTATACTGTAATTGTAACGGTCCGATATGAAAATTGACCATTACTCCACCCCCAGGGTGACCCGTGTCAATAATTCGACGACTGTCAAGTAAAAAATTTCGGTGAATTTTTTTTTACTTTTTAGGATAAATAACTAGTGGATCTGTGATCGAGTAAACACATCGTTATCGCTAAATTGTGACTATTTAAAATTAGCACCTCTTCATTCCTGAAGGGCTCAAAATTCAAATTTTATCTCTTCGTTTTGCATCATGGTCTGCATGGAAATTCCTCGAATCGGTAACGAATAACAACAATTATTTGTTGAAAAATGATAAATTCAATGTGAAAACATATAATTTTTACATTTTGTAAAAATACTCTGGCGTGAAAAGCTCACTTTATTCGTATTTCCCAGTCGTTTTAAGTCTTTCTTCCGCATTTGGAGCCGTAGAAATCGCGAGGGAGAATTTTCGAGGGGCCTCTGTCGAGATGCCACTTTTGCTCCCAGGGGGGCGTTATTATATACGAGAAACTGACGCGGAAGCGGTTGGAGAGAAATCGTGACGGTACATCCGTTACATGAAAATAGAAATCCCGCACATAGCGGCACGAATCTCTCTCTCTCTCGCTCTTCGTGAGCGACACTTTCGGCTTTGCGTTTCTATATGCGCCCGCGGTTTCTTATTCGTTTGCTTTTCGTCTTCTTCCATAGCCCTCAACGATTTGGCTCATCCGCGTGTTATATATATATATAATGTCTCTTGCTCTACATCTCGTGCTTTTCAGCTTTTCTCATTCGTCGTTTTTCGGTTTCTCTGTTTCTCTTTTTCGTGGCCAGACCTACATATATTGTACTATATCCACACACATCTAGGCGCACTCGAGTTTTTATATTTAGCCATCATGTCATCGGTTCCGTCCAATCTACCCAGCGCCATACTGTCTCCAATCATCGGACTTTCGTAATCGCCTGTAACGCCAACTAACAGTAGCAGAAATTAGCAAAATGTTAATCCTTTACTTTTCAATCAATTTACGAGAACAAACAAAATCTTACTTATAAATTGATTGTTTGATATTTTCGATATTTGTTTGATATTTTCTTGCTAGGCAGCGTGAAATTGTAATTTGAATTAACTGAAAGTAATTACGAGTTTGGAAGAAAATAAACCTCGCTCAGCCTTCTCAAAGTACCAGAATTTTTGCACTAGATACGATAACAGTGAGTTCAAAACTCTCCTAATTCAAACTTTCGTTAGAAAAATATCCAATCTCATCGGAAATACTACCATGATCGAGCTTAAAGTTTCCCAAACGTTCCTGCGACCAAAAAATCAGAGATACCCTAGACAGCCATTTCGTTGTTTATTGAGAATTAAACTCTAAATTCGAGGTATCAAACTGGCTTGCAGTACATTTTCGTATCTGGATGAAATCAAAAGATAGTTTAATCCCGGGTTTGAATTAATTTACGCTGGTGAAACTCATGCGATACACGCGATGATGAAATTCTATTTTAAGAGACTTTGGGGTTGAATTTCTGATGGATCGGCTTACTTGTTAATCTGTTTACGTCGTCGTCGTCTCTTGCTGACAAGAACAGCACGAGAGATAATAGACCGATTGAGATAGAGACGGAATTACATGCGGTATTTCTCCACGATCACCCCTGCCCTCCACAGAGATCTCCCCCGCGTATATTAATAGATACAAACATTATATACTACGAGTAAAAACGCTTGCTAAAAAAGTCCGCGAGATATAGGGAGGGAAATAGACTCGGTAGAGTCGAGAATACATCAACGATATTATAGCGTGGAGAAGCCGCGATAACCGCGATCTACGTGTCAGACGATACTACTCGTGGTACTATCATATCCAGCAAATGCGGTAAAAGATCTCTCTTATGTCTTTCGTTCCGTCTGTCTATACGTCTCTCTATAGTTGTCTTGGGTCCTGATATCCCCGGCTTGTTCACCACCGTCGACAAACTATTATGTACGGGCAGTCTCGTCTTTCGCTTCCTCATTCTCGCGAGAATAACACACCAGAAAAGCGAATTATTTTATCACTTGCGTTACAAACTCGCTGGTATCGAACACAACCGAGTCGCACTCTCTAGTTTTGTTGATAACAAAAAAAAAAAAAAATACGCGCAGATATCAGATTCACTTTTGGACCAAAGAAACATTCGAAATGATTTAATGGACAAAATGAAAGATTTATCCAAAAAAGTCAATTCGTCGAGGAAAAATAATTGCTCTAAATTATTCGCGATTCATCGAAAGTTATCGCATCATTATTAATTTTTTTCATAATTCATAATCATGTTCTGATCTGCCTCGAATTTATGCTATATGTTATACCGTAATTACATTTTTTCGTGAATGTCAAAATATTTTTTTAATTCAATATTTATATTTACTCAGCAGAGAAATAATAATTATGTGCCCGAGAATTGTGACGTGCCATGTTTTCCTGAATTATAAAACAAAGTGTAAAATAAATGTGTTGACACATTATACTGGCTAAATAAATATCAGTGATAGATACGATTATTCATGTATCAGTGAGTAAATAAGAATCGACAAGGTTTTTGGATCAATCGTTAAAAATAGAATATATAAATTGTAAATGCAAATAAAATGCCTCATTACGACGACTCGTTTCTCGACTCGCCGTTATTTCGACGGCGTGCCAAGAGCTACAGTGTTCTAAAACAGGATGTACCAAAATCGAAAACCTTCCAGATCACTGCTACGCCTCTATTACTGGCTGTGACAAATCAGGCGAGAAGCTTGGCCTCGGCAGCATCGACCTGCAGCCTGAAAGGTAATCGGACGAGTCTGATGGGACTCTCTATATGTATGCTGAATATATTCGAGACCTAAATACACACGAAAAAAAAACCTCAATTATCTAAAGACAATTATGTGCAAACAAAAAATTCTGCAATTCAATCAAAATTATATTAACATTAAAAACAAGATTAAGAAAAAAAGCGTGATTGATCGATGGTTGTAATACCAACTAAAAAATTATTTTTGCAACAAGGATTTCGATTTGTCGTTCCATAAAATTAATTAAACATTGAAAGTTCTTTAGTTTAAATAAGAAAAGCCCATATAGCAAAGATTCTGTTTCTTCTTTTTATATCTTTTAGTGATAAGACTCATCGACGTTATCGACTGATCCTCATTACCCTAAAACTTTCCACCGACCATTAACAACTACAAGAGAAAAGCTTTCAAAGTTTTGCTCTAGATATGATAAAAGAGTTGAAACCTGTTAAAATTCTGAGCATGAAAACTGCGTTTTCTCTCGAGGGAGCCTTCTCACTATGCTGCTGTACAATACACGTTGGAGGATCTTTTCGCGCACAAAAAAAAATAAGTACAAAGGCCCACTCGACCTTCCTCCTTGCCATTCACAGAGGAGAACAGAATTCTCGTCGCTATAACTGACAGAGACTCATGACTGCTTGGCCCCATTTTTTTCTCTTCGTTTTTCCTTTTTCCAAACTTACGGCAGCTTTTATTTTATTTTTTTCGTCGTAATCACGAGCCTCGTGACTGCATCACACATGTGCCTCTCTTTTGCTCTTTCTCTCTTTCTCTTGCAAGAAAAGGGGCCTCCTACGCGAAATATTATTCACGGACTTTCCTCTCGTTTCTCTTTTTTTTGTATGCGTTGGAAAGCTCACAGTTGGTGACACAAAATTCTTCGACTCTCCGAAAAATCTCTCGGATGACAAGAATGCCAGTAGGCAGTACATGAAAACGTGAAAAGTTCACACTTTTTTTTGCCGTTTATGCGCGTGCCTTGTGGTCCACAGATCTGCACTAGGGGGATGAAGGACGAGCCAATTCGAGGTTGTAAATAAATAATTAAAAAATGTTCGCGCCTTCGAGCTTGTGTCCCTAATTCACGAGAAGAGACGATATGTAAGTTTTCAAAATTTCCCAGCACGATCGGGCCATCATCCAAAAATCTTTTCGGGCAGGAGGACTTTGATTCTTTGTGTGTTTATCTCGCAATATATGCCTTTTCTATATTTAGGTCGATCGACCATTTGAGCTTGGAACACGACAGTTACGTTCACGATGTGGAATATGTTATGAGAGTCCATCGTTTGTATAGTGAAACAATTTGCAAAAATTAAATAAGAACATGGCAAGAACATAACGAAAATTCTTGAAAAAATTAACTGATCAAAAATGCCGGGGAAAATTATTTTCATAGACATGAGGCCGCCGGAGGAGTTAAAAAAATTATTGTCCCAATCGAGCGGTATGCCAAAAAGAAAAACATTGAGACAAAAAAAAAGAAAATCAAAGAGTTTATAATTAAAAAAAAAAAAAAAAAAAACAATGTAACAACAAGAAATTTGGCCTGATAAGCAATTTTTCCGCAGTCTTATAATTCTAAAAAATTTTCCCAACTTTGTGTGTGAATTTATAAATTAGTTCCTATCAATAAATCTGTGCGATTCGAGTGTAATTTTAAATCAGAATTTGGTTCTCTAAACCGAGTAGAATTATTTTAATCATATCTACAACTTCAAATTATGCACAGCCAATGTTAGTGGTTACAATTTTGGAACTGACAATGAGGCCGAAGCCCCGAAGCAGGGAGGGCAACTGCATCCTCTGTCAAGCTTGTTAAGCTTTTCCTGAAGCTCGCGAGGGTATACCAATACATGCCTTCGCATCCATGTACCAAAGCTATTTAGCACACGTATGCCACGAGGATACTAAACTTCTCGCTCTATTCTCCTGTATACCACAATATTAGTGAGCATATATATATATATATATATATATATATATATATATATATATATATAGAGATTGGACGTGTTATATGCGCAGCTCTTACTGCCGTTGCTCGTTTCATCCCGTGATTTCCCTTTGGGTTAGCGACACGTCGTGAATTACGCATCCGAGCACATACAGTACACTGTTGTGCATCATGTATGCTACATATGAACTGATACACTGTAACGTTCTATGGCTGAGTTGAGAGGCATATTTACCCGAGTGAAATGTGTGCACCACCATATGAGCTTCAGTACACGTCTTTCAGTGCCTATGCTAAACTAACGTGTATTATTCCTATATATCCACGTCCTATATATCCACAGTTTTCCTGGAATTTACATTTAACACGTGACATTGTCGCTAAATCAACGAGAATTCCCTCAAATTTTGCGTACACTTATAGATCTGAAAATATCTCGGATGCTTACCTGGAAAATAAGATCGACGTAGGTCTATCAACGAGAAAAAATATTCCGGTAAAAAGGGGACAAAGTTCATCGATAAAATATAATGCTTTCCAAATGATCAATGGAAGAAATTTCTAAAAAAAAAAATTTATACACAGCTTTGAAATGTTGACGTTTGGAAAAGCTCGATGTTGAAAGTTTTTTTTTTTTCAACAAGACGATCTAAGTATAGAGATATATGGATTTTCCGTTTGCTTTTCACTGTCCATTACTTTCCGCGAGAATTACGTTTTCTCTTCCTCAGATTCTCAGCTTGTTTGTATAATATCAGGTAAAGCCTGCATTAATATATATATATATATATATATATATATACGGGCTTAGCTACTGTCAGCAACAGACCAAGCAGGCGGCGAACCCTTTAGCGTCACGCCACTCCCTGGCCCTGACCCCGGCGGCTCTTCTGTCTCGGTTTCTCTGAGTGGCTGGACACTGTATGCTATATGAGCGGGGCTGACCAAAACCTAACGTCCGTTTGTTCATTCTGGGCGACTTGACAGTTCTCGGTGATGTCTTCTTGCTGTCTCTCCCCCTCTCTCTCTCTCTCTCTCTATATATATATATATATATATATATATATATATATATATATATATATATGTATATATATCACCGGAGAGCTTTCGCCCACGATGGACGAGGGCGACATCCATACCCATGTATTACATAGGCAAGTAATATATATCATATTGCAAACGCATCCGTACAAACTGGAAGCCCACATATATAACATGATATAGGTATCTATATAAATATATTTAATATTACGTGCAGAGCTAACATACGCATTAGATAATGGAGGCTCGATCGCGTTTGGAAAGAAAGATTCAAGTCACGATGTTTCATAAATAAGGGAATTTGGCGTTACATTTATTGTTATATATTCCTGAATTGCCTGAAAATCGAAATATCAAGGCAAGTGGGAGAAATAAACTTTGTCGAATGGCAAAATTGAAAAAAGCGAAATGTATTTGAATTATATGGAATAGGAAGGATAAAAGTGACCATAACACAGGCTTCATTATAATTTCTCACATTCTGATGTACTACACCAGGAGACTTGATTGAACTTTTACAAATATGGGACTTTTCGAAATGAAGCAACAAAATGGAAGTAATTTTTTGTCCATAAAATTATATAACTCTTATCTATACGTGTTTTGAATATAATTTGTTTTCCTTGCTTAAGATAATTAGGTAAAAATATAGACGGGATAATTGAATGAAATGAATTTTGGCTATATGTAAATTTAGATAAGCGATATAAAGACGTGGGAAAACGTCGGGATGAGACGGTAAGAAGCAAATATTTTTCACGCGGTAATCCCAACGATGGTTACATCACCGAGATCCTAGAAGGACTAATACCAAAAGAGAATTCGCGTAAAAGATAAAGTTTAATTTAAACTTTCACTTGGGCGAGTAGCAGTTCACCGAGAGATAACTGATATAGGTATAGAGCACGTTGAAGGGCAAAAGAGAAGATGAGGAAGAAGAAACTCTCAAGAGAAGCAGAGAGAGAGAGAGAGAGAGATATACAGAGAGGCTTCCTCGGTTATTTCATTGGGTTTCTGGAGAAGAACTGCCTACGGCCACGATTTACCTTTCCCTCAAACAACTTGGCCTCTGATGCTGGATGGCCAACTTTGACTAATAACTTCGTGTTTTCTCATCGGCGGCAATTAGAATCGTTACGGATATTATTACACCCTCTACCGTGATGCAATAACGTGATATACCATTTGGAAATTAAAGTTTACATAAATCTATACATAAGCTTCTTAGCTGAAATGAAAAATATAAAAAGGTGCAAAAATATAAAAAATTTCATACAAAATATAGAAATGATTTTTACATTTCGCAAGCGCTGAAATAGGGAAAATTTTATTTTGCGATCACATTTTTAAAACTCTAATTCATTCAGATTTTTTTCGATAAATTGCCATTGTGATTTTGATTAGATAAATCATTAGGGTAAATTAACGAATGATCGAACAACATGATATGAAAAGCCTCGTGCACATTCGTATTTTGGTTTCTGGAGAACTCGTCATAAAAATGCAGCGTACATATTATATAGTTTTGGATCTCCCTTGTGTATGAAAGTTAACAGGTAGGGCAAGTTTTTATGTATAAAACGGATATTAATTTTCATTTAAAAGTACGCTACAATTTTGGTACAACCGCACATAAAACATTGTATAGGTATATGTGTAAAAAAAAAAAAACCGATGCGGAGTATTCATAAAAGCTTTCTATATATATATGCGGATACATTAATTTTCCAACAGGCATGTTGTACTGTGTTTATCTTCACGTATGAATAAAACACAATATTCACCCCGATAAATCATTATAAACACCTATTCATATTTTGTATTTCGAATTTTAAACACGGTAAAATTGAGCTCTTAATATTTTGAACGCTACATGCAGATTATACATAAATTCAAAACATTCCTGCACCTGATTCGAAATTTCAAACAAAACCACTAGCGACAGTCTTGATGTAATTTACGATTTTTCGTTCTTAATTTTCGAAAATAAAAAATGTATCTGATCGTTCGGTTATCACCCGCCATGGTACAATGTTATAAACTAATTAGATTCAATTATCAATCTCAGAATAAATTTTGTTCACGATAGGATTCATTTTGGCAAATGGATGGAAGTTTACAGTGAATAAACGCTCTTGTGCTTCATACCACAAAGTACTTCAACGGGGTCTCACTTTGGATTAACATGAATAATTTTGCTCAACAAATGTGTGGTCCAACACAGATGGTTGGAAGGCTTTAACTTTGTATAAAGGGTGAAATTCGGGATTTTCCCTGTTTTGTGTAGTGCTCTCTCTCTCTCTTTTTATTTCTTTCTGTTTAACAAATCAGTGATCTCTTCCACAAGGAGATTAAATCCTGTGTGCGCGTTATGTGAAAAAAATTAGCTCTCTGATGGAGCATATATATATATATATATATATATACATATATATATATATACATAATCGTGTGAATTTTAAAAGAGGAGGAACGCACGACCTAAGACTAGCCTAATGTAATGTGATTCTTATAGAAGTCCCTCAGCATTGGAAACTCGTAGTTCACATTCGACTATCGTGTGTACAGTAAACTACCACTTAATTAATTAAGACGAATTAAGAAGAATAGAGTATCCTCTCCGCCAGTTCTCTCGGTGTCCTACGTGCGGTCATTGCAACTGCGTCTCGTTGCCTCAGAGAATAGTTCTCTGTGCGAGTTGAACTTTCGTTCGTTCGCATTCTTCGCCAGACACCCCCAGGACTTGCGGTTTTTCATTTCTACTATTCGGCAAAGGGGCAACTCCAATCTAGCGTGAAAAAGCTCGGATAATTTCGCCATTCTGTTCCTTGTTTGACCAATATATCTTTGTACGCCTCTTTCCTTCATCCTCGATCATTGTTAACTCTCTTAAGGGTGTGACGTGAAAGATAATTGAATCATGAGCATTGCAGTTCCAACTAAAGAATCAGCACAATAATTTGTTGTAACAAATTATGGAAAATAGTTTCTCGTAAAATAAAAATAAAAATAATCATAATTGTAATGAACCTATACGATAATCATAAGCAATAATTTAGTTAAACGTTCATTTATATTGAACTCGTATACAACTCATTTTAGATCATTGTTAACTCTCTTAAGGGCGTGACGTGAAAGATAATTGAATCATGAGCATTGCAGTTCCAACTAAAGAATCAGCACAATAATTTGTTGTAACAAATTATGGAAAATAGTTTCTCGTAAAATAAAAATAAAAATAATCATAATTGTAATGAACCTATACGATAATCATAAGCAATAATTTAGTTAAACGTTCATTTATATTGAACTCGTATACAACTCATTTTAGATCATTGTTAACTCTCTTAAGGGCGTGACGTGAAAGATAATTGAATCATGAGCATTGCAGTTCCAACTAAAGAATCAGCACAATAATTTGTTGTAACAAATTATGGAAAATAGTTTCTCGTAAAATAAAAATAAAAATAATCATAATTGTAATGAACCTATACGATAGTAATCATAAGCAATAATTTAGTTAAACGTTCATTTATATTGATCTCGTATACTACTCATTTACATAGAGTGGTGCATCTGTGCAAAAAATGCAATTAATTGTTGGTAAAAAAAAAAGATATCGCGGACATTTTAATGAGTTTGTTCGACTCTGTCAAATCCCTCATCCCTTAATAGCCCATAACGTTTATACCTCATCGTTTAATTGTTCACGCTGAAATTTGAATAAAAGAAGAAGAAAAAAACAGCGTGAAATTCAGGAGTAAAGGAAAATTATATTTTACTTCCGTTTTTTTTCATGTTGAGGCCCTCCAGCGGGTGCTATCGTGTTGTTAAACCGCTTTCTACTATGCACGCTAATGCTATATTGCCCCTGGAGTTTTCCCCGGGCCATCAAATAAATTTTCCAGTCCCCGGGGTTATGGGCATTGTGGCTATACGTACGTAAATGTATATGTACGTAAATATATACTGTAGCAACGAGTAATTACGCCCGGGTATCGGGGCCAGCGCAGCTCAAGTTTCTCTCTCTCGCTCTTTCCTGCCGAGTTCGTTGCAGCTCTCTCTTTATTACGATGTAATAATTCACCGCACACGCTGGCTCTTTCTATCTCGTATCATTTGTCGTTTCTGCTAAATACCCGTCCCGATGTCCGGTCAACAATAGTTACAGCGTTCGTGTAACACACATTCTGTATCCAGGCTACAAATAATTTGGATATTCGCGTCGTCGCAAAATGACTAGCATGCATCAGATTAATGCATTAATATGATGCATGCGATGGTCGTGGCTGACAGAGAGGCTGACAGAGAAAAAGAGAGAGAGAGAGAGAGAGAGAGAGAGAGAGAGAGAGAGAGAGAGAGAGAGAGAGAGAGAGAGAGAGAGAGAGAGAGAGAGAGGGGAGAGAGAGAGAGAGAGAGAGAGAGAGAGAGAGAGAGAGGGGGGAGAGAGGGAGGGAGAGAGAGAAAGTGCGAGTGAATTGGGAAAATTTCATTATCGGACGCCGCCAGCATCTATTACGCGATACTTTGTTTGCCCCCCTTCATTACGTTCGGACCAATTTCAATTTTAATTGTGTGCGTAACTTTTACTACCCTTTTTTTTCGTGTTAATAGCAAGCCGAAATTTTCGAGCACATTATGTTTCGTGTATTTCAATTTTTATTCAATGCGCAACTTTTGATACCTTTTTCGTATTTTTCGATTTTAATTCTATTCGGAGCTCCTGCCAGTACGTTTTTCCTGCATTTTATTACAAACCAGAATGGCCGGTCTTTGTATGTATCGTCGTTTTCGATTTACATCCAATGTGTAAAACCTTTGGTCGTTTTACGTGTTCGATAACGAGAGCTATAGAGTCCACGCGCATTTTTATTTAAATCGTATGTGTAACTCCTCATGTTTTTGTTAATTACGAGTTAAAATTTTCGCTCTTTCTACTTTGCGTGCACTTTGGTTGAAAAACCTCTGTCATTGATTCCATCACACCCGAGAATAAACATGACCCTGTAAAAGTGCAACGGAAAATCCCTCGTTGTTATAAAAATATATATGTAGGGGGAAAAAAATCGATGAATTACCGAAGGATCAGTGTCCTCGCGGGTATGACGAGGGCAGCTTTTATCGCCATTGTTGAATGTCATATATATATATAGCTTTAAAGTCCTCGCCGTATCTGCGTTCATGTCCTCGTAGTACACGGTAGGTACTATAAATTTTCCTCGATGGGAAAAAAAAAAGGAACTTTCCTCTTCCCCACCCGCCCACTCCCTGCTTTCCCTTCCACCATTCCCCGATAAGTGCATTCATGTGCGCGCCGAAGGCTTGCTATAGGTCGATAGCCGGTGCTCTCGGCTGCCTATCTTCCATCCCGCTTCAACTCCCACGCTTTCGTATGGATGCCGTGGGGTAGTTTTCTCCCTTTAACCCCTCTTGCCCCTTTTTCTCATCGCTTTCCTCGCGCTGATATGCCATGCTCGGAAAAACTCCACGGTGCATTTCGCGAAAGACTTCAAGAAATGCGAAAAATTCCAACGTCCAAGGGAACGAGAGAGCGATAGAGGGAGGACGAGGAGGAAGGAGAAAACTCTGCTGCTGGAAGGGTAAAAATAAATGGAAAGAGCCCCGAGCCTGGTTCTCTTTCTTTTGCCCTACGGTATTTTTTTCCCAACTACTTTTTTTTTGCTTCATCTTATTATTCCTTCTCGTTTTGTCTTCTGTACTACCATCTAGCTGGATGCTGTAACCCTGTTTTTCCTTCTCTCACAGGACGCCCTTATCCTTCATTCCTGGTTTGCACCGGTCTAACTATACGTATGTCTCGAACCTTCGATTCTCGTTCATGCGCGAACTTACGCCAAAGTGAATTTGCGATTGTGGAGGGGTGAGAGGTAGAGGGGGAGCAAGGGGGGGGGGGGGGAGATAGAGAAGCGAACCTATATATAGTGAAGATTGAGAGGAATAGAGGGAGAGAAAGGATCAGAGTAGGGCGGAAAAGGTATGCGTTTTAAGGCACATCTTTCCGCAGAAAAAAATGTAAGGAAGCAAAGGACCAACTTCCGGTTTTTATTGACGCCAAGTTTTTTCATCACTTGGTTGAAGTTTTTTTTCGAACGGATGCTGGGCAGGCGTTAGAGATTTTCCGAGTTAAAAAATTATCGGAACAATTTTCCGTAAACGTCAGTAGAAATATTTTTTCTCAAGTTTCGTAACAAGTATTAATTTTTAATTTCTTTCGACAGTTATTTTTTCATTGGGTTATTCACAAAAGAATTATCGTAGATAGTGTCAAATGTACAAGAATCGTTGTCAGACCATTTCAGGCATCGAAAAAGACGTTATTTTCGCTCCACATTCAATTACTTTGCTTATTTCGAGATTTTCCCTTATCCTGTTCTAACGATCGTCGAAAGATTCTTGTCTGGGGTCTTGGCTTGCCAGATCTGAATTTCCGGGTGAAAGATCCGGGAACCGGTTAAAACTCAACCGAGCTGCGCGCATGGCGATATTGGAGATTCTCGATTTCTTCTTGGTTTCATTTATCTCTCGTTTCATAACTCATGAATATTCATTAAAGAGCGAGAGAATGCACATACTGCTCTTCGCGGCTGGCTCGATGCTGCCTGCGGCCCGCCCAACTGATGATATTCCAAGTGAGGCTAGTCGAGCGAGAGCTTTTGCCAGAGCGACGAGAGATCGTGTCATTGCTTCGCTCTCTGCTCTGCATCTTCCTTTTCAGTTTGCGTTTATTTCACTCGAGTAAGCCACTTCAGTGATATATGTTTTTCTTTTTTTACACGGGTCTTAAAGAGGAAGAGCAATTATTTGGTAACGTATTCCTTACCAATAAAAATTGCATTTGGACTTATACCATTGAATGAGAAATATTCATCACTGTTCGTGATGAAAAAAAAAAAAAAAAAAAACAAAGTAACGTTTCTTTCAATATAGAATTGAGGTACAAAATTACTGAGCAACGTTGTATTTTCTATGTCAATAAAAAAATGAGATTACCATCAACTGCCATGAAAGGGGAATCAAACTGATAATTAAAAATTTAGGAAGCAGGACTTTGCAATTCCGAATCAACCACAGTTGTCATGATATTATAATTACAAATTACCATTTAAAGCATTGATCATGTTTTTTAAATAAAACTATTAATATAACCATATTGACTTTCGAGTAATCCCGGCGAGGTCGAGGATCGAATCGGAAGAGTTTATGAGGTCGAGGATAAAAGCCATATCGAGGTATCGATGACTGCATATCCAGCCCGAGAATAAGTTGTTCGAACGTGGGTGTGAAAGAAAATCGCTAGTATCGCATTTTAATACATATTTGAGTGTGTGTGTGTGTGTGTGTGTGTCTGTGTCAGGGGCGTGTCGCGTGGGCTCCAGCTTGGAATCGAGCTCACCGATAAACCATACGATACAGCGCATATACGATACATGCATTCAGTATATTGTCGTTGCGAGTGACAATTCTGGTCGCGGCCATCGTGCTCTGGCAATGACACTGACCCTCCACATCACCAAGAATAGAAGCGAATGCCTGCATACTTTACAGCTTACACTGGTATTTTTAGCGAGGCCATAAAGCTACTAAGCTAATCTTTCTTCACCCCTCCCCCCAGCTTACTCCACATTCCGCAGTAAACGTTTGCACTTAGACAGATTAATTAGCGATGTATTAGTCAAGTTGGTAGAATCCTAACCCAAAAATCTAAAAATCAAGGCGACAAAATATCTTACACTGATCAGGTTATCTCGTCCGTGCTAATTCTCTCATCAAAAAACTATACTTATGCGAGCGTGCTTTAAACGGAATAAGTATGTATACTGCGTACCAACCAGAATGTTCAAATGAGGCGATGGTAAATGTTAACATAACTTTAATTGAGCCCCGACCAGAAGTGAGGTGATAGCTTTATCACTGGCTCATCATAATATAACATTTTTCGAATATCAAATTCACATGAGAGTTTTTTTTTACACGTTTCATCGATATAAATGTTGCATTTTCCCTAGAAGCTAAATGAGCGAGCGCGGGCCCTATGTTGGTGCGTTGGTGCTAGACCCGTATTAATAAATCCATTGCGATATTATCTCGCAAATTCGATATTCGATTGAAGCCAAAATAAGGGCCAATGAAAAGATTAATATGGAAAACAAGATCGAATGCGTAGCCCGCGCATACTAGTATAATATAAATCAGAGATGTATCGCGTAACATTCGAGCTACATGTACCCGCCTTTGCCAACTTTGGTCCAGTTTTCGCTACCATTATATGAAAAAAAAAAAATCATGACGAATGGTGTTCAAAAAAGATCAAGCGATTAGTAGATTTATATATGAATATTATTGGAAAAAAAATAAGGTATATGACATCTGGTGGTCAAACCGAAAAATACACCGACAAAATGAATTCATTGTCGAGAAATTAGGAGACCGAATGAGCCCACCCAACACTTATATCTTGGTGAAAGCTGGATATAGTGAGCAGCCATTAAAACAAAAGCTGACTAATAAACATGGCTGACTCGAGACAACGTTTCAGCTGGCATATATTTGAAGCAAACCGCGGTCTCTAAATTCATGACTCATTATATATCTGTGCACATTTACCAAAAACCTATTTTCTCCTGCGAGAACGCCATATTGTGAGATTATCGCCATTTTAAGTTGCCAATGGCCGTATTCCAAGCAGTACGCACTCCATCAAACTAAATGCTTAGTGAGGCAGATTCTAAAGGATTCTATAGGCGACAATAGACTAACTCGACCGCGGTATAGAGAACATAAAGCAAGTCAATGGTCTACCGGGGATGAAATGATGGAGAGTAGAGAGACGTGGGGAAGGAGGGAGGGAAAGAGGGATCTGGAATAGAGATAGAAATGGCGGGTTCAGCATGAGTTAAACCCATCAAGGAGAAACAGAGAGAGAGGGCGCCAGTGACAAACCAAACGCCCGGGATTTCCGCATGAGCTTGTGGATATCATCGAGCTTTTGATGAGTTATGGTGCGCTCGGAAGAACGTGCTAATTACGATCACCCCGAGTTAACGCCGCTAATACGCGTGTTCTCGTATCCATTCCAACATTCACGTCTGGAAGCTTCACAGTAAGAGAGATGTACTGGTATTAATGTGCGGAATTATAGTCCTGTTTGTGGCCCTCGGTAAATAAAAATCTACGTATACATGTATGGACCTATGCGGAGAAACGCAGTGCGTTTGTTCGACTGCCAACGGGGTTTGTCCGGCTTCCTGTTGTCCCCTTTAGAAACAGGACTCTGTGCTCACTCTTCGTGGCTTTGGGTGCTCACAAGCAGACATAACTAGACTGCGAGGGAGACCCTGCGGAAACAAGGCAGCAGATATGTCCTCCAGCGACGGAAAAGCGGAACAGGGTGAGGGAAAAAGGGTAACCAGCAGTCCCTGGGGCTCTCTCGTGGACTCGCGATGAAAACGTGTTTCAAGAACAATTCGTCTCCGTTTCCAACTTGCCACCCCTGATGAAGGCCCCTCGGGTCCTCGTCACCTTTCCCATCCCTCGCGCCTTTCCTGTGCACTTTCGAAGAGGCATTATTGTATATGTATGTATATCACGCGGGACATCAGTCTAGTTGGGTTTGTTTCACTTTTTCCACGTTTTCGTGGTCAAGGATGGAGCGAAAAAAATATCGAGTGGCTTTCCTCTTGAGTCTCAATAAAATTTGATGGGGGAGTTCATCATAAAATTGAATGAAAATATTTCAAATATTGGGTTTGACAATTCGATTGCTGGCTGCCAAAAAGATGGGAATAAAAGAATGTTCGACAAATCGTGGACGTCTTTTAGCTACTCGATTTAAAATGATGATCGGATCACTTTCTTTATGCGTGGGTTGAGGCTAATCTTTGTTTCTCGTGAAAAATTATAATGATGTGTCAGAGTCTATAAATTTGGTGGAAAAACGTCTCGATTAAAATTGGAAACGCTTGAAAGTAGGTACCCACGTGTATATATATATATACACGTTTGGGTATATATAAACATATATATATAGGGATAAATGGAAAAATCTCGGAGCTCTTTTCCAGTATATCTCGAGGGCTATAATTTTTGCGCTGGATATCGAGTGAGGGCATACTATATGTACCCAGGAGAAACGTATGTAGTTCGTTCGGAGTAGCCGAAGTGAATAGATGTGTGTCCTCGGACAAACTCTCCACATCGGAAAACTCGACGAGGATAATGGCTTTTGCGTTCGATGAAATATCTTGTGAAATGTGGGTACGGCTGCATAAATGGATTGGCGAACCAGGGAGTATCTGTGTGTGCTCATACATATATATATATAATGTGTATGAGCTGGTGGCTGTTCTCTGGTCAGGCTGACTCATCCTCACATTCGCATTCGCTGTGGTCCCTTTCGCCCGATTTGAATGGTGGTACATTTCGTGTGGGTGTAACTATATATTTATGCACAGTTATGAAATTGTGCGAAGGTTTATCGGCGAACAATGTTTCAAATTGATTATAAATAAAATATTTTTTTATTTGTAAAATTACAAATTTACTCAAATTCTGGCTTGGTGCAATTAAATAAATAAATAATCTAACTATGTACATCGAAAAAAGATCTAAGTTGAATGCGAATTAAATGGAATTCAATCGAAAATTGCACTTTTTCGTTGTTAAAAAATCACACTGTTATTGATAATCGATGTTTGTTATATACTGACAAAACAATTTTTTTTTATTTGACTCTAATCTTGACTATTTATTTCTCATGCAATTATTTCCCCATTCTCATCGAGTTATCGCCTTTTGTCTAGCTCGATAATAATCAGCCAACGAGACTATATAACAGAGATATCTCCCGAGTAATCGTGGCTCATTATTTATCGGCCGAATTGTGAAAACGAGAGAAAAGCTCGGTGTGACTCACGAGGGACATTTATATATCTCCGCGGGGCACAATATCCTCGAGTGAAATAAGAGAAAGAGAGAGGGGGAGAGAGAATCTTTTCGTAACGGAGGCTGCATGGACTCGTGCGCATCACGCAAATGGTACGATAAAACTTTTCTTCACCCGACACAAGTGCAGTGGGGAAGATAGATGTACGAATTTCAGTATATTTCAGTGTGCAAAGAAAGGCAGAAAAATTCGGAAGATCTTGCAAATTTTTTCAATATTGAAACAAAATGTAACTCATGAAATTCAAAATTAATAATAAAATAAACGAATATTAAAATAAATAATTTTTTATCATTAATCAAATTATCAATATGATAAAAAATAAATTAATCTCGTATAGAAATTATCAACTGAAAAAATTATAATTCTTTGTTGGACGAATTTTAGTTGTAAAATTGACACGATATGAGGGTAAACTTTTATCCAAGCCTCTCGACCTCATCTTCTTGTGACTTCTCACGTGACTTTTTTCCTAATAACTTTATATGCTCGTTTGGGATCTTCAACTCAACGCGACGAAGCTCAAGGAGAAACACCTTGCACACTTAAAACCCCACAGACTGTGGCTGACTCACCCTATATCTGAATGAGAATTTCCTCGTCGTTTCTTCACTGTTGTCTCGTACAATTTTCGCACCCTTGAACCCTCCACTCTTAGTGAGGAGATGACGAGAATTTGTATTCACCGCTACTCGCAATCTTATCTCTGTCTGGCGTTAGTCCTCGGAAAGTTAACCATTCAGCTAATAAACGTCTACAATCTCTCACTAACCGATCCAATATTGAAATATCACTCACAATATTAGTAAAGAGTTCCCAAACGACAGTACCTATTCGCTTAATTTTTGTTATTACCAAAATACTTTTGTCATCGTTAATTGGGAATGTATTTCATAACTTCAAGAGAAAGATACGCATCAGCATCTATGTTGGTAATTCTTCATTATTTATTTTTATTTTATTAGTTTAATTTTATTTTTTAATCATTTAAATTATTGGTTTCTACGATTATTATTGGTTGCTAGTTGCAAAAATATACACGACGCTTAAAGCCAACATTTTTAACAGTTCTAGTCATTTCATTAAAGAGTTTTGGGATTCTTCTCGAATTCAACTACTTTGTTCTATGCATTTTCGATCTTTTTTATTTTCTTATAAAAATCTCGTTATCAATTGCGGGCTTTTCTTGAAAGTCCTGAAATCGATTACCGGGCGAACTTTAATGGAACGGAACATTGGAGCGTGGATTAAACTGTCTCACTGTTGGTTGTTGCCCAGAGGGAGCTTTGCGAGCTTTTGCTCGTTCAACTATCTAGGGTTTGAATTTATACATCTATATATATGCATGCAGTTTAGGGAACTAGTTGTATGTGTTTCTCGGGACGATTAATCAAGAATCGTACTTCGATTTATTCGAGCGATAAGAACGAGGCTCTCTCTCTCTCTCTCTCTCGTTCCTTGGCCTCCTTTAACTGGCTTCGCGAACAACGCTTTCTCGTTTTGCAACGTTATGGAGCTGGCCGTGTATAACGGAAGCCATCATTCTCGTAGAATTCACCGGCCAGGCTCTCGTTGCCCCGGAAGCCGGGACGATTCATTGATACGACCTCCTTCGGGTCAGAGAACCGAACGATACTCCAAACTGAAGTTGAGAATTCTCTTCGTGTAATACGAAAGGCATAAAAAAATTGCCAGCTTTCCTCTCACTTTAATACGATCCGATATCACATTCTGATAAAAATTGACTCTTATCTGATTTTAATAAAATTTATTCGATCTAAGTAAAATGCATTTGTGTTGCTCCAACGTATGGCCTTTCGAGCTTTCACGACCCTTTTTACGCAATTAGTCTCGTCCACTTGACTGTTTGCCATTTTCTGTAACCCTCCTGAGATTGTATTCGCAGCTGGCTTGGATCTTACTCTACTGCATGACTTTCCCACGAGGGTAGAGGAAAATTCGGAAAACCTGTCCCAATACATGTTTCTATAGGGAACCATTAGACTCTGGAAACTGACCTCGCCCCATGCCATTTAATTCCGATAACCGCCAGCGCCGCTTACATATCGATATCGATTAAATAAAATGTATTTAAATGTATTTAAATGTATTCGAATGAAAGACCATTTTTTTTATTCAATTAAATGAATTAATTCTAAAGACTGTAAATATATAAATGATTGAAATATATTTGAGATTTCACGATTAATTATAAAATTTAACTGGACGGTATTTCAATTAATCAGAAAAGTATCAAACTCAAATTAAATCTATTGAAACAAGCTCCATAATGTTCTTTTCAATTTTGTTCAATATTTTACCAAATTTTTTATGACTGAAGTAAAATCAATTCAATAAAATAGATTCATTTTTTTTCTGTTAGCAGATTTAAATTATGTGTATGATTTATCAGACTGCAAAAAATCTTACATTCCATATAAAATATGAATTTCAAGATAATCCTATCAAACGAAACAATTAAATTTGATTTATTTAGCATTCCCAGGGCTTCAGAATGTTGCGAAATGTAAGAAAAATAGAGAATATATGGAAACTTATTAGAATGAAAAAAAAAAAAAGGTGAAGAGATAAAAATTTTCCGTATAAAAGAAAGTCCGGTGTCAGGACAGCTCGTTTCGTAATGGCGTCCGTTTCAACCATTCTCTCATGTACCGTTTGCTCAGTATTTTTTATGCAAATTGCCCCACCACAGCAAGTTGAGGGGATGAAGGAGAGTACGATGCCAGTGTCCTGGTATGGAAAGTAATTTTCCAGGCTCGCATATTCCCTCGGGACGAACTGGCGAATATACGACGATAAAGAAAAATAAGAAGATGAGAAGGAAGGACAAAAAGAATGGCTCGCGTGTAGCCTTTTATCGAAAGTGGTCGATGAGGACTGCAGATAGAACGGAGTAGGTGGATGTAAAAGATAAAAGGGGAGAAAATTATCAAGCATATACAGAGCCTCTCATCGCCAGTCTTTCGTTCGTGCAACGATACGAATCTACAATACGTATACATATATATATATATATATATATATATATATATATATATGTACATATAACCAGAGGAATAAAGCGAATCTTAATTGATCGTATTATTCTGCTAATTATTATCCATTAAATTTTCCGTCTTCTCGGCGTACCTCACGAGCAATATAATTTCGTGTAAATTAAATTCGCGACGCGAAACGCGCGTCAGCGGGCGTCGAGGTGGAATCGAATAAAATTAGTAATTCTATTAGTCTCAGTTTCTTTGGGAATCAGAGAGGGAGAGAGAGGGAGAGAAAGAGAGAGAGAGAGAGAGAGAGAGAGAGAGAGAGAGAGAGAGAGAGAGAGAGGCGAGTGAGAGAAAGGGAACAAATTGCAACTTTCCTTGGTCGAGAACTCGCTGATGAATGCCAGTAATTAAAGCGAAACGGCGAGTCGTCCGCGTCCACAGAGAGAGAAAATAAATAAGTCTCAAGTCGAACGTATTTTTTTCTGCTGCTATGCTTCGATGACGACGTCGATGGAAAGGATCAAAATTGGATCGGCAGTCCTTGGAGACGAAGAATATTTTGCAAAATCGTAAAATGAGAGAGGACGCTTTTTAGCGATGAACCCCATCATTCTATACAGGAAATAGATCCTATTGTTAAAAGGGAGTCCCAGCGTCCATTGTTCGAACTTTTTCGATTAAAACTTTCGTTTATTTTGCAATGTTTTTTTTTCTACTTTTTTTTTTTTTACGTAGATGCGCTGCTGATTTGCTTACTCTCATAAAACGGGAGTTGTCGCGCGTTCACGGTGAAATAATAATTTACGTTCGGAGGGGAGAGTAGCGAACATTTCCATTTGGAAGATAAATCCTTAGAGTTTAGTGAAAAATAAAAATTCGCCCGGAAAAAAATGACACACTCAGCAGTATCATCACGTAGATCCTATTTTATTGAAATAAAAATTATGTAAATCGAATGTTTATTTTTTCAATGAAAATAAAATTTCTTCAATTGCCATTAGAAATTACGTCTAATTTAAAAAATATTTTTTTTCGGATCACATTAAATTCGTATTGATGAATTCAATTTTATTGAAATCTGATAATTTTTTTGTTTTTAATTCCGTCCACCGTATACTTGAAACTGTTTGCTCATCTCGTGAATGCATCCCGCATTATTCTCTTCATCCCTGTATAATCTTTCGTTCTGGCGCTTTAATATTCTATCTCGTGTTTCGATTTTGTCGAGAATTATGGAAGCCTCTCTAAACTCACTCTGAACTCTTGCATCGCATCTCTCTCGATTCAACGCGCTCGTAACCTCAACGCTGTGTGTAGGAACTTCAATGTTGCACCAGTGAATGCCCGTAACACTCTGTAGCCTATTACGTAAGGATTTCAAGGGTTTCGCGATCTATATATAGCTATACCAGCTCTCTCTTTCCGACCTTGTTACTCGCGGTTCACGTATCGTTGTCGCGAACGAGCCAAAACTCCACCGTAATGGCACGATAATCCATAATTATATTTTCATCTCATTGACGCACAACTCGATTAAGGCGGAGCCTGTAGTGCAACTTCAAATTTTAATATCAATTAGCGCCCATGGCCCTCATATACAGGACAATTTTGCGAATTTATATGACGACATCCTCGGTATGTACGCGCTCAAGAATATCTCTCTATTCGTGTTGATGAGCTCATTCGCTTAATTTGGCGAGGCTCAAAAGTATGGGCATTCCATGCCACATTTTACCAGCGTCTGACCCTGACCAACTCGCATCCTGCTAATTATTCTAAAAATCATTTCATCTCCGAAACGAGCCAAAAAATTCTAAATCCTTTTTAACGATTTTTTTTTTCAGCCGAGTCCAAAATTTTTATTGTTTCAAATCTCGAAGCTTTTTACGTTGGATGATGATAATTTTATGTAGCTTTTAAGATTGGACATTTATTTGAATGAAAAAACTTTACTGGGATACTACAACAAGAAGTTTTTTATGATTATTTTTAATTTCATAAGAATCGACCATGCCTAGCCTTCATTTAACGTTTCACTTCGTTAGTAGTATATTTATGTATATATAGATAATACGCTGCTGACAAGAGTGGATGACAGTCAAAGTGTAAATGATTTCGGCACTGTTGGCCAGCGATAATTGTGCGGTAGGATCGCACGCATCGAACACGTAATAATCAACCTGTATATATATATATATATATATATATATATATATATAGTACTTCAGCTTGAAGAGTACTCAATGCATCGTTAATTTTCTCTTTTGCACCCCGAGGAGAAACTCCGTGTGCAACGTATCGGCCATGTTTCTGCATCATAAAGTACATTTGGAGCCTCCTAAAGCTCGCGCGCATAAGCGTATTCATATACCGGAATCTCGTGGCCGTCTCTGCGTATACACATTTTCCATTAATAATGTTTCACGAATTCTCGCGTGAGCTCGGCGAATTCACTTTGCGTAAATCTCATCGTAGCGGTTATCGCATTTTGTGGTCGCGGCGAGGATAGAGGCGAAGAAAAATTTACGGACATAAAAGGATGCATCATTAAATGTAATATAGAGGAGGATATACGTGTGCGTAAAATTTGTGAAAAATGCGCCGAAATTTGGGAAGAACAGAATGTGTATATTGCAATAAATTTTATTCCGCGAAAGTAAAAGTTGCGATAAATTGGTCCCATTAAAAATGGCTGCCCACACGAAAGTATGTAAAAATGCTGCAAATTATGTATCCTTGGAAAAAAAAAAGTGGTATTGTAAATAATCATTTCGACGATTTAATCAAAATTTCAACGAATAAAGTAAATTTTTGTTTTTGGATAAAATTTTAATTGAAAATGCTAATTTATTTTTTCAATGTGGTAAACATTTTTTATAGTTAAGTACGTCATGAACAATACCAGAAAGCTATGCATGCGAAATAACTGTCATTTATATATTTTTGAAATTGTTGTTTATATTATTAAAATAAAATATTGTTCGTAATATTATATTTTATTATATTATATTATTTATACACATATTGCATATCGCACGTGGATTATTTTTATATACGGGTATTTTTTTTTTTTCAAACTTGAAGGGAATGAAAAATAGTGAAAAATTAAGGACTTGGTATAACTTTCCCTGACGAGGATACGAGAGAACCTTTTAAAGAAACGTGGAGTTACGTTGAAGTTGCTGGCGACGAGGCGGGTATAAAAATAAAAAAAAATAAAGGAAAGAAAAGCGTGAAAAGTGAAGAAGAAGAAGGCGAGACCAGAAGAACGATATTCAGGAAAAAGAGGGACAGAGTGAGCGAGAGAACGAATAGTGAACAGTGTGGGAAAACAGATTTCGACTTCCTCCACTATCTCCCTTTGACTTCTCTCGTACTTTCGCCATCTCTCTCTCTCTCTCCCTCTCTCTCTCTCTCTCTCTCTTTCTCTCTCTCTCTCTCATTGCTTCTCCGTGAAACTCGAGAAGTTTATAAGGCGATTGTGCAGCAGAAAGAATTCTTCGGGCGACTGTCACACCGCCGTATATTCTTCGCGTGCTAGACGTTGAAAGAGACACGTGAAATGAGAAACTTTTTTTTTTTTTTTTTTTTTTTTGTTGCAAATGCACGTGATATGAAACTGAGAATATGGAGCGGGAAAGTAGTAGTTTTTATTCGGGACAAAATGATAAAATAACAAATACAATAAAGTAATGTGTTCGTGCCAAGTAACAAAGAATTTTTTTTTTACTGAATTTCGTACAGTTGTAAGTACTTGTATTTCAGTAAAAGTATTGTCTTAGCGAAGGGTTAGAGTTGAACCGAACATTATTATTTTAGCAAAGTGATTATTGGACTGAAATTACTAATTTCGTCGAGTTACTATTTGAGTCAAACTGCTGTGTTTAGTAACATGAAAATAAAAGTAACATTATCATTTATATTTAAATAACGTTTTATAACGTTTATAATAATATTACTATTTTAGTAAATACACCATCGTAGAGCAAAGCTAAAGTTTCACTAATTCAACCGGTAAAAAAATACCAGCGAAGATGAGCAACCGATAATTGTACAATATTTTTTACGCACTTGCAATTATAATTTATCGAATCCAAATCCAAACGATCTCTCGGACAAAAAATCAAGAATTTTCGAAATTAAGAAAAACGATAAATAAGGATAAAAGTACGAGCAATATCGGCCCTAAAACAATTAATTTTCAATCAAATAAATGACCACTTCTCGTATATGCTGAAATTTATATTGCACGAACAATCGAGAAAGAGAAATGGGCAAAGAGACGAGGGGGATAAAAAGTGTTTCTTTTTGTCCCGTCAGTTCCCGTCGACGGCGAAGGAAAAGGAGACGTAGACGAAGAAATAAAGTAAAAAAAAAAATAAATAACAAAAATAAAAATAAGAACGATAGGAAAAATAAGAAATGCAAAGCAGGGAACTGGCGAGTGGCGGAGGCGCGCAAGAGCACGTGGGGGCGAGGCTCGATCGCGAGTTGCCGCTAGCGAGCTGTGGCGCTTCGGGAATCCCCGGCTTGTGGCGTGGGTGCAATAGAGACGGACGGTTAGGTGGAGGAAAATGATCGAGACAGAAAAGAGAAGAGAGAAAGAGACGGTGAATGGACTGGATGGCCCGAGAGTAGCGTGGATGAAGCTCGACGGTTCAAGTTAGTTAGCAGTCGATGCGCACACGCGACGCGCTCCGGACGCACCGAACGGCGCGCGCGTTCTCCGCCTCTCATTCGTTTTCCGACTTTACCATTAAAAAACACAATATAGCTTTCCTTTCGCGGCTGTATACGGTCTCTCTCTCACTCTCTCCATTTCCGGTTGCACCGGGAAATTTGCGGTTTTCCTAAACTACCACCGACCCAACAGAAACTCAATTCAGTCTCGTGTTTAAGGATCTACCGTAGCCACTAAAAGTCGCGACGACATCGTTTTATTATCGAACAGGGTGCCTATTATCACTTGTTTTCCCATTAAAAAATTAATATATTTTTATCGTTAATTTAACGTGATCGAAATTTCGAGTGTACGAACTGCTAAATTCAAGACACGAGGCGTGGCGACAAAAGCAACAACTGGTAATCTCAGACTAGGTAAATTCCTCCGAGATGTTTAAATAAACTTTTATCTATTTTTATAATAATTAAGCGATGAATTATCATATAATTATATAATTGTCAAAAATTATTATATAACGTGGAAAAATTGAATTTCCAGATTTACCAAATTAGAAATTTGAAGAGAAAAATGTATTTTTTGTTTGTTTGATTTTAAAATTCTTTTTACTTTTTTAAATTGCTGTGTTGCATGCTCGAGCTTATCGCGCCTGGTTTATTATACTTTATTACAGTGCCTGGATGTTTAAGTTTTTACAAATCGCAGCGTGAGAGATTTAAAAATTCATCGATCGATTCATAGCGCGCGCGCTGCCCAACAGAGTCCGAAGCTCACGTCGTTTTGACGTGAGCTGTGAATCAATCAAGACGTCGACGCCTAATCGTGTCGCACTGGACAAGGGATAGCTTTCGTTTTATGCACCATAAGCTCCATAGCTTCATCGTCGATCGAAATATCATCGCGATATTATTAAACCTTTCAAAATTGTTAAAATATATTTTTTAACATTAGCGATTAACTTAGGAAGATATTTTAGGTGGGAAAAAAGTTTATTTAATGGTAATGAGAAATATTTCATTGAATGTGAGGAGATAAATTTTTAGTTGTTATCACCAAATTGTATAATTGATCCGACTAATATTTGTTATTTATTATGAAATATTATTTAGATTTATTTTACCGACTCGAATCTTAATTTAACACGGATACGCTAACAAGAACTGAACATTTAAGTTGCCAATATGTATGAGAGTATTTGGTATTTTAAAATAAAGTCTTTTTTATATGTGGGCGATTTGTCATTTGTTCTATTAGTCGCGAGGAGTGCATAACCGGTCTCTTTGCGGTAATGACGAGATTCTCTGTTTACCGTGACAATAATGAATAAATGACGATGGCCTGACTCATTTTTCATGCTGGGCGTGTTTGACGAGCATACAATTAAAAAAAAAGAAATATAAACAATTATTTACCAAAAAATCGATGAGCCAATTTTACATTCAATTTTTCATTGTCAAGTTGTTGTTTTTTTTTTAATGAATTAAAATTAGATAATAAAATTTTATAATTGAACATTTTTTGAGTATCCGTTTCGGATTTCCTTCACTCGTAAAATCAATCTTATTTTATATTCGCGATTTTACTGATTTTTTTTTATCTGTGGTACACTAATATATTTACCATGTAAAATTATCTCGCCTGGCAGCACTTCGTTTAAAGTTCAGCACATATTACTGTTTACGGCTTATAGTACATAAATTCAAGGGCAATAAATTTATGATGCAACGTTAGTGAGAGAGACGATTCTCTGTGAAGCATCGAGCGATGATGCATAAACTAGATTGCTGGTACAGTAGCAAACCATTGCACGTGACTTAGATATAGGTACCCCAGTGTGTGTGTAAAGGCGTCATTTAAAAAATATGCATGAAACGTCCGGAGGGTCATGAATTATTATTATTACTATTATTATATTGGTCACGTTTTCACATACATTGCTATAGTTCGAGCTTATTATAGAAAGTTTGAGTAACCCAAATATCTAAGACACCCAAGAAACCAGAATTGCATCTAAAATAGATTTTACTACTGGTTTGGTGGCCATAAAAAAATTAACATGAGAATTAATTCAACGAAAATTTTAATACGAAATAAAAGTAGAAAAAATGCCATTAGAGTGGAAAATTAAATAAATATGGCCATAAATGTAATTTCGGTTTATATACAATTAAATTTTGATCGGGTATGATTGATATAAATGGATTTTTATGCATTTGGATTGGACATGAAGCTAGTGACCTGTCTGAATCAGCGAAATATTTTACGATAAAATATTCTTTGCCAGCCAAATATTTCTTGTATGGGCCGAGTCGACGTTGAAAATACTGAAAGTTTTCTCCGGGTTTACTGGTTATGAATAATATCTTGAGAAATAGAATTACGTCCAATTTTCGTGCCCACGATCATACTGGATGGAATCCAGTGGTGAGATCATGGCCAGTGCATATGCTGAGCTCTCGAGTTTACCATACATATTATGCGTATATCGATATATATGTATGTCGATAGTCATCACACCATCAGCCACTACAGTGTGCACATACAAGACGATGTGATGGCCGTCGATTCGGCTTTGGTCGAGGTCTCCTAAGATCATCCATGTTTAAGGCCACGAGTGTGTTAAGTCATCTCTTGGTTTCATCTGTTTACACGTCAGGATATACATACAGCTGTGATGGCGAGCGTTTATAAATTCTTCATTTATCCGACCATGCTACGATAATTTACATATTTCTTTTCCTTTTCGGTAATAATATAATTGAAAGTTATTATTTTCCTCCAGATTCAGTTTCAGTAAAAACTAATGATTTGATATTTAAAAATTCTACAAGGGCAATAATTCTACTGAGGGCAAATCAATTTCTACACTTGATAAATGAATCATAAGATTTTCGATGAGTCTACAGGCATATTCGATGCATCTATAAATAAAATATTCGATCTATTCGTACAGTGGGTGAAAATCAAACGAGAATAATAAACGACTATATATATATATATATATGTATATAGTCGAGATCTCGTCCGAGTGAACGTGTTGATCGATATAGCTTAATGAATCCGGAAATACTCGCTCGTTACCATGAATTAGCATAGATAGCGAGAGAGCTTCGGGAAAATCGATATTCCGGTGGTGGACAAAACCAGGATGAGTATCAGCGGTTAGCGGGGCCATCAGTGCACACCGAGAATTATCCATGAGCCTGTGTAAAATTGGAACTGGCCAATTTAACACTCCTAAACTGATAATCGGAGACAAGCTCTTTCTCGATCCCCTCGGTGAGATAAATGCATATTTTTAGCAGGCACACCCTCTGTCGGGTATACGAATACTATCGAATGACATTTAACTCTGTATCATTGGGATGATTTTATAAGCCAACTCAAAAGGGACCAATATCACTGGATAGCCCGTTCCCCATCTTAATCCTTCAAAAAATATTGAATCAACATAACTCATTTTTTTCGACGAGCATTTACGTAGATAAGAAATTAATTTCACAGCAAAATGTTATTTAAATAAATTAAGATAAAATAAATTAAATTATAATAGAATTTTTTAATTACATAAATTTAATTTTTCTCGATGCTCATCCTACGACTCGTCCTGTACATTTATTAATATGATGCAACTATTTTTTTTTTCAATCAAATAACTTTTATCATGACACATAAAAACTAAACCTTTTGGAACAAGAAATAAAATTTTTACAGGCATTTATTTAGCTCCCTGGCAAATGTGGTTTAAAAAAAAAAAAAAAAAAAACAGTCCGGAGGAAAAACAAATATTTTATCATGGACTTTGTAGCATTAGTGCGGGATTACGTGTACCGTTGATAAGCCGGTTTAAAGAGAGTACGTGGTACATACAAGCCGCGAGAGGATAACCATCCTCGAAATCGTCGTGTCGTCAAGCGTGTATTGTGTACTATCTGCTTCCCGCGCAGTTTTGTAAAATCCTGCAGGCAACGAGTGCACGATGCTCTCTCTCTCTCTCTCTCTCGAGAACGAGGAATCCGATTTTCCAAATCCTCGAGGCCGAGTCTCGTCTGGTAAGCCGAACATCTTTCTCATTCCCGTGTCCCGTGGACTCCTCATGGAAAAACGTTGCAGCGCGAGGGTTTCATTTTTCTATACTCCAACTTGTCTCAAGTGAACTTTTATTTTCATAGAATAAGCTTAAAACTCCGTTTCACCGATAGAATTATGTTGTTTTCACATAATATAATACGGAAGAAACGGAGAGACTGTTCAATTACAAGGGTATTTAAAAAAAAAAAATCATCACGATTTTATGACGAAATAATTACGAATAATAGAAAAACGATGACGTTTGACGTTTAATTACAAATAAATCGTCACGTCGCTAAAATAAATTAAAAAAAAACTGGACAATGACATTGCCCGACTTTCACACAATCATGAAACGAATGCGTAATTTTAAGGTTTTTAAAGGACATTGGAAGGTCGGCTGCGTGTATGTATATAGTGATAGTAGCAATGTCTAGTATTTCCCTCGCGGGCAGCTGCAGGTGCAGCATCAGACAGACGTGCAATATATGTATATAGCGATGGTAGTATGTAGCCCCTCTGTGGTCCAGGTCTTGTCTCGGCTTATCGAGGTTTCTGACGCTTTTTTTTTTTTTTTTACTTCTCGTGTGCAAACATTCTCACACCAGCGGAGCATCTGCTGCACCGTTTTTCTCCACTCTTCGTTTTTCCATTCTCTCTCTCTTTTTCTCCGATACGAAACGACACGGAAGAAATAAACGTTAATTATCGCACGGCTCGGGCCGCTCTCGTGAGAATTGAAGGCGAGAAGAAGTTAAAAAGACGAAAAAAAGAAATCGAGTAAATAATGAAAAAAAAAAAAAAGAAAAGAAAAGAAAAAAAACGTCGAGAGAAATATAATCAAAGAAAATGCGAGAGTTGGGAGAAGAACGCTGGTTCCGCAAAGCTTCAAAGGAAAAAAAAAAACCTCTTTCTCGTACTTTGTCTGCCTCACTCTTGGCAAAGTGTGCACTCAAAGGAAAAATGAGGCAACGGGAGCACGCCTATGTGTGTCGTGTGTTTTGCGCTCTCGATAGAAATCATGAATATGAAAGAAGAATCGTAAATAAAGAAGAGAAATTCGAATTCTCTTTTGCTGCGGGAGAATTGAGAAGGAGTATGAGTCATGGTCATTGGGGTTAAGGGTGTGGTCGTTGATATTACAATTTGTATTTTATATTTCATCATGAAAAGTATGGTAAGGATCACGCTGGTGGGCATCGATCATTTTATATTCGTGATGTGCGATTCTGCACGCGGTCACACCCACGTAAATGGCCTTCGGTCTTCAACCGACCGAGAGATTTCTGGGATTAATATCGTAGCTCTGTCGACTCTCTCTCTCTCTCGAAGGGTTGGATCGTACGAAACGAGCGAGGAGCGCTCAGATGATCGATCGAAATTTTAATTTATTTAAAAATGAAACCCACGCAAACTCCTGAATAGTATCTCTATAGTAATTTGCAAAAAAAAACATATTTTAACGACGAATGAATTGAAAAAAATCAATCTATTTGATTTAAATACATTTTTGAATAATTTTTTTTCTTCATTATTACTTATTGATTGATTGAAAAGGAACCTTTTCTATATATCTGTTTGAGCTTATAAGTAAAATTCAGAAATCGTGCAAAACGCAACTTGGCGAATTTTACTTATATTTCAATTAAATTTTCCTCCTATTCAAGGGGGTGGGATATTTGCAAAAAAGTAAAAGTGAGTAATTTGCAAAAAACATATTTTAACGACGAATGAATTGAAAAAAATCAATCTATTTGATTCAAATACATTTTTGAATAATTTTTTTTCTTAATTGTTACTTATTTATTGATTGAAAAGGAACCTTTTCTAAATATTTGTTTGAGCTTATAAGTAAAATTCAGAAATCGTGCATCACGCAACTTGACGAATTTTACTTATATTTCAATAAAATTTTCTCCTATTTAAGGGGGTGGGATATATATATTATTGCGAGCTATATGATATATATTTGTGTTACCAAGTTGACCATTTTTTTTTCTACACAAATAATTTGATATGCAGTATGAATATATCGCATAATTGAAGTATGGCAATCAATCAATCAATCAAAGTCCAATCAATTTCATTTGAACGAAATTAATGAATTGATTGAAAAACGTTTCGATACAAGACCAACAATTTTTGTCGAAATGTATTCCACGTTGGTGTAGATTTCAGAACGTACATACATCGACGTATCGTTGAAATCCAATGCTCCCGAATTTCGATTTGAAATTTATACAAAATATTCTCATACATAGGAAAATAAAATCTGTCCGATATTGACATTAAATCTCGTTCGCTTTTTACTGTACAGCATGAACAATATCGCATCCTACTTTGGCTTCAGTTTCGCTATAGATCGAAACGTCAGTCACACGCGAGAGCGCGCAATCGTCAAACGTCAAAACTCGTCAAAGCCTCTTTTTTGATGTTTGTTATCGAACTTTTGTACATCGAAAAAGCTCGTATCTGCGATGTTTACTCCCCAGGTTGAATGAAATGCAACAGTATTGAATAAAAAAAACTTATCGTTGAAAAATTCAACGAGCATAGATCGTAGAGCGGAAACACGATACAAGAACTATTAAATTTCTATTTTTTATGCTCAACGTTGATATATTTTGTTCGAGTTAACTTTATTGAGAGATTTGTCTATTTTTATGGCCGTATAAATAATTTTTGCTACACGAATAAATAGTAACTACAAACGAGCTCAAAAAAAAAATTGTGAAACTTTTTTTAATCCTGTCATTTTTTTGTTCGACAAATTTGTTATAAAAAATTAAATCTTACAAATTGACTGAAAATCAGTTCATTTCGCATGGAATACCAGCTACATGTGTATAGTGATTACACACTCACACACATATATATATGCGGCTACTCTCATATTTCCTTTTTCCCCGCTTGATAAGTGATCCTTTCGGAAGTTTGTCAGAAGGTTTTTTTTTTTTTTCATCCCGCTTTTGCACTTCCACCCCTCCATGATACTCATATATCGGGCGAATGAACGAGGGCCTCTTTTTTTTTCTTCACCTCGACTTGGTATATGATATTGCTTACATGCGTGTACCAAGCCAGTTTCGAAACCCCGCAGTGTATAGTCGTTCAACATGCTCTACACACGTGTTAATGTCGTTACGTCAATCGTTAGCACACATGCCCCACTCGCTGCGAGCACGTTCCCTCCCATTCTCTCGCAGTTTATCGTTCATGGGGATGAACGAGCCATGGTTGTTTCTTGTTTCTTTTTTTTCTTTTTTCCTGTCGCTATAAATATTCTCACATTTTTGTATCAGCGAAAAAACCACCCTTGTTTCGAGTGAATTATAAACACCTTTAGTTATACTGAAAATGAGGATTTAATTTTTTGATGATATTTCGAAGACTGCAACTCGAAATATCATAAATTAATTGCTTTTTTTTTATTGTTTAGGCTTACATAATTGACAAATAATCTTTCGTAAATAATTTGATTGCACCAACATGTTTCCTTCGATATATATGTATATATATATATATTTTTAGTGATTTGCCAAATCTCTTTAACTTAATATTGTAAAGTTTCAATTTTGTTTTTATCTCTTTTGTCGAGACTCGATCATAGAAAGAGAATTTGAGGATGAAAAAAAATGGTTCTTTATGCTTATATAGATTTTTCGTGAGTACAGGGTTGAAAGGAGCCACGACATTAATTCTCCAATTGTAATGGAAGTCCTTCCAATGTATTTGAATAAAATAGTTACTCATGAAATTTGCATATTTTTGCATCCCATAAACGTCCATATATAAAATCGATTCGATTCTACACGCGGGAAGTAGTACAAAAAGGTAAAGGATTGGTTATTCGACGTTACCATTGATGGCACACTTTATCAGGCGAATACCGGTCAGTTCGTACTGCGTAAGGAGTTCACTCTCGACTCTCGATTCTGCACGAAAACGAAAGAAAAAGAAACGTCAGAGAAGCGGAAAGGAAGGAAAGCGAAATTGGATTTCTTCTCTCGATTCTTTTCACCATGTGTAGCAACGGTGCTCTCTCGTTCGAATGTGAACTAATACGTATTCCTATACTATATATATATATATATATCTGTGTGTGTGTGTATGAGTATGGGGGTATACACAGTCTATATCTCGTGCAATAAAAGTATAACTGAACATCAACCTTTTGGTTCTGCAAAGCCCAAGTTTCTAAAATTAGATACTCCTGGGGAAAACGATTTCTCGATTTTTCACGATTTTCGTTCTTCCACTTTTACTGATGCTTCCGACCTGCAAGTACTTTACCATATATATATATATAACAAACCGTACCTTTGATTCCTTTCGTGATTTAAATCAGAGGTGGGCACCATTCGGATGAAAAACCATTCACGATATTTTTCCACCATAGTTATCATAAATAATTTTTGTAAAAAATCTTTACAACACCAATTAAAATTTTAAAAAATTATTATTTATAAAAATCAATTAATAGATCATAAATTATTATAATAAAATATTATTTCCAATGAAAGTAATTACTTCAATGAATATTGAATTGTTGACAAAGAAAAAAAATGTTTTAAACTTAATGATTCCATGATAATTTTTCATCATTATTGTATTATTGATCGATTTTATATGATTTTTCATTTGAACGGCGCCAATCCGTTTAATTTAATCTCTGCTTTGATAAGCTCGCGGTATAACGTTAGTGGTGACTGAAAATTCCCAAGAGGATGAAGCACCCTGATTTATCGGATTGAGCCATTGAAATTGATGATTTCAACGGTTCCATGATGGCAAAATAGTACTCGAGTGTATAGATTGTGGTATTCGCTAGTAATGGGAAAGGATTATCCCTAAGGGTTTGCCCCTCTTATATCGTTTACATATATATAGCTATATATGTAGCTGTAGGGTAACTGAGATAGCAATATAGATTCGTTCTGTAATTGCAAGTTCGCTGATCCTCTTGGATCTACTTTGCTCTCTGCGCCATTAAATCGTGCAATAAAATAAATCGTCGTCGTCGTAGTCGTCTACTATACCAGTATAGTATACTTGTCGTCTTTCCACTTCTCTTCGTTATTTCTCTCAGTGTAGCATCTTTTTATATATTCCACCCCTTTTTTTTTATCTCATCCCCTCTTTCTCCGAGGAGTCGTGAATTTTTAATGGTAGCCTCGGGGTCATAACCACGTCGTCATCCTGCTTACTTCACCCCTTCGTCATGGATTTTATATATATATATATGTATTCAAACAGACGAGCTTTTTTAATGTTATACTCTCAGGTCGACTCTCACCGAGATTTGTAGAGTAAGAGGGAGAGAGAGAAGCTCTTCTCTGCATTTTCACGAAGTGACTGTAGCGAATATTTTTTTTCTGCTAGGTCTCTCGCTTGTTCTATATGGGTGTCTTCTCCTTGTCAAGCCCGGCAAGTACAGGCAGACACTGTCCCGTCATTGAGCGCATTTTTCTTATGGACAAGTTCATATGAACTTGGCGAGAGATGAGAACGAGGAAAAAAAAGCCTCCAGGATATCTGTACACTTTCAAAAGTTTTTGTCTCCTTTACACAGTTTACGAAATAGTAAATTTTTCGTTGTAATGTTTTTTCAAATTTTTTGTTAAATATTTAATTAATATTTAAAATTTTTCCCTTGCATAATCTTCGTATAGTCGATAGGATTTACAAAGAAACGTGCTTCTCATCGTGATATTTTTAAACTTTTTTTCAGTATCGGATTAATCCTTTTATAATGTTTCATTTTATTCTCTATATATTTCAGTCGTTTCCTGTTTTCAAAAAATATTTTCTATAATACTCAAAGCTACGATAACAATAATTATGTAGTACCAGATTTATGTACGCTCGTATGTCGACCTATGGAGACAGAAAGAGAAGAAAAAAAAAGGAGTATAATGCTCTTGGATTTTCCACTTCCGGCGAGTGCTACTACAAGCTCTCTACAAGCTGCACGTAACTCGAGATATGACAAGTACATACTTTGTCGTATCCCCGGAGTTTTAGAAGCAAGACCATTTGGCTCATCTTTTCAAAAAAATAATATTTATATGAGACTTTTTTTTAACAAGATAAATTCACGTCGTTGTAAATTTGATTTTTATTCATATTAAAGTCCCGTATATTCTGATAAAATGCTATACGCAGGTCAGAAAAGTGTAGGTCGAAAGACTTGAATGAGTGACTTTTGCTGATGACGTTGATATACTGTATAGGTCCACAAGCCCAAACGCATACACACATATATATATATATATATAAACGTATATAGAGACAGGATGGTCCTCTTGGCTCGCCACTTCCGGTGAGTGCACTTCGCGCTCTTATAGACGTAACTAACATAGATATAACATGCTACATATACACCTCGTTCGAGTTTCGCCATTCCGCTCTTCTAATGGCTTCTTCCCGTGTGAACACTAGACCAACTATGTATGGGGCATTCCATGCCAAATTCATCGACCCACTTGACCCCGGTGCTCGTTTAGGAGATGAAGTATCAATGGCAACTATAACGCGTTGAGTTTACAGGATTAAAAATAATTTAAAGAAAGTAAATGATAAATATTAAGAACGATCTTCCAATCTTCTCATCTGAATTTTTTCCTTGCCCATCCATTTTTATTGGAAATATATTAGTTCTTTGGGTGAAATTTTTTAATATAAAATATCGACGATTCAGTATACGTGAAAATTCGTGAAATCATGTTTATGAAAATATTTCATGGCCGTCGAAAAAATTGTTTTATCATTGGAATCCTCGCAGAATTGAAATAATAGTGCAAAAAATAATGCACCAGATCTAATATGATGGATAAATGTTTGCTGAGCTGGTATAAAATGTCCCATACATACGTATGAAACACGAAAAAGCACAAGTGCGCTTGAAGAGAAACGGCAGAAACGAGGAATGTCCGCGTCGTTAGCGGCTCGTTGCTCCATCTCACGTCTTACAGTTTCCTCGTTCAAAAGTTGGCTGCAGTTTCCTAACACAGTAGTGTACTATGGCATATCCATCTACATAGCCCTCTGCATTTGCTAAATATATATATATATATATATATATATGTTTATATATAGGTATACAGTACACAAGAAACTTGTACATAGGCGCTCAAAGACGAAATTCCTTTGGAAGTGTAACCTTACCAGCGAATGAATGGGCCCCAGTAAATGAACACTTACACACGAACTATATATCTTTATATATACTGATTTTAACACGGATGTTTATTCACTGGAGATGATTCTTACGGGTTCATTTACTGATGGGCTTACTCTATGTAAGGCCCAATGGGCATATCCATCTGCATAGGCTCTCAGAAAATAAATTCATCTGGTAGGGTAACCTTACCAGCGAATGAATGGGCCCCAGTAAATGAACACTTACACACGAACTATATATCTTTATATATACTGATTTTAACACGGATGTTTATTCACTGGAGATGATTCTTACGGGTTCATTTAATGATGGGCTTACTCTATGTAAGGCCCAATGGGCATATCCATCTACATAGGCTCTCAAAGACGAAATTCCTCTGGAAGTGTAACCTTACCAGCGAATGAATGGGCCCCAGTAAATGAACACTTACACACGAACTATATATCTTTATATATACTGATTTTAACACGGATGTTTATTCACTGGAGATGATTCTTACGGGTTCATTTACTGATGGGCTTACTCCATGTAAGGCCCAATGGGCATATCCATCCGCATAGGCTCTTAGAAAAGGAATTCCTCTGGCAGGGTAATCTTACCAGCGAATGAATGGGCCCCAGTAAATGAACACTTGCACACGAACTATATCTTTATATATACTGATTTTAACACGGGTGTTTATTCACTGGGGATGATTCTTACGCGTTCATTTACTGATGGGCTTACTCTATGTAAGGCCCAATGGGCATATCCATCTGCATAGGCTCTTAGAAAAGGAATTCCTCTGGCAGGGTAATCTTACCAGCGAATGAATGGGCCCCAGTAAATGAACACTTGCACACGAACTATATCTTTATATATAGTGATTTTAACACGGGTGTTTATGCATTGGGGATGATTCTTATGCGTTCATTTACTGATGGGCTTACTCTATGTAAGGCCCAATGGGCATATCCATCTACGTACTCTGTGCAGTTTTGCAGATGTGTAATATTACAATTTGGCCAAGAAACATGTCAACACTTGGTCCGTAATATTGTCCATGTGCAGTTTTGGAGATTTGCAAGTATCACAATTTCGACTCGCGATGTACAGCGAATTGAAGCGAGTAAGCAATTGTTCGCTCGAGTTGCGACGATTCTCGTAAATGCCAAGGGAGCCATAGAAATCCTGCCCGAAATATTACACATCAGGGTACTTCAACTATACCAGTTTACTTCTGTCCTAAATTCCATCATCCGTATTTCTATCTCATACGTGTACAACACTTATTTCACAATATATATTCCACGTATATTGTTCAGAAGCTTTGCAGTGTACAATTGTGAGGGTTTCTCTCTCACGCTTCTCGCTGTATCTCTTTCCCTTACTGTTTCATTATAACGTCTTGACATTCGCGAGTTTCTCATTTCAGACTCTGGCAATTTCACCAAGATTAGTTTTATCTCCGCGGACGTTTAACGTCACTTGGAAAAACTTTGGATATTCAAGAAATTCAGGTTCTTTCTAATAGCAAAATTATTAAACTTGAGAAATTTGATAATTACATTTTATTCTCACGATCTTTTCATTTCTTTGTTAAAATTAAATGTGTGTAAATGGGAAGTGTGCTTGTTGTGGGACTTTCGTGTTGAGAAAGGTGGCTGGGCATGACATGAAAAAAAAAGATACGGTGAATAATATTTTTATATTGTTTGCACTATCTTGTCTCACGTGTGACGTTATCGTAACGAGTCTCGAACGAAAGAAGCTCTTTTTTTTAAACTCGCCTTCGTTGTATGTGTATAGAAAATACGTTTCATCTCTCATTTTACATCGTGACGTCTTTCCCTCTAGCTCTCAAACTTTATTCTGTGTACCCTCAAACATAGTGTAGGTATATATAGCTATATACTACTGTTTATATACAGGCTATATGTGTATGTATATAAAGGTAGAAGTAACAGAGCCCTTAATGGATCCAATGTTTGCATCTCGAAGAGCATCGGATTCACTGTCGACAATCCACCTTACCCACTAACATAAACACACACACACACACACAGACATAAGTATTTTCCTCTTCTCGAATCTGTTTCGCCAAACTCTTTTCATCTGAAGAGAGCCTTCAGCGGCTTCTCCTCATAGAATTCCCCAAAGGGATGCTTGCAACTTCCTTTTTCCCTCATATATCTATATGTGTACCATTCTATTGTATGATTCTCATCCACTCGCTTCGTTTTCCTCGCACAATCTTCTCACGTATAGAGTTGATGACAATTCCTTTTGCAAATTCGAGTCTGAATGTTTGCCAATTCGATCGATTCGAACAAGACCAGGAAGGGCGAAGTGAATATACGAATTGTAATGAATGTCGATGCTACATATATAGTCTGTTTCATAATGAACGCCATTGGAACGAACGACCATTGATGACTATTTTCTGACAAAGCGATGGTGAATATTTAATGGGGAAGAAAATTACATCTGTCTTTTTGTTTTAGATGAATTTCGAGCAGCTATACTTTTAGCTTGAACTTAAATTTGTTTCGAAGAATGATTTGAAGAATGATAGAGATAGAGTGTATAGTCAAATAAGCGGTAAATTTTTTGATTGAATTAAATGATTACGTAAAATATCAATCATGGCAAAACGTTTCTGAATTTAATGTATATCATATTTGTTTTAAACTGCACTAAAATATACATTTTTCAATAATGGAGCAAACGAAAAGTCTACTATTTACAATAAATATATCTTTGTTAACATTTTCATGTGAAGGGTCTTTTTTGAGTCTAGATCTTTATCTTCACTCCGACTTCCTTTCAAAGCTTGTATAATTATTAGTTGCAAAATTAATATAGTTTCGTCCAAATTGCACTGACCTGATTGACATAAGGGGAAAATATCACTGGAAAGCAATTCGAATGCCTGAAAATTGAATTGGTTACCCTGACAAATTGATTGTTGTTTCTCCGAACAATCAATTGGGTTAAAATGACTGTCAATGAGATGACGAGGGACCACTCTTACCTCATGACGATGGTGGTTTCTGGTATAAGTAACACGTAATACGTGATACGCTCAACATTCTCCCACCAATATCACCAGCGAACCGTGAAATTCCAGTTGAAAACGGAGTTACTGCTCGTGCTAACCGCCCCTAGCATCCTCACCAGTTTCGCGGGGCTGCCCGCGGCATTCCCTGGACATTGGAGCACGTAATTGCATCGTTTGCAGCCAACTGCATGAAATGGCTACTGCTTGAACTAGCTGTGAGGCGCACTCGCTCGATCTGATGCGCACCCACCCTTTTTGTTTCTCTCTCTCTCTCTCTCTCTCTGTCTCTCTCTCTCTCTCTCTCTCTCTCTCTCTCTCTCTCTCTCTCTCTCTCTCTCTCTGTCGTGGTTCAAGTGCAGTTTCCAGACTCGCAGTGATCTCGGCTCTATATATACTGAGACTCTCATTTCGTGAATTGGGCAAGCGATGTCGGTGACCCTATCAACCACGTTTCTACGATAGTATCAAGAGCTATATAATTCCACTGTTTCCATGTATAGTACGTACGTGATTGCGATACGACTTGAAACTTTTGCCATCTTTGGCCATTTCTCTCTGATGCCCTTCTACCATCGATCATATTTATCTTTTTAGCAGAACGTTATCAAAGTCTCTCTCTCTCGTTTAAAAGTAATTTTACGACCGCAGGCATATACTTTATCTCGAAAAGTTTTTCAATGTCTTTAATTTGTTTTTCAATCGTTTTCGCAATAATTTTTTTTAATCGTTCTCATACCAAACGATAATTCAGAGTTTCGAGGCTCCTCGATAATTCACGTTTATCGCTTTCTTCGTAAATTTCTCTTCCCTGCGTGTTTAATGCCTCTCAGTCATCCTAAATATAGACTCTCGTTGCGTCTCCTCTCTGCTCGCGTCGCGCGAGCATGCTGGAATAATCCGCTTTTCGGCACACCAATACACGTTCCCGAACACGTTTTTCCCTTCCTCAAACACTTTTTTTAATCGTCATATTTTTTTTAAGTTGCTTCAAAAACACGTGGAACAATCTTTGTTACACGAGCATATATATATAATCATTGCCGTGGAAGATACACGAGGTACTGTCGCGTTTGAGTGGTCCATTGAGTCTAAAAAATGCTGGCGTTCGGAGATTTGGAGTGCTTTTTTTATGTATTCAATGCATCTTATATAGAAATGTACTTTTGTCGCACGACTCTTATTCCCTTCGCAGTCTTTCACTCCGAAGGCTTGGTCCACTCTCTCGCGGTATCATATATATATATATATGTGTGTGAACGGTGCAACAACCTCTTGGGGTTTATTTCGGTAGATTTCTCTCGCGTCTTTTCACGGAATGCGAGAGCTTGGTGAACATTTCCCTTTCCAAAGATGCATTTTACCGTTCATCTCGTATAACTAACTCATTTCAATGCATTTGCGAATGATTCTGACTATTAAAATTTCAGTATTTTTCCGTACCTTTTGAGTTTAATTCGTAAGCAATTTTTGAACCGTATTTTATCTACAATCAAATTTGAATTGATCTAATTTGATCAAATCTACATTTATTAAAATAAAATACGGTATACCTTTTTTCAAAGGATTCATTTATATATAATATTAAACGAAGAATCATACAAACATATCTATGTTTAGATGAAAAGTGTACTAGTGTACTAATGTTTAAGCAATTTTTGAATATTTTTTAACCTCGAAAAGTACTTTTAAAATCCATTAAAATGGAAATCGGTAAATTTATATTCAAGTGAAGAAAACCGACAGCCGAGAGAGACGCAGTCGGCGCGCTCCTCTATGGCGGTCACCGAATAAGTTAAGAAGCATTGAGTACGGTCAGTACTTGGATCGGTGACTGTTCAGCCACTCGTTGATTGGCGCATCGAATCGCTGAGCGGGAGGCCATTTTTTCCAAAGCCTGGTGATTCCGTGTACAGAGACGTCGAACTGTGTCAACAGAGCCGATTGTATTCCGCAGTTTCTCTCGGAAAACCACCTTCGTGTGGATGCGATACAGTACAATGGAGGGGGGGGGGGGGGGGGGAAGCCCCAGGCAGCTTCGGATGTAAGTCCGAGGAGTTGATAGGAAATGGCAAAACAATCAAGTGCAGGAAAGTGAATTCGGAAAAAGGGAAGGGTCGTCGAATCACGAAAGGGTTGGAAGAACACAAATTAATGAAAAATATATTCTAGTGGGAGATTGTACAGCGGGAAGCTCATTTTATCTAATAATGGGATCCAAGCCTATTAAGCGCACCTGTTTTCCCTCATGATCTGTCTCCACTGCAAGACAATAGACGCGCAAGGAACGATTAACTTTGCTGCCTGTATATACACATCTATTGGGATACAATGTAGTCTATCACTATAATCTCTCATCACTCGAGACAATGAATTGCTGCTCATCGATCTCTCCCACGCGCTATCTCTCGATTAACGCAGCATGCACACATGTAACAGCAGGAGCCCCCGAGAGAGGCTCACCCGCTTCATCATCGTGAGGTCCTTGAACCCCTCATCGCGTATCCCCAACGGCAGTTGCCGCTGGCAATTTCAAACACCTCCGGAGCTTCTCGCTAAAGCAGCATAACTCTGGGAACAGCTCATCAGGAGCGAGATCGGATCAGAGGCAACCCGGAAACCCAACAGTTTCCTCTTAGCTACGATCAAACTCGCTCTCTCTGTCTCCCTCTCTCTCTCACTCTCTTCCTTCATCTGTAAGCCAAAATCCATTAGTGTATGCTCGTAGTGGGGAGGATTGAATACCAATGCTGCTGCTGGCGTTGGTACATCAGCCACATCCAGAGGCGCACCATCAGCGTGAGCTCAATCCGTTAACGAACCCGCCGATAATCAATTTCGACGTCGGGTAATTATTGGCTTTAGTAAGCTCTCGACGTGAATTACGACCGAAGTTAGTCAAGTCTAGTGCTATCTACTATATATCATCTCGATCGTTTCTTCCTTCCTTCCTTTCGTCCTTCCTTCCTTCCTTCCTTCCTGCTCGTTCACGTTTCTTTCTCGCTCTCTCCTCTTTGCCCTAGCCGATGTTCCATTCTCTCTCTTTCTCTCTCTGCATTACGTACTGTACAGTACAGGTAATCTCTCCAGTATACGAGGGAAATCTATGGCTGCGTACCGGGGGATTGCATGATTCAAGATAGATATAAAGCGAAAAATTCATGCCCCAACTTTTCCAGCCATTTTTCCGAGCCGAATGATGTGAGCGAAAGAGAAATGGATTTTCTTGACTCACGAACGAGAGAGAAGCAATCACTCATTTCTCTCCGCTGACGTGACATATCCGCGCTTTTTTTCCCTTTGGAAAAAACGATCGAGACTTCCATACCCAGCAGTCGCATGATTGAACGATATACCATTCAAGAATTTCAGCAAAATTTGGCGCATGGAAAATCGATTATTATTATATTGCCCGCGCAAATTTATTAAACAGTAGACAGGGCGGATATATCATTGTTGCTATCAAGTAAGCTTCCTAATTCAATAATTATTATCACATGTTTATATTATACAAGCTGGATAAAATTTGCTGAATAATTCACGAGGACTGACTATTTAGAATTAGTGGAAAGCACGTCGAAGCGTCACCGGAGCGCCCTCTGATGAATGCGCCTATTCCAGTTAGAAGGTATGCGGGGGAAATTTGATGTACAATGAAGCGGGGCTGCTTGGTACGCACGTTTCTATGTACACAAGCGAATTGCAATGCTCCCGGGCACCTAAATTCCCTGCCCCGCCGTTCAAACACCCGATACGCACACATGCTGGTCCCACGAATCAACGAGGAATTTCCATATTAATGGAATTAAGCCACAGAGCGAGCGAGTTTCCCCCGTAACGATACACAAATGTGCGAATATGTACGTATATTCAGCGAGGGCATATACGAGATCTATATATATATGCATATGCAGTTGCAGCAAAACGTATCCAGGTAAACGCAATTTCCGCGTGAGTCCACGTTCCCCCTTCATATCCCTAAATATCGTGACGCTCGCTGCTGATGCCCTCACTCACTCCCTTCCTCATCAATCGCACTCGTGCTGAACTCCCTGCGTAAACACCCTATCTCGCGATATTCAGGTATTTCGATGTTTAATCCCGTGCACAGTTAACGTTATCATATACCATATATACGTGACATGTTATATAAAAAGGTGCAGTCGAAGGGTTTTTTTGCAACTCTTTAAATATGCAAACTGTTTCGATTCCATTACAGTAAAAAAATATATGTATAAAAATATATATAAATAAATATATATATGTACATATAATCCAACAACAAGCAAACCCCAACAAAAATATTATATTCTGCCCTCAGCTGCACCACTAGTGCCTTAATTAACGTTTTTTCGATTAAGTTCGAGAATAACTTGGAGCAAGGATACGAAACATATGGGGGCTTGGAGGATTTAGCAAAAGTGGAGATTTCGAATAGAAACAAATAATTTAACGGACACGGAATGAATAAACGTATCAGCAGATAATTTGCCATTTCCGAAAAAAATAAATTTAGCTATCGATCACGATGTCGTATCACATCACGAACTTCTGCATAGCAGCCTAGCAATATAATACAAGTATATATATTACCTATTATTAGAGAGTGTGATACCGTGCTCGTAGGACTCTCGTATCTATAACGTGGTGGTAACAAAATTAATGAGATCATTAAATGAGGTCCCATGCTCGCATTAACCGAGACCTCTGTGAGCTTGGTTGGGTTCGATATATAACATACTATATATATGCACAAGCGGAAGGTTACTGTCATGTTGATGGTGATGTATTAACATCGTCGATCGACATTATATACAGTTATATCTCGGGACTTTGATATGTTATCGTTGCATATATATACATATATAAATTTATATAATATAGGATGCAGCCCAGATGCGTTAGATGTTTGATGAGGGAGATAAATCTCTCGTGCATCGATATCCAATCATTTACCGACACCGAAAATTGCGTCTGTACATGAATAAATAGCAAAGTGCTCATGTTACATGCTATATCGGGTCTACCGGAAGATATTTAACGAGACAGGTATTTACGTAGCGCAGCATCCGTTATACGAGTTGAGCGGTGCATTTATATGTACAGGTGAATTTTCCATAGAACATGTGAAACAATTCTCTCGTTTGTATTTATACAATGGCTCTCTATCGCGTTGTATTAAAAAATCGTCTAGTTCACGAACAGGCACTGAACTACAATTCAGAATCAACGAGGCATTGATTGACTATTAAAGTTTGACCAGGAAGAATTTAATTGACTTTGAGCGAAATAGTAAGCTGTTTTTTTTCATCAGTACGACAAATTACCGGACAGGTGTGATACATCGAAACGGAACATGTCATCTGTATATTATTAAAAAACAGTGTGTAAATTTTATAATTACTTCTAATTTGTATATATATATTTCGAGCATAAATTTAGCTTGTAGCTATCGTTAAGTTAATTATGGATATGATAGAGATACAATTTCGATATAATTTTTTATTTGTAATAAAACGAGAACATTTTTTTAATTTTCTCTTTTCTATTAACGATAAAACATCCCGGTTGCACGTTCTCGTTAAATAAAAGCAGAGACTTTATAAAGCCGAGAGCAATTAAAATATGCCACTCGTGGCGTTGCAATATTCAGTATCATTCTCGTCAGAGTGTAATAAATTAACGTTATATTAACGAGACTTCGTTGTACCTGGGACAGTCAGGTGAGATCGTTAATTGTGAAACTCTCTCCCCATCATCTTTCTCTTTCTCTCTATACTATGCTAGACTGTGTTTGCCGCACATGCTAACCACCATCTAGGTGTCTCGTTACTCTGCTGCTTCCACCCGGCGTACTTCGTTACTATATATATATGTACTGGCAAACTGATGTGGTCTTATCGCGGGGTTGCAGAAGTTCCCTCACAGCACATATACAATCCCTGTATATATGCACGTTCGTTCGAACGATAAGTTTCTCTGGGCATCGATTCAAGTGTCATCCTTTTAGACATGTTCTATATATATAAGTATCACATACGAGGTGTACTCAGGAGACGATTCGAGACTTCAAAGCGCTATAGAATTTCAATCGTATATAGAGAAAGCAGTCGGTGAAACTCTATCGATATACGAGAAAAATATATAACTCCCGAATACCCTCATCAAACTGTTGGCAAAGATCTATAACGAATCAGAGAGCAAATGTCTTTTGGCTAATGATCTCATGGATTGCGAGACAAAAATTGTTTACAGAAATGAGGCATTTTTTAAATTTCTGCGGTTATTATTTTCGATATTGATCTAAATGAATAATTTTAAGGCTAATTTTATTGCAATTATGCACTCATTTATAATGAACATTCTATATTTTATATCCACTTCTTTAATTCGTACGAATCTTTTTAGCCATTATTACGGTTTTAATGAAAATCCATTTCTGAATTGATTATCTCATCAATAGAAGAGATAATTTTCATTTTTTTTTTTTAATTCAATTTATATGAATTATATAGAAAATTATAAATTGTCAATTAAAAGTTTCATTTTATAATGAGCATTCATTTGATATATTTCATTTATTATAAATGAGGATTTATAGAATTTATAGTCAATTCTAAAACCACTTTTCATTGCCGTACAAAATTATATTTGTTCATGCAAGTCACATAGCAGTGTTAGATGTACAAATTCACCTGTTAAATTCGTGAAGACAAGTCTGCATATATATTCACAATTTCGTACAATATGCTTGATCTGCGGAGTATCTTGATGCCACGTAGATATTCCCAGGTGGGTTGGCCATTGCACCGTCGTATATAATATACAAACGGATTTGCTTTGCACGCCTCTCAACAGAGCGTGAATCTAATATATCCCACCCACGTATTATATCTATATATATATATAGACTACATCAATATCTTTGTATGTATGTGTTCGTGTGTTCTGCTCAAAAGGTAAACCCAAAGTCCCTGTATATAAATACGCGTGCACACCTAGTCTACAGAACGTCTGGCATGCTTGCTTCTATTAATGAGCTCTTTACTCACCTTGTTAGACATTCGTGATAATTACACATTTACCGACTGAACGTGATGGCTGAGAGAAAATTTGAATGGAAACTATTTTGGCAATATTCGACGCAATAAACTATAAAATAAATCTATAAATGTGAAAATTAGTCAATAAAATAGAGTGCGTTATTTATCATAAACTCCGGGGTCAACTTTCAGTCAAAAAATTGTACCGCAACTGTGACAAAATCACTGTACAAAAAGATGAGATTTATTTCAAAAATTGATTATTCTTCATCCTTAAGGAAAAAATATAAACTCTGGAAAGATCGAAATAATTTTGACCCGATCGATTGAAAAATATTGCTCAAATGTAGAGTCGCATAACTTCAGCTGATTAAAATCCTTTAAGGCGAGGGTTAAGCTCAAAAAACTGCTCAAACATTTATCTCGAAAACAACTTGATGGAATCAAAAACCAATAATGGGGGCGTTTGCGAAATTGATAGGAGCAGACGGTCCCACTATTAGTTTTTAATTCCATCAAGTTGTTTTTGCGATAAACGTGTTGATAATTTTTGCTCCATCTCTCTCACACTCGTTTGGGCGGAAAGGCAGGGGGGAGGGGCTTTAGCCTCGCCCTAAACGAACAAAACTTATCCTCGCGAACGTTTATTGTTACTAAAAATTATTTCTCTGGATTCGTATTACATGCTGAAATACATAATTAAAAAAAATTAACTAATAAAATTAATTAATTGTGATGAAAGTTTTTCGAATAAATTGCAATTAAAAAAAGTTAAAATTATTACAAAACATGGACAATTCACTGCAATCGACCTTTCACTGTATACCTGCAAAATTTTCCTGTACAGAGATTACCAAACTCCGGGGACAATAATTTGACTGGAATAAAACGTGAATTTTGTCCGCTGCAGGGCATTCCGCTGAAATCGAATTACGTGCAGCTTTATAGTTCGTGTCGCCGAATAAACGAGAGAGACAGAGAGAGAGAGAGAGGGAAAGAGGGATAAAAGTCTCAGTCGATTGTACAGAATTGCGGAAATAAGTGAGGGGTAGCGGCGAGATTGACAAAAGAGAGGGAGAGTAGACAAAGAGTGAGAAAAAAGAAGAATGGGAGATTGCTGCTTTACCCTTTTCCCTGTGGCATTAGATCGAATTGCGGATGCATTCATGGTGTGCATCGCGGTTGCCGTGAATCACGCATGGAAAATCTCCCTTTCTCTCCTTCCATTGTATTCGAGCTCTCGTGTATCGTATCTAAGCATAGAGGAACACAGACTTGCAGAGACAAAAGTGTATCGAGTCTATCGCTTTTATACCCATATATATATATATATATATATGTATATAAAGCCTAACTGCAGAGTGCAGACGTTCGATGAGATTCGAACGTTCTATCTCGTTTCTGCCTACCGCGAATTTAGTCAATCACGACAATTTGCATATTGGTTGTCCGCGTGTTCCCCCCTTTCCGGTTTCTGTTTGATCCATACATCTATATCTCTTTCTCCGTGTTTCTCTTCATTCTCTCTATCTCTCTCTCTCTCTCCGTTCTCGTCTATTATCCAGTCCGGCGGATCTATATGCCTTTTGGCAAAATCACGTCCGATTGGAGTTTCTATCCGAATTCGTGAATAGAACTTGATTTGCCATTGCACATGGTTCGTACAATCGCGATTCCGTTGTCACTCACCTATACCGTCCACAAATGCTTCGATATATATGGTAAACTTTGTACAGTGAAACTTGCAATAATTTAAAAAAATCGTTATTGACGATTTTTCTCAAGTTAAATGTTTTTTTTGTCCAACTCTCTCTCTCTCTCAAGTTTTGTTGCCACTACATGCGAATGCGCCATGTGTCATGGGAAAAAATTATACTCTTGAGAGATTGAATTCTCAAGACAATGTTAGTTAATTTATTGGATATTCGACTGTCAAATCGTTTTGTGTATCGATAGTTTGTGCTTCCATCTCGTAGAAAAAAAAAATCCAATACGATTCGCTATACGTTAAAGTAAAATTCTTTAAGAGGCAAAAAATCATTCAAAAGTCATAATAAAAAATCCAGGGGTGGTATTATCCAACCACCCCTGGATTTTTAACCCCTGGAAATTGAAAACTCTTTAATTTAATAAATAAATCCAACTCAAGATTCTATACGGTCTTTCTGATTTAAATTTGATTTGACGATTATTTTTCATTTTTACATAAATGACGAACATGTTATTCAATTTACGGAAATATTTTATTTTATTTTTTTCCTCCAGGTAAAATAAACATATTTGCAATTTACTTCGTGTATTGGATCGACGAGCGTCTAAATCTTCGACATGTCAAATAACGCATAAAATATGTGAAATTGACAAACGACGATCTAGCGAGGAATTAATTAAAAAAGCCAATCAATTTTCATTCCACCTGTTATTTCTCAACATAGCCAATATTTTCACAGAAAACTGTGAATCAACAATGAAAAGATTCAAAACCATGAAAAAATATCCCCGGAAGGAAGAGCTTTCGCAGTGTAGTTGTTTCATTCGGTTTATTATTATTATTATTATTATTATTATTTCATTTCGTGTTATGTGCATGTTTCGATCGACGGAGGTTTGACGGACGTTATATAAATGAACGTCAACGACCTGGCGTGTCCAGTTCATTCCGATTCATTGTCTTGTTTACGCTCTCGTCGGGACAAACAATAGGGGTTGGGCGGGGAAAGGGAGGCAAAGACAAAGAGAGAGAGAGAGAGAGAGAAGGATCCTGTATGAGGCATCGAATCGACGTCAATCGTGCAATTAAACGGGATTGTCGCGTCATCGAACATCTCTCGGTATGCGTCACTATACACATATATATATGTCACTTCCCTTGAAGCTTTGTCCACCCCTTTCATTCGCCGGTGCACGTTCTATATGTGTATATAACTACTTTTACTGGCCTGTCCTGTATACATATATATATATATATATATATATATATAGGTGTATATATATATATATATATGTATATAGGTGTATATATATATATATATATATGTATATTCCATCCTTTTGCGGACTACAAACGACGCAGGGCGTCGCAGTTCGCACGTGTTCGTCTCAATTTCCCCCCATTCTCTACTCTCTACTCTCTTCGATCATCATTCTATATATGTATAGACTTTTAAACCGATCCTTTTGGGCTGCCATTCTCGTGGCCACAGAGCGGCGCGCCTCGAATTTGCGGTAATTAAAAAATCCGTTAATTGGATGTTCCGCATCGTCCCTTTTCCCCGACCCATCGATCCCGGCCTTTTCGCAAACGAGAACACGGAAATTCGTTCGCCCACGAGAGTTGACAGACCATATTCTCGTTTATAGCGAATAATCATTCGATGATTATGTCGTTCGCTACTTTCATTTTTCGATGTGTAAACATTGTTTGAATTATTGATTTGAAATTGAAGTGTGAAAAATTCGGGTTGTCAGCATCGATTTTGGCAGACTTCAAATTAAGACAATTACGAATTACATCGATATTGATAGAATTAGTAAGGACTAATATTCGGATTGACGAACTGACGGAAACGCGACTGAAAGAATTTCTCATTTGACGAAACCAACTCTGTCAGCCTTGAAATTGACAGCGTCTTGAGTCAATAATTGACAGAATGGTAGTCGAATGGATAAAATAAATGTTGATAGAATATTACGAATTGAAAATTTATACAGTGACAGTATTGGCCGAATCAAGTTTTACTGTATGATCGTTACCAAAATCAAAAGTTTTACTAAAAATTTCTCCCCTTCGTACTATAATATAAAATAACTCGTTTCACCACCCGAGTAAAAGTTTATCGAAGAAGTCATCAAAAATGAAGAGAGTCGGCAACAAAAAGTGAGCAACGATCCGGATGGTGTTAATGTTCGTAAGAGTTCTAAAACGCCCAATCTCACCCTCTTTTTTCAACTTTTTATCTTTTTCTCACATTCCCCAACGTGTTTTTCTACTGTCCCGATTGCTCCAGAGCGTCGCTTTTTTTTTTTTTGTTCCGGGATATATAGAGGCAAAAGCAACGTGGCCAGAAGTATGGCAGCAGCAGGCGAAAGGGTTGTCGATGTAGGAGGGGTAGAATGGCAGAAATGGCAGGCGTACCACGAGAGGTTTCCGTGCACACGATGAGAGGAAGAGAGACGAGGAAGATACGTGACCTGGCAAAGTGCCATGCAAGATCGTACTCTCATTCAGTCTTCCTCTATACTCCTCTTATTTCTCGTTTTTTTCTTCCCACACCCCTCATCCCCTCAACCAACTTCTTGCTCCTTAAGCGTGAATGTTCGCTGCAGTCTTCTCTCTCGGCTTTCATTTTTCCGAATATTCGAATATATCAATATTTCCTCTCCCCTTTTGTGAAAAGTTCACGATGCGAACGTGAACCCTTGTTATTCCTCGCCCGATCCAAATCACGCCCCACGCGAAATCCCTTAGATGCCTACCCCTCATATACATACATATTGTTATTCTTACGGGTACAGGGTCAACCGCAATCTCGAAAGCAAAATTTCATCCCCTATTCAGCGTTACACATAGTGTCTTCGGCTTCCTTGTACGGAAATATTAAAAAATATCATTGGAAACATAAAAAATTTATAACAAATTTTTACGAATTCATATTTGAAAAAAGTCATTAAAGTGAAAACTAAAATTATTCATTGTATATTTGCATTGGTATTATTGATAACAGAATAAACATGAGTTTATAATTTAAACGAATTTAGTAATTTATGAACCCATGAACTCGTGATAACTTCATTTCATTTAATAACAATTTTTTATTTTTTAAATTTCGGACAAATTCATATCAATTTATACGAATGGTAAATTCATATTTAAAAAAACTGATTAAAGTGAAAACTAAAGTTATTTATTGTATATTTGCGTTGGTATTATTGATAACAGAATAAACATGAGTTTATAATTTAAACGAATTTAGTAATTTATGAACCCATGAACTCGAGATAATTTCATTTCATTTAATAACAATTTTTTATTTTTTAAATTTCCAACAAATTTATATCAATTTATACGAATAATGGTAAATCCATTACGGATTTCCTTACAAACTTATGATGAAATTTTGCGGTATTTTGTGACCAATTAACACAAATTTCTGCAAACATTTGAAGGAACTAAAAAAAAGGATACCAATTTATAAATAATTATATATAGACATAAATAAGAATGTGAGAGAAATTTGCCATACTTTTTTTCGTAAACTATTTTGACACTTGCAACAAATATTCGTAAAATATATTATAAAATTTTTGTCTCATTTGTCTTTTGCAGAAGTCGAGGAGCGGTCAGGTGGAAAAGCGCGAGGTGGAAAATTAGCCCGACGCGCTCGCTCATTCAAGGAGGACTTTCTGGAGAAACTCTCACAGATGCGTTCTCCGGCGATAACGACGAGCGGCGTTGGGGGTGGAAGCGGTTTAGCAACACGCGCCGCTTCGCCCTCGTCGCCTCGTACACCCCGGGAAAAAACGGGTTTAACGAGCGAGCCTTTGGAAAAAAATCCACTTCGCGATCTTCACATACACGTGAGGCAGGTGCAACTCGCTTTGCTCCATTTTCGCGACGTCGTGTCTAAGAAAAAGCTCGAAATGTTGCCGGGTAATGGGACCATTGTCTTGGACACTGTTACCACGATACACACTGTACTCAAGTCTTATTTGCTCTATGAAAACAGGTAATTGCTTTATTTATCACCTACAATTTATCGTGTTTTAATAATTATTATTGTATTCATTAATTATGATTTTTTTTTTAAACTCCAATTAACAATGTTACAGGTAATTGAGAGTCCTTGACGTACAGTCTGAACAAAAAGTTATTATAGATTCGCACTGAAAATTAAACAAATTTTGTGAATTTTCGATAAATTTGCATAACAAATATCGCCATTTTCAACCAAAAAAAAAATTATAAAAAATTACTTCATCAATATTTCTCCGGTATTATTATTGTTTAAAATTAATTCTCTCAGAGTTTTCAATGTGCTTGATTTTCTTCGAGTTTCTTTTTTTCTTTCTATTGCAATGTAACAAAATTTTCATCGTATGTAATTTTTCGTTTTGACTTCACTCGAAGTAATGATCGAAGATCATTATTATTTAATTGATCAAATGATCTATTTTGATCTCGTTTGTTTTTTAGCTCCACTTTAGGCTCAGCCACGAATCAGGTATATCAAGCCCTGGCACAATTGCTCAAGCTGTGTGACGATGTATTGCTACACGGTGACAAGTCGTCAGCCCTCGACACCGAGAACGTAACTCACGTTATCGGTCTCGTCGAGGATGCTGTCAAAAATCTTGTTGCTCTCGCACACGAGAAGATATCAAATCGACAAAAGCCTCCACCGATCACCACAAGTAACAGGTTAATTTTTTTAATTTTTATAACTTTTCCTACCACCTCCCCCCCCCACCCCTTTTATTTTCTCTCTGAAAACTCTTAAATTTTACATTACCCCAACCAACAAGATTTTTATCGTCATTTAAATTTTCAACTCAATTTAGATCTTATCGAATTTCGTCAGTAAAAAGAAAAAACAAAAAATCTTTTCAGAACATCCGGTTACGGGACCGAGTTAACGCCCCAGAGAAATTCTCTCCCCGACATTCCATTGACACCGCGAGAAAGACAGATATTGGAACAAACCGCAACGAGCAGCAATTTGGTCAGAAGCTCGCACAGTTCCGAGTCCATACTTAGGGATTCTAGTCCACCACCAAAACCACCCCTACCAGACAGGTGAATATAATTCCTATTCATTCTCCATTCTGTTTTATTGACCCAACAAACATCTCCGATGAAACGAAATTGGATAATATTTTTCAAAAGTCATTAAACTATCGAAAAATATAATATATAAATTATTATACTTTATGAAAAAATAAAATAAAAAGGAAAATATTTAAATTTTTCTTACATATGTACAGGAAAATACATAAAAATTTATATTATATTTAAATAAATCCGAATAATGCATAAAATATTATTTTATCCATCTGTCATATTTACTGTTCGCGGTAAATCATATTTTTTGACGTCTCCGATTTTCAATCGAGTGTGTAAAAGATATAAATTCGATTCTTTGTATATTGACAGGACAAACGCTTTTACGATAGAGGAGAATAACAAGTCGGGCACACCACCGCCTCTTCCGCCAAAGAGGCGAACACGAGCTCAGCAGCTTTTGGACGAGTCAGACGGTATACTGACCTCGAGTCTGGATCGTGTCTCGCTCAGAAGTCGTTCGCCGGAGGACTCGTCCTCGCTGCTGAGCGCATCCGCGGGTAGTCTCGACTCGGCTTTGAATCATTCTCGCGACGAGGACGAGATACGAGCGATAATGGGACCGAACGATGAGTCCCTGAACGACAGTATGGATCTCAGTCTTATCGCCACCATTCACGGTAAATTAAAATGATTAATCGATCGTACCATTTTTTTTTTTTTTCCCCAAGTACCATAAATTATACGAAAGGATAAACATGTTTCATCATTTTTAATTCTACCGTGGAATTAAAAAAAAAAGGAGATTTTTACTTTTTTTCAAATTTATCAATACACACGATGTCCTTTTTCGAGATTTGATGCGAAGGAAATTTACGAATTACAATATACAATTATTTCATTATTTTCACCAGGATAAATTTAAATCTATGCAATTATATCTCCCGATTTTTCGAAATATTTTCAGATAAAGTCATTTTTGAGTAGCTCAAATTTTGCCCCAGGAAAAATTTATGTATTTTATGGGAAATAATAAAAATTGACCATTCAATGAAACTAAATATCCTTGAAAGGTCAGAATTTCTTGAAACCATACTCAGTCTTATCGCCACCATTCACGGTAAATTAAAATGATTAATCGATTGTACCATTTTTTTTTCCCCATGTACCATAAATTATACGAAAGGATAAACGTGTTTTTTTTTTCATTTTTAATTCTACCGTGGCATTAAAAAAAAAAAGGAGAATATATGAGAAAATATGTGTCTAGACAGTCGGAGATGTTCGATGAATTTGAGGTGACAATTGAGCCAACAGCCCGAAGATTACTTTGTGTTAAGGCACTTCGATAAACGAGCTGGTCTCACACGCAGATAATCCAAGTTATCACATTTGCACACATTCGCTTTCATCATCTGGTTTTCTTCATATATCCATTTTGATCGTGGCAAATGAGTGCGTTTGCAGTTACATTCGAGACACGATCATTCCCGGAATAGCAATATGAGAGAATTGAGCGTAAAGTTTTTCCCTTATAAATGTGCTAAAGATGGATATATATATATCCATCTTTACCATCCATATATGCATATATATATATACTCTCGCGGTTAAAGCGATTAGTCACTATAAGAGAGCGACGAGATCAGAGAGCTCGATTCTTTGCTCGCGATATTTACTGGCGAACAGTGAAACCCAATATTCAAGGAACATTAGTCGTGATTGAAACTTGACTGTACGCGAACATAGTCATGAAAAAATCGTTTCTACACTAATCGATAAAAAATGATTTATTTGATTGAAATATTTTTTTTTGATCAAACAAAATTTAACTCGAACAAAGCTGATGTAAATTGCACTGAGAAAAATCTTTCTATTTGACTTGAATAAAAGTCCATTTGAACGAAAATTTATAAAAAAAAAAGATATTCGTCGAAACATAAATTTTTCTTGAAATAAAATAAATTTTGTTTGATTCAAAAAAATTTTAATTCCATCAAATAAGTTTCCGTTCATTCGAATAAAAATTAATTCCATCAAATAAATTTAGCATTGCGCATATATACGTTAGAAAAATCAGTGACAATTCTTATCGTACAATAAGTATGAAAAAATTGGATAATTCGATAATGGAACGTGACAAAAGATTGGACTCGATATTCGCGGATTTACGAAAAATTTGTTTGGGTATGTGCTTTTACGTGTTATAATAATAATAATTGATGTCGCTTTGGGATCTAAAAAAAAACGAAAAAAAAAACAAAATCAAAACGTTAAAAAAAAAAAATCAGCTGTAAGATATTTTTCTTGTGTGTGTGTTTTGAGCATATATTAACGAATCCCCGCGCGATTTTTCAGTTTCGCTATATTTCTCTTCTCATCTATCGGCGATTTTCTCAACGAGAAATTAAGTTGACATTATTTTTTTTTTTTCATCATTTTTTTCTTTTTTTTTTTTTCGTCAGGTATGCAAATTAACGGAACAAACAATTGTGGCTGTTGGGACGGCTCGGAAACGAGCATACCGAGCACAATGCTGCTCGGTCAGCAAACGCCTCAGGATATTCTCAGTCCGTTCACCGGTAAGCGTATAAAGTAAATTAATATTTTAAAATATATAATAATAATAAATTCTCGCTCGAAGGACATATAGCCGCGTAATCTATTAATAATGTGGAAAAAAAACGATGCAAGCTAAAATTACGATCGCAAAATTTACCCAAGTTCCTCCAAATATCTTGTGGAGGCAAAACCGTGGGTGTGCTTGATACGACGCATGCCAAGTCAAGAGTTTGTCCAGTATCTCACAGATTCCGCACGTTACGGGCCTTCGATACAAAATTCCGAGTCGTGATTGCTCTCGTAGGCGAAAAAAAAGTTCAATTTGTCATAAAAATTAAGCTTATTTTTGTCTATAAACAATTTTTTTTTCTCAACTTTTCTAAAATGTTTCGAGCTAATTCGAACAATACTTGGGACAATATCCGGAAATTGCTGTGTGAGAAAAAAATACTTTTAAAGCTATTTTCGATTTTTTTTTCTTTTGATAAGCAATACTAACGAATTTTGTAGTTCGTATGAAATCAAAAGTTTAATTCGTCATAAAAATTGAGCTTGTTGCTTTTTATAATTTTTTTTTTTAAACTTTAAAAAAATGTTTCGAGCTAACTCTAACAGCATGTGTAAGAAAAAAATCTTTAAATGAATTAAAGTTGTTTTCGAAATTGCTTACTATGGATAAGCAATAATAAGGAATTTTGAGTCATGATTGCTAGTATAAAATGAAAAGTTTAATTCGTCATAAAAATTCAGCTTATTTCTTTTTATAAAGAATTTTTTAAAACTTTTTAGAAAAATTTCGAGCTAATTCTAACAATACTTGGGAGAACATTTGGACATTGATGTATAAGAGAAAAAGTTTTAAATTAATTGAAATTGTTTTTGATTGAATTTTTTTATTTTCAGGTATCGAAGGAAAGATGGAACGTTTATCGACGCAGACCCAAGAATCGGGTTTTGTGTCGATGCATTCGCAGCGTAGCTCGTCACAGAGTTACACAGCAGCAACGAGTTTAACGTCAAAGACCAACAGCGTTAGTTACAATTCACAATCGTTTAGCTCTCAGCAGCAGCAGCAACAATCCTTTTCCCACCAAAAAATTGTGCCCGACAGTAATGGCTCCATTGTAACGCATCGCAGCATGACAACAACGAGCAGCACAAAAAGCACGCTAAGTTCGACAAACGTCACGGGGAGCGGTGACCCGGCGTTGCTCGAAAAATTGGTAAACGTGGGTGTTGCATGTTTGTTTGTTTTTTCTTTTTCTTCGTTTTTTTTTTCATTATTCCCAAAAAAAATATTAAATATTCGACTATGAAAAATTAAACCTCAATAGCGAATTTAACAAAAGAATATATAACTAAGTCTCAATTTTCTCCACATTTTCATAGCTAAAATTGACTATTTTCAATTTTTCTTCTTGTTATTGTCTTTGAATTAATTAATACAGCAATAGATAATTAATTAATAATAGATATAAAAGGAGATAATTTTTCATCGACAATTCGTCGTTAACTTTGATCTCTTCAAGTTTTCTGTTGAATTATGATTTTCAATCTTTATCGCATATTAACTTGAGTCCTATTTTCTTTCGATATCTCACTATAGTGACGTAAATTAAATGATAAAACTAGAACTTACTTACCTACTGGCTAAATTTCTAACAGAACGGGAGAAATTCAGTCAATAGATGCCCTTACTATTTTTTTTTGCCTGGCCATATTTCATAGTGACTACAATTCACTGTCCATTTTATTTGACTTGTTCGCCTATTTTATTTTTTAAGTTACGTTAAACTTTTGATTCTTCAAAACTATTTTATTTTTCTCGTCCGTTTTGTCATTTCTGTCTTTAATGAGACTTGCACGTTCGAATATTCATTGGATTATATGATTATGCAGGAAATCGAAGCGATAACGGGATTGGATATAAACGGAATGCCGCCGGCATTACCGGAAAAACGTTCAAAGCGTCGAAAAGAGAGATTGCCCTCGCAATACGACAATGTACCGGAAAACGAGCATCTCTCAACGTGCAGCTTGCACGGTAGCACTGGTGACAGTCCAGACGCGAGTAAACCACCGCCATTGCCACTAAAAAAACGACACAGTAAGTCTCGCAATGATTCAATGAAGAATATTTGTGTCAGTGATGCGATCGGCAAAGCCCACAAAGTATTTCATGATCGCATCACCCTCAATTATTCGTTGTAAAAAATAAGTTAGAGCAAGAAAATTAATTTTAAAAAACAATAATAATAATCTGTATAACGCGCCAATGGTCGGACAGAGTGGCAGCCAATTTAAATACAAGACCAGACATTACAAAAAAGCAAGCCTTGACGGTTTAATCGTCACTGCGAATTATACAGCTTGACGTATATATATATAACGAGAGATCGAACAAACAAAAAAATTGTCTGCTGCACGGTTTACAACTGCGGCACAAATACATTAAGTATAGGTCGTTTTTTTTTTTTTTTGTAATTTTTTTATTTATATTTTTCAATGGAATTAGTTGAAAGTTTTATTTTATTCAGAAATTAGTGAAAAAAAAATTATATCCACTTTTTTTTTTTGTTATCAAAAAGTAAATGAATTTTTTCGTAGGTTTTTTTCTTATCGAACTGACGCAATATTTTGTATCCCCCAGTGTTCCAATCAGTGGCATATTCCGGTAAGTGGGAACCCGACCCACGTAAATACGCTCACACAACACACACACACATTCATCCACACGTATTTAAAATATTTATTCAGCAATAGATTCCCTGTCATACGCTAATTCAAAATTCATTTTACTCTCTCGTCTCGTTTTATCCAAGTGACGAGTCTCTTGAGAATGTTTTACATATTTCGTTCGTATGATAAAATTTAGATTCAATGAAAATTTTATTAAATTTCATGAGTTTTAAAAGTATTTTCATAAAGATTTCACCCTAGCCAAATTTCATGGAATTAATAACTGACCAGTTTCATGAGTATGCAAATCTTTTAAAGATTAGCCAGAGTAGAAATTTCAAAACAGAGAAAAAGTTAACAAATTTTTTTTTAATGGTATGTACTCAAAGAAATCAGCGATTATGTTTGATGACAGCAAAAAAATATTTTGAAATTTTTGTCAATTTTATTTTCAACTGCTCGAATCATACATTTTCGATGTAAAATAATATTGATAATATTTAAGATTGATTTTTTTTAACATCTTCAATGTCTTCAATTTTTTACATGTTATATTTATATTTATTATTACTTGTTATATATCTCTTTTTGTCTATATTTATATTGTGCTGATTTACCTTTTAGTTGTGAATGTAAGTGTAAAGCATCCTTAATACAGACTCAGGCTTTTATTTCTGCGGCATGTTTGCTGATTTTCTAATTTTTCTGTACATTACTATTCTTCGGCAAACAATCTATACACGTTACATGAAAAACAAAATAATAATAGCCCCCAGCATACACACAAAAACAAGTGCACACTATTGCGTTTGGCGTTTAGCTTGAATTTTTTAATCCCCGTTTTTTATTCATCTTTTTTTTTTCTTTTGTTCACGTTTGATTATTTAACAAAATATTTTCAGCTTGTGAGCCGCTCAACTGCCTCTCTCCTTTTTTATTCGTTTTTTTTTACCTTCATTTTATCACTCTGTAATCTTATTTACGGCAAATGTATTCTTGAGATTTGTCAGTGCTGAGAATGCACAAGCAAGCGAAAGAAAAGAATAAACCAAGATATAATACGTACGTATCTATATGCATATATATATATATATATGTACATATATATGAATATATATTTATGTATGTACATATATATGTATATATATATATATATATATATATATATATATATATACATAAAAACAATGTAGCTTAGCAACGTAAGCAGATCGTGCGCGAAGAACGAGTTCTAGCGATTTGTTCTTACGGGAGATAAACAGAAGAATTCTTTACTTCATTAATCATTGAGCACACGAAGATATAAGACGTGCTTTTTTAATCACGATTTTTGGTTTTGTATTTCTTTTTTTTCATTTGTTTGTTTATTGTTATTTTAATTCTGAAATTTCTCATTAATTTTCGACTACACGAAGAAACAAGACGCGTGATTTTCTTCAAGCGAGTTTTTTTTTTTCGTTTTTTACTTTATATTCGCACAAACGTTACTTTTTAAAAATAACATCAAATTATGAAGGTTGAAAATTTTTCTATGTCCATACATTTACGCACACTAATGAGTGGTGACTTTTTTTATTAACAGCATGGGGAAGGGAAAAAACCGTAATAAAAAAAAAAGTGTCCTTGTCCGTTTTCGTGTGTGGGAGTGACGATAATTCACTTACGTTAAATCGACCGGGGGGGACTTCGTCGATATTTTCGTAAAACGCGTTCGTTATACACTGTGACAATATCGATCCAGCTGCACAGTTCGAAAGTTTAGTCTCGCGAAAATAATCGCTAAAGAGTGTGTTCCCTCATAATCGTTCAAACGTAAAATTATCATCTTAAAAAAGTTGGCCCACGAATAATATCCGTAGATATTTGTATTAAGATCACATATAAGGGACATTCCAGCGCAACTTGATCAAACTGAAACGTGCACATCTGGCATATAATTTTCATATTGTTCAGACCCGAGTGAGTAAAGTGTGACCTTTTTTTTTGTTTTCCTACAATTATCATGCTTCGCCTTTCATCATAAAATTTTCAAAAATTCAAATGCAATTAAATTTGAATAGTTAATATCTCGTTAATTTTTTTTCCTGAACGGTTTATACTGTATAATATTATTCGCCATTCAAACTCAATTGCACTGAAAATTTCGAAAATTCCTAACGTTGGATCGAAAAGCGTAAAAATGATCGTTAAAAAAAATTTACAACACTTTATTTGTTATCGTGAACGATATAAAAAAAATGATAATGGACCAAATGAGATAAAACCAGCAGCTGGTCGAGTTGAAGTGGAATGCCCCGTATATATGAATACGAGATTTTGCTACAGGTCGGACGGTCTGTTACGTGGCTCAATGAGGCTCGCAATTAAGATAGCGATATAAATGTATATGAATTACGCAATCATCGCGTACTAGTTTGAAGCATTGGAAGATGCTGTTTAAAAGGTTTCACGCTCATACCAGTGAGTTTAAACGTTTTGATGAAATACGCGAGTACCGATAATTCATCGTTAGTGCAAACGCGATTCATCGTGGAAAATTTATATATGATATGGTTATATATGTGATATTAATTATTATATATTTAATAATAATATTAATATGTATAAATAAAAATATACATTAATATTATTAGAAAAATGAAAACAAATCATATTACATTTATAAATGCATATTTATATGAATATATGTGTGAGAGTGTGTGTGTGTGAACGAGTGTCGAAATATTTTCTCAGATTGAAGTTTGCAATATAAAATATTCGCGCATAATAATTGAAATATATAGTAAAATTAATTCGATGATTAATTGCAATCAATTCGATTCGATAAATTCAATTAATTCAACGTCACTGAGCCTCCAATTGTACCAATTCTTTATCTTCATTTTTCAATGATCCTGACGCATATATACAATACATATATACATTTGATACAATGATCGTTATCTTTGCTCCCAGCATCTATCGCTCTTTTTATATCTCTCTATTTTTCTTAATTCTCGCTCGATTCATGGGTTTTACTTTGAAACGGTAATTTACAATGACGATATTTTGATAAAAAAATTTCAGTAATGGCGTACATGGAGATGTTTGGAAATTGCTCGCACAGTAACAACGATTTTATTTCGGGACTTGGCACACGACACTCAGTGGCTGCTTACAATTCAATGCAGGCTGAGTGGCAACAACACGAAATGGCCCTCACGACCACTCAATCATGCTCCTCAATGGTTCACACAATGACGAGCCTTCATGACGGTTCGAGGTACGTTAATGACGAGACATTTTAACAAAAAATTTCAATACGTTAAACAAGTAAATTTTAAAATTGGCGAAATCCATTTTTTTTTTTATGAGGCCGAAGCATTTTGTTCTTCATTAATTACCAAATTGTTACATGGGCTCTTAAGCTTTTATCGAGTCTACAATAAAAATAATTTAAAAAAAAAAAAATTGTGCATAATTAAATTTTTATTTCGTCGCCAATTTATTATTATTTCCATGCATTGGATAGATACAAATATTAGATATGATAATTTTGTATTATTGAAAATGGACATAACATTTTTTACTGTAATGAGAAAATTAAATTTAGACAATTAAAGATTAAATCGAAAATATCGAATGTCCGTATTAAATGAATAAATCCTTATAAATCCTCTTTTCAGCATATCAATCTCAATGAGTCCAACCATAAAGGAAATCCCCAATAATTTAATTCAGCTACCGCCGGCATTGCCACCGAAAAGATCGAGATCGATAAAATCAAACTCGACACCACCGCCAGTATCGCCAAAACCAACGATAAGCATGCAGAGTATAAACACACCAGATCCAGTAGTAACGTCGAGTCCGATAAAGCTCGAGGAAACGACAAATTCCATTAACGAAAAGAAAACTTCAACATCCCCGGCTGTACTGACGCTGGTATGGAAAATGGCCGATTTAAATTAATGATAATCAAATGATAAAAATGCCTGGACTACAATTTTTTAATTTTGTGTTTTCTTTTTAAACAAAATTTATTTTTTCGTTAGAATAACAACGTAACATTGGACGTTTCTCTTCCACCCTCGAGACCAGCGAGTAACACGAGATCATCAATATCCGTGGACGAAAATACCTTAGAACTTCGTGACATTGATCAGGACGATGGAATATTGGACGAATTGGACATAAGCAAATATCTCGTGTTTAAAAAACCAGACGAGGATGGACCGGATATTCGTGGCGGTAATCCTGACGCTTTGCTCATTCACGCCACCAAAGCCAACAAGCACGGTAATGTTTTTTCCATATTTACCCCTTAATTAAAAAGCTTGGAAGAGCAATCGAGATTTTGCCAAATTTTATAAACTCGTCAAATAAATATGTGAATTATTTAATGCGGCAAACAGACGAGAAAGAATCAGGTTTGTCCGATCTTTAGCCAATAATACATTTTTTTTTCCCATAGCTAAGATCGTTTAGAACATTAATATTTTAATGACAGGTCATTTTTGTGCAGATTTCCTGTATCAGGAAGCATTCTTGACGACCTACAGGACTTTCATGTCGCCCCTCGAGCTGATACAAAAATTGCACAGGCGACATCAGAGATTCTCGTGCTCGCCGGACGTCGTTAAACAACGTGCTGCTCGGGAGGCTTTCTCATTACTCGTACGAGTCGTCAGTGATCTCACGTGAGTCAAAAAATTATTATCACGTCGAATTCTTGTCGGAAAAAAATATATATATAAAGATGAAGAGAATAATGTACATAATGAGGAAAATAATAAATGTAATAATCATCTAGTTAATTATCAAAATAATCATGTCGATATTAATTTAATAAATAATTTAAATTGTGCTTGCAACGATAGATTTTCATTTGGAAAAAAAAAACTTTTAATGTAAAAATTTGAAATTTTTAAATCCATACAGAATGTCCGATCTCGACGATGTTTTGCTACAGACGTTAATGGAATTTGTCCAACAATTGGTATGCAGCGGTGATTTAACAATGGCGAAAGCTTTGCGTGTGAAAATTCTCGAAAAACATGCGACAAAACAGTTGCAAGCAACACAACCGATACTCTCGTCGTTGAGCGTATCGACGAAGCAAGCCTCATTGTTGGATTTCAAAAGCGAACAGATTGCCGAGCAAATGACACTCTTGGACGCGGAGCTATTTATGAAGATTGAGATACCGGAAGTTCTCATATGGGCGCAAGAACAGAACGAGGAGAGGAGTCCAAATTTAACGAGATTCACGGAACATTTTAATAAAATGTCGTATTGGGCAAGATCGAGGATACTCGAGCATAGAATGGAAAACGAGGCAAAGGATAGAGAGAAATATGTCGTGAAATTCATTAAAATAATGAAACATCTGAGAAAGATAAATAATTTTAATAGTTATCTGGCATTACTCTCGGCGCTCGACAGTGCACCGATCAGAAGGCTCGAGTGGCAAAAACACATTACCGAGGGTCTCAAGGAGTATTGCGCGTTGATTGATAGCTCGAGCAGCTTCAGAGCATACAGACAAGCACTCGCTGAAACTCAACCACCCTGCATACCATACATGTGAGTTTATTCCTATAATTATATCACACTGAGGAACGAGTCTTGGCTTGCGACGAAAATTAATACAGACGAATTTATCGAAAAATATTGTGCGTGTTAAAAAGGATTAGTGAAGACAATTTGTAAATACGAAAATCAAATTTTTTCAATATATTTGATTCTTAAGTCAATTCCTTTATGCTGTTTTAGTAGAAAGTTTTTCGAGTTACTTTTGTTAAAAATCAATATTTTTCGCATCTTCGATATATTGTATATATATATATATTTTTTTAATTTTTATCATGGAGATACTCTACAATTTGCATTTATTTGTACTTTTGGGTAGGAATGTACGTGGAACATTTCAGTGATGTAAAATTCTCATAGGTCCGAGAGTAATAGTTACAGTCTTCTGGAGAAAAAAATTTAATGATAAATAATAATATTTTCGGGCAAAATAAAAATCTTAAAGTTTTACTTTAATGCTTCCTACAATAATTTGTACCAGTCCCAAAAATTTACATTCTCAATTGAAAGATAAGTTTTTTTTTAAATGTTACGTTTATATTGACTTTTTGCATCGCATTAAAAAATGTTTTTCAATTCCACGATGTTCTTGAGGATGTCAAAAAAAAAAGTAATTTCATCTTATTGAAGATTTAACTTTCTTTTTTTTTTTTCAACAGAGGACTCGTACTTCAAGATTTGACATTCGTCCATATTGGAAACAGCGATCTTCTGCCAGACGGTACAATAAATTTTTCCAAGCGATGGCAACAGTTCAATATCGTTGAGAACATGAAGAGATTCAAGAAGGGGTGAGCTCAAATTTTTATTTATTTAATTACAGGCTAATTTAACCGATAAATTTACGCAAAAATATGATTTCATTGCTTTCAGAACGTATTCGTTCAAGAAGCATGAGAGAATAATAACGTTCTTCAACAACTTTAGCGATTTCTTGTGCGAGGATGCGATGTGGCAGATCTCAGAGAGCATAAAGCCTCGCGGTGGTAAAAAGCCACAGCCACAAAACTAGAATAACTCGCCAAAATGAAAAGAACACACACACACACACACACGTCTATATAAAACGAGAGAGATTCTGACTAATTGATAATTAGTATTTTGCGGGAGTTACGAAAGAAAAGAAAAATGAGAGTAAGAAATTGTACTCTCGTAAAATTAAGGATAAACCTCTGTGAGGTTGATAGAGAGACCCGAGACGTGAAAAAACGTTTAAAAAAATGCATGAATGAAAGTTTGCACGAAAGATGCCATGTAATTTTTGGCGGAAGAAACACAGAAATGGCTGAAAGATTTTGTCAGGCCATTTGAATAAATGAAAAACAAATCTCTCTCTCCTATCTCGTATCGCTTATCAATTATACAAAAAAAAAGAATTTGCTCGAATCGCTTTGAACAATACGCACGATTTACAAATATAATTCGGTAAATCGAAAAAAAAAAAAGAAGAGAAAAACAAAATGCTTGGTTGCACAAGAGGGGAGATAAAATGAGAGAGAAAGAGTTAGAATTAAATGAAAATAAATGGCTGCATTGAAGCGTCGAATTTCAATTCTCTATATATATATATATGATAAAACGTATCGGTGTAAATTTTTATTTATTGAAATCGTTCGTCTATATTTCAATATACGAACGTACAGTGTAAAAAACAGCATTCTTGTAGTCTAGATTCCCCGTGCGATAATACTTTTTAATTCTCTCCACTTGGCTGTCTATGATTTTTACAATTATTATTATTATTATTATTTTATGTATGACACAAGACATATATATGTGCGTCTGTGTACGTTAGTTCGTCGTAGTAGATTTTACGTTACGTAGTTAGAAAAACGTTTTAATGGTCAACGGCGTTGCTGTTGATTACACAAGGAGAGAACACCAATTACGTTGATTAAATGTAGTGCCATCCGAGGGTCTTTGAGTCTCGTGACTTGCGACTGGCACGTTGTGAAGAAAAAAAAAACAAAGAGGTCTCTCGTATTGTCATGAGCAAAGAGACACGTGGCTAACGACTGAGACCAACTGTTACATATACTATTGTATATGATTATGTAGGGAAAGAAGGAACAATTTTTTTTTCTTTTTTTTTTTTTCATTATTCTTTCCTCTTCTTTTTCGTTGGTTTTGGTGGACTTGTTAAAAACAATAACAAAAAAAAGAATTTGATGTTCCAAGCTTTCGGCTTTGAGTCCCATATATCGCTATTACAATATACATATGTAGGCATTCCACGCCAAGTCCGCCACTCAAAACATGACTGTAGCTTAATTTGTTTGTTATATATTGGGGTATCCAAGTAATAATAATACTTTTACCGAGTATTAAGAGCGATAATTCGTTGGAGTACACGGATTTTGTCATTTTTTCTTTAAATAGATGTATCCTAACAATGGTGCATCGTACTGAAAAGTTATGAAGAATAAAAGTTTTTTTAATTTTTATAACCTACGATGAAAAAATATATATAAATTTATTGCAGCGGCATAAACCCGTTCTTGAAAAAAAAAATGATATTATATTTTTTCCTGCTCAAAGGCTCAAAGGCGGACCATTCAATTTTTTTAATATTCTGTAGCTAAAATATGAATTTTGTGCAAAATTATAGCATGAGACATTTAGGCCGTTTTGAAGTTATATATTTTTTAATCGGAGTAGTTCGAATGTTTTTCCTGGCCGATTATGTTTGGCTTTGAACTTTGGCGTCGGCTAGCTTAAAAAAATTGAAAAAATTGAATGACCCGGATATATTATGGCCTTTGATCAGGAAAAAATATAATATAATGTTTTTTTCAAAAACAGGCTTATGCTGCAGCAATAAATTTATACATATTTTTTTCATCGTAGGTTATGAAAATTAAAAAAACTCATTCTTCATAATTTTCCAATACGTTGAACCATTGTGAGGATATATCTATTTAAAGAAAAAATCCATGAATTCCAACGAATAAAGTATTATCGATTTTAATACTCGGTAAAAGTATTGGACTTAGATACCCCAATATGTAAAAAAAATTTAAGCGATAGTCATTTTTTGGGTGGCTGACTTGGCGTGGAATGCCTCATATATATATATATCTAGGTTTATTAGGCGAATCATTGAATGAGCAAGGAAAAGTGAGGAGGGAGAAGCTTCATGCAGAAATCGAGGATCCTTGGGAATGTTTTAATTATTTAAAGAAGTACGACTCAATCACGAGATCGTTCTAAAATTCTCTCTTTTACGAGAGTCCAACAAAAAAAGCTCCCCCCCCTCGTAAATCGAAAACTGTACTATATATTACTCTTCTTTCACTCAACATTCCAGCGTGTGAAAGAACTTTTAATAATAATGGTAATAATATTAACGATAATGATAACATGGAACAAGGCCGGAACTCGATTATACTCATATCCGTTTATAGTCACTATACCTATGATAACTCGTACATAATTCGCAGGAACAAAGAATCTTCAATATCGTCAAATCGCGTCAATTTTTTTAAATTTTTATCTTTCTTTATTTTTATTTAACATTTACGAGAAATCGTTAAAAAGCTTCGTTACACTTTATATAATACGACGATTGGATGAAATGTGTATTTCGATATCCGTTCTTTGTAACAGTTTCGAATGTGGCGAGTGTGTAATATGAGAATCTGAGGATATTATTTATTATTGATTCGAAGCGTGTCACGGTGAATGGTTTAGACTGTGTGCATGATGCGCGTGTGAAAATGAATGAGAAAGATTCTGTGAATTCTGGGGATAAGGAAAAAAAACAAAAAGATGGCCTAAAAAAGTGAATCTGAGCGTGCGATGATCCCCGAAGGAGTGATAAATGTTTAAAAGCCGATACAAAACAACCAAAAGAACTAAGCAATTCAGCCGATAGAGCTAAAAACTAGCGTAGAACTTTGCCTTTCATCGGTGTCGAGAGATGTTATCTCGAACGACGTAACACCAAAACAAGAAAACAACAACAACAACAAAACATTGATAGAGTTGTTTTTTAAGAATCGTACTAAAAATAGCAACACCAGTAATAACGACGTAAAGCTTCGAGCTGATTTATACAACTTTTAATTACAAATAGCGAGTTCATGCCCTAGCAGAGCCAAAAAAAAAAAAAGAATTTCGTATTTTTTTCTCTTTGTATTGAAGCAAAACCAAGGTATCCAACTTTGAAACCAATATTAAAGGAAAATTTCATCGAACTTTTCACTCATTTTTTTATCTAAGCTTTTTCCAATTTCGTTTGTAAATTAGCTACAATTTCTATTTAATCAAAACTGAATTTTCGTCCAATTTCATATAAATTTACGTCAAATTATTTGTAATTTTTTTCATTTATTTTCTCGTGCATATGAAACCTGCTAGGGGGCGTTGTTATAAAATTCACTACTGTCACGTAGAACTTCCGAACAGCAATATATGTGTATTTATTCGTGTACGTCTAATAGAGAAAGCCACGTATAAAACTTCACGAGTAAGAAAAAATTTGCTATTAGTATTTTTGTTTTGTCAACCGAATCGGGTACAACTGATCGATCTGTATGATGAGTGTGAATAAGGTGTTTTTGGAGGTTAGAACGCGTGCGAATTTGTCAGCGTGCATGAGAAGAATGTTTGTTAAAAGTCTTTTTTTTCAATTTCGTAGCTAGCTCGTCTATCTAATATATATATATATATATAATTATCTAAGAAGATTCATGAATGTTGTAAATAATTGAATTGTACCAATCGTTTCTTATACTACGATAATAGCGTCGAATATTAGTTGAATTTGTAAATGTACATTTTCATACACAAAACAGACGGACACTACACGCAGAGACGCGGGAAAAACGTCCCGCTGATTATTAAATTTTAAGCATGCATTATGCCAACTCGCGAGACCATGAAGCTCTCCGAGCTGGCCATTTTTTTTTTTTTTTTTTTTTTTTTTATCATTGCGATGCCATATTACGTTTTAGCATTATTGTATTGTGTATCTGCGAAATTTGATATATGATTTTTATTTAATTGAGAGATTAAAACGTGAATAGAATGAGACGAGCGTTTTTGTATATGATTTTTCGTATGTTTTATTATTATTTCTCGCCCAAAGGACAAAAAAAACAACCGGGTACGCCATTTTTATTTGAATTTGGTTACTCACTCATGCGTTGATCGTTGGTTCCGAATTCATTTTGCCATATTTCGCGGATAATTTCCTCGGGAATGTTACAGATGCTCGTGTGCGTTTGATTCAAATGATCAAGACGAGAAAATAAACCGAAACGAGCTCGTAATAATTTTGTTTTGAAAATAATTAACACTCAACACTTCACTCACACTTCACAAACGACGTCAAGTGCATCGGTACGCCGGGTGAAAACTGGGCGACGGTGGCGCCGTCGCAACCGGCGGAAATGACGCAACTCTGTTATTTTCTCTACTGCTTGGCGCATGCGCGTCTCCTCTCCGGCATATCGTGAGCTTGTACACAAACGCAATTGAATGTGACGAAACGCACACATCAATATATATGGCGCGTTGATGTGCGATCAGGTGACGATTGCGTCAGGCGCATTTTCGCCGCCAGGTGGCGATACTTGAGTTAGGCAGCTTAAAGGTTTCCCCGTATAGTCCTAGAAACGGAAAAAACTTTTGTGAACCTTGAAAGGTCACTGGGAAAAAGCTGGGCTGGCATTATAAATTTCGAGCTACTGATTATGAAATTGTCAATTATTTTTCATTAAAAAATTTAAAAAGTCGTCATAAAAACAATAAATTTTGATAAACGTATAACGCGATAACGACTTGACTAATGACATTTTTCCAAGAGATACTTTTTGTGGAGCTTGAAATTGTCTATAAAAAAGTTCCAATGTATGTTATTCCAATCCATGAGCTGTTTTTAGAAAATCAATTATTAATATTCGGATAATGAAATACTTGGCAACGAAGAGTTGAAACTCGCCAGTACGAAGGGAAGACTCAATTTTTGTAAAATTGGTTAGATGCCCGAGATAATTAATATAAACCTTTTTTATGGAGAATCGCATGCTCTACAAATAAGAAATCTTATAAAAATCTCGTTAGACAATCCGTTGACGAGTTGTTCGTCATAAAGATTTATTTTATTTATAACACTTGATCGATATTTCTTTTGTGAACAAAAAAAAAACACATTTTAGCAATCTCGGAATCGAAAAAAACTTGCCCAGATTTTTCTATGAATCTTTTAGTCTCCACAGCTCCAGAATTAGTAGAGAGTCATTGTTAGAAAAATAGAGACACATAAATAAATAAATAAATAAACAAATGAAATAAGAAAAAATGACGAGTGAGATCGAAACGTGAATACGCAACGAATAAAACAACATAAAATAACATTAGAACACAAGATATATCGATAACAGTTAACACACAAAAAATATTGTAAGACGTTTTGAGAAAGTAAAAAACAAAAATGGCGCAAACTGCGTTATCAAAATTAACGACGACTCTATCGTATTTAGCTGTAATTTAAAAAATAATTCACCCTCATATTTCGATGTTTTTGTATTGCTCGCTGTGAGTGTCATGCAGTTTTCGTTATTCCGAGAGTCTGGAATATTATAGTTGACAAAAGAAAAATTGTTTTTATTCTCACAGTAATAAATACACGATATACAACCGAGGTAATTAATATTTTGATCAAGGAAAATGAAGTTTGAGGCTCGTTGCAATTGAACAAATTTATTTTACGATTAGCCAGATGATAACGATTCAAACGAATGAAACAAAATCAAATAACAAATTCTCGCCGAAGTCAGATTTAAAAAAATAACAATAAAAATAAAAAATATTCTCAGTGTGCCGTTATGAATAGTTAACGAATAATTGTTACTCTTAGCCAATATTAGGGAGAAAAAAATACCGATCATGCAATTATTAAATATTCCATGTGTTTAAGAAAAACAAAAAAAAACAAAAAAAAACGTCTCTTGAGAAAAACCTATGTGTGTATAACTTAACGAAATATAGAGAATCAGTGGTAAGTATTTAGTATCTACACACTTAACACGCAAACGTGATCGCACCAAATGCTCAACGCTCCGATAGAACATAAAAAAAAAATTAAACAAAACAAAGAAAAAAAGATAAAAAAATCAAGTCGAAAATTGATGGAGCTTTGATCATTGCAGCAACAGCAAACACATATCCATAAGGCTCAGAATTATTCAAAGTACGAAATAGACATACTAAGAAGGTTGAAAAATGATATATATATATATATATATATATATATATATATATATATATATATATATATATATATCCACGGGTTGTAAACTGTAAGAACTGTATCCGTCAGAAACAGAGCGAGAAAACGAGAGAATTAATTACATAATGTCCTCGTCATTTTTTATTCTTTATTTGTATTTTTTATATTTTCAATCAACAAAACTTTCACAACGAAATCGAGTCGCATAATTGTTCGCGACATCATTTTTGCAATAGAATTAACGAAAATTCCAGTCTGTCTAAATGAGAAGAAAGAAATTATCATTTGGTGGTAAATGACAGATAAAAAAAAAAAAAGCTTTTCACTGTATGAACTGCAGACGGGAAAAATACGCGTTTAATATCGGTTCGTGGCACAAAACTTTTTTCCAATGACACAATTTTGCCTCTTCCCATTCTTGGTAAATATCTAACTCGCACAGTTTTATCGAGCATATCATTGGTAAGTGAGTGATATTAATATTACACCCTGGGAATCCTCTTTAGGTATAAATCATACACACATTAACGCTGTACGAGATTAATAATGAAAAAAAAGCAGATGAGATTTTGAATCGTTAATGAGATAATTAAAAAATGGAGAAAAAGTGCTCGTGTTTGGGTGATTCGTTGATTGATTTTAAATCAAATGTATTTGCGCATATTTCGTAGTTTCAAGCTACAATCGTCATAATATTTTTCTATGTACTATATTTTTTATTCCGACCTGCCCATACAATTGTGTAATTTGTGTGTGAAAGTGTAGGGATGAAAAAAAATAAAAGAAAAGTTTCGCGATCATGAGAGTTTGCAAACACGATTGTATAAATACATTCACATTTATTGGTATAATACCGAAATGACTATAACTATATTTTACCTTCTCATAATGTTTTACTTAAGTATACTGAACTTTAACCCTACATATACACAAATCAAACATACAAACACTTAATATTTGTATATGCGTACGATATGATTCGAAAAAGAAGGAAGTATTTCTTGCTTGTTTGTAACGGACCGAGAATTTGTATGGAGAACGATTAAATAAAATAATATGCGAAAAATTGTGCAGAGATTAAATATTATTTTTCATTTTACCGAATATTAAGTATATCAATTTTTATTTTTTTTATTAATAACGTTTATTGAATTTTACCGTCTGTACACAAAGCATGAATCATATTATTTGAAACCATCGATATTACGATATAGGAATATATAAATTTTAAAAATATGTAGCACAAAAATTGCATCCCTTCGATTTCGAGATTTTCCGGGTAGAAACAAATCTTCGTATTTCAAGCAAAGTTCTCTGATTTGTTTTTTTTTTTTTTTCTATCAATGAAATTATCACTTGGAGCAAGTGTATTTTTCTCTTATTAGACACCGAATAAACTTTGTGGTAAATGTGGTAGCGGTCATACATAGCCGTAGTACAAGTGCATGGTGTCGGATAACCGTTGCTTTTCTAGCTCAAGGATGAAAGCAAATAAATTTGTATCTGGAAAAAAGAGACAGAATGATAAAAAAAAAAGCACATGGAGCACCATTTCCTTCCGGTCATTTCATGCTCTGTCTCTGTTTATCATATCACTGCACTCTGTTACGACTCATCATTATATACGAAGCTGAGGCGATAGTTGCTCGTCTGAATTAGAGTCAGAGCATCAGAGATATTTTCCAATTAAATTGACGTTCGTACATGTATAATTGTGTCAATGATTCACAGAGAAGACTAAAAATTAACTTTCATGTTCAATACAAATTATTGCAGTATCATTTTTAATATTATTCCAATTTATTGAGGGTTAAATATATTTTACATGAACTAAACTACAGAATTATGAAATTTATGGTTTCCCTCCTACTGGTAAATTATATTGACGTTTGTTGCATAAGTTTTATGGCGCCAGAATGCTCTCTCAGCCCTCAAAGGACTGAAAGTGTCTCGAGAGAGAGAGTCAAATGTCTGTCTCTTCTGACAATGAGTTGAATTAAACAGCAACCTGTCTGTGTTTATTCTTAAAGACGAGTTCAATATCGGTATACGCTATTATGACTCCATGCAGGTTCTCAAGCTGCTCGGTAAAAAATACATTTTGAAAGTTTATTCCCTTGTGAGAGTGAGAAATATATTTTAATTAAAAATAATTGCTTATTGTCGAGAATGACAAACGTATATATATAGAACATTTAATACATTTTATTAATAAAATTATATAAATTTAAATAAAATGTAAATAAATATGTGATGAATAATGAATATCTGGCCAAAGTGAGGGCGTCACTGACGGTGTGAAAAATTCCAGAAAAGGTTTTTGCCGTAAATTCTTGGCCAGCGAGAGGGGGGAAAACTCATTTACGCCGGGGAATACTCGGGTCGGCGTTTGAGTTATGAAAGCCAGGTCAGGGCTGGCTGGATTTCTCTCTTTCTCTTTCTTCCAAGCGACATTACGTGGGTAACGTCGTATTGCTGCTGTGCTGCTGCTGCTGCTGCTGCTGGGTCACCGAGATATAGGGTTTAAGTCGTCCATTGAAACATGACTGTGTCTGCGATAACTACAAAAATATTCGACATACACAACTCAAGAAAAAGTAGAAGAAGAAGAAGAAGAAGAAGAAGAAGACGACGAGGTTTGGTTAGAATCCAGTGGGAAAGTTACGTTCACATTTGGTCATGATTATTAATGCATCAGGCCGCGGAGTAAAAGGCATACAAGAGACCTGACTAAAAACGCTTCTATGAGAGGGCTCTCTCGAGATAAGAGGCGTCCATTTAAAATGATTTTTCAAGATTCCCACAGAATTGAAGTAGCTCGCTCAGAAAAAACCGCGAGTATAGAATAATAATAATAAAAATAATAATAGTCCTGGATCAACATCAAACCAAAATATAAATATAAATTCAAATCAAAGATGGTCGCAAGTGGCAGATCAGCTATACAAAGCAAAGCAGATGGACATGTAGGAAATGTAATAAAAATACAAAATTATACAAATGAATATGGAGAGAAAATAAGAAAGACAGCGTAAATATGCGTATGTGTACTCTCTTCAGCGTTATACTTGACACCTGGACATTCGTAGAGGACCAAAAAATTTTTAATCTCAAGTTTGTGCCTTTTTTTTAAATTATCTTATCACTAATAATTTTATCTCTAATAATAAAAATAATAATAACCCTGGATCCACATCAAACCAAAATATAAATATAAAGTCAAATCAAAGATGGTCGCAAGTGGCAGATCAGCTATACAAAGCAAAGCAGATGGACATGTAGGAAATGTAATAAAAATACAAAATTATACAAATGAATATGGAGAGAAAATAAGAAAGACAGCGTAAATATGCGTATGTGTACTCTCTTCAGCGTTATACCTGACACCTGGACATTCGTAGAGGACCAACAATTTTTTAATCTCAAGTTTGTGCCTTTTTTTTAAATTATCTTATCACTAATAATTTTATCTCTAATAATAAAAATAATAATAATCCTGGATCCACATCAAACCAAAATATAAATATAACGTCAAATCAAAGATGGTCGCAAGTGGCAGATCAGCTATACAAAGCAAAGCAGATGGACATATAGGAAATGTAATAAAAATACAAAATTATACAAATGAATATGGAGAGAAAATAAGAATGACAGCGTAAATATGCGTATGTGTACTCTCTTCAGCGTTATACTTGACACCTGGACATTCGTAGAGGACCAACAAATTTTTAATCTCAAGTTTGTGTCTTTTTTTTAAATTATCTTGATAAAAATGTTCGAGTAAATTTTTGCGGTAAAATTGTGAGTATAATGCAGGATTGTCTGCAGCATGAGAACCCATGGCTGTGTAAATCTTTGGCCTGTGTGAAATACCAAAGAGCAGGGGGGCGTTCCTCGAAGTAAAAGAAGCCTTTAGGACTCCTTGGAGTCAAACCAGAAAAACCGGCCTGCTGGTTTCTCAGAGTCTCTCTCGTTCTTTCTCTCTGTCTCTGTCCAGCTCTCTCTCTCTCTCTCTCTCTCTGTCTGTCTCACGTAACTTGTCTGCCTCCCCCACCTTTCTCTCAACGAGAAAAGTCCACATTCTCTCTGCAGATATTCCAGTCGTTTATGGTCACAGAAATACATCGTCGATTTCTCGATCGTATGAATTTTTTTTGTCAATATTCAAATTAAAAATTACAAGCGAGATGACGTTATTTGAATTTTTACAGCTAGCCACGAAATCTCCATTGACATTCAGCCATTTTTAATCGGAAGGAACGCCATATTTTGGCACCATCACTCAATTTCTCCAGTAGGTCGTGTTTCGCCATTTCCGGCAATACAAAGTAGACAATTTATTTTATTAATTCGAATTGAGAAAATATCGAACAATTCCTCGTAATCACTTTATGAAATTTTCCCAATGAAATCTCAAAAACGATTCTTCGTAAATGATTTATTCTCAATGAATAAAAAATTGCTTCTTCGTAAATGCTAATTGTATAATATATATATATAGTGAGAGTAAATCGTTTCGTTCAAACAGTAGAGATACTTGAGCGAATCAAGGACCTGAAGCGATGCGATATCTTTTATAAGGCCACATGAGTTTAGTGGATCTTACAGTTTGGTTTGAACGACCAATGGCCAGTATGGAATTAAGGAACATGTCAACTAGTGGTGCTACTTTAGATGCTTTCCAAAAAAAAAATGCTATATTCTGTTGAACAAACAAAATGTGAAATTCCGTGTTAAATATTGTTACAAACAAATTTTCTTGTCGAAGACGCCGCCCTATTTGTACAAGTCAGTGGTCAAGCTTATGCTCGATCATTTTTAAGGTTTTAAGGTTAAGATGATTATTATGATTATGTGTAATTTTTAATACTGAACATGATAATAAGATCATAATAATGATGATAATAATAATTAATCACTGATAAGTCTTTTGGTATTGATAATTTAATATTATAACGAGGATAGCACGTGTCAACCCAATGAATCGAACACACCAGACAATATGGCGAGCCGGTTGCATTATTTTTAAATCGTTGTTTCGTCTTTCTTTTCTTCCGCACGTCCAGACGTTGCTTATGCGGTATACACATAATACTACAAATTCAGCAAGCGCGCGAGCCAGAATTCTCATGTTTCATTCTCCGTAAACGCACACGAGCTTTCTTGCGATAGCTGGACTGCTGGACGTCAAAAAGGTATGTAGGCATACTGGGTGGCTGATCTCTGTGAGAGAGGGTACTGAGAGATGGGTTAATTCGTTTGACCCAGCTCGTGTTATGGGCTCTCCGTCTCTCACAGTAACTTTACTCACGCGGTCTCGAAATTATTCTTCGCGCGACAAAGTCTCACATTCTCGAGCAACTCTTGCTGGCTCAGAATATGATAAGTTTTTATTAAACTCTTCGCTTCGGTGTCATATACATATATATATTTATAAAATGATTCTAATAATATATAAATAGTATAAAATATAGAATACGAAATATTTTGTAAAAAGTCACTAAGTATGAAAAATGTATTATCGCGTGAATATTAATGGAAAGAAAAAAAAATACAATTATTTTTATCGCATATTATTTCGATGGATGTTCCATTTAAACTCCACCTCCTCGAATTACATTAACTTACATATATATGTATATATATATATAATATTTAGAATGTACAATTTTATGATTTTCATTTGCAGATATTTTAGCCTCGGGCTAAAAATATATAAAATCTATCTATAATATTCTAAAATTATAGATAGATATTATATATAATATCTAAAAATATTTTAGATCGCATTTAGAACGAGGAAAATTTGATGGAAAATGAACGGTTTTAAAAATGTGGAAAAATTCTCGCTAGAAGTGAAGAGATTAAGCATCACGGTCGTTGGTATACGTATATTATGAACGTCTCTCATCTTATTTTTATCCAACAAGGCAGACGACTTGGTCGTTCTGTATGAAGAGCGCGAGATGGAGAGGGAAGATGAGAGAATGATAGGGAGCTCATTGTATAATATACCGAGTACTATCACACACGGGGTCATTTAAAACTGACGAGCTTATGGTAAAGATTTAAACATGCTCATATATATCGTTTCATGTCTCATATATTCTCGTGCAAAGTACGTGTGTAAGCGATGACGTTTGTGGTCGTCGAGCTCGTGCCACGTGGCCATTCTCGCGAGACGAGTTTCTTTGTCTTCGAGACTGCGCATTCGCGAGTTCTCCCGCAAATACCTGTGAGACCGAGAGCGGGTCTGTCACTGATCATAATTGCCACACGAGAGAGCTTTCGAGATCGAATGAGAAGAAAAAAATATAAAATCTCTTCCCTCCAGATCAGCGTGAAAGCGAAATAAGAGAAAGTGGAAGAAAAAAAAATAGAAACGATCCTGCCAGGATTCGAACCTGGAATCTTCTGATCCGTAGTCAGACGCGTTATCCGTTGCGCCACAGGACCTTAGATACTTGTCAAAGCTCATTTGAGCGCTCAGATTGCCCAATTTCCTCAAAATTCTATAATGAGTTATCCATTAAGAGATTACCCATATATTTAATTTATCATCTCACTCGCTAATCGTGCGAAATTTGTAAAAAGTGAACCAGTTCTTGTCAATAAAAAAGAACTAACTGACTTACCAACTGCGAATGTTTTGCCCAAATTATACTCATTATGCTTATTATAATAATATTAAATCAATTTAACTCGTTGAATCAACAAAGTGTAACATGTTTTATGCACTAAACTGTACACGGCAAAAGTGTCTCAAGCTTTGGTGACAAATTCTATCAATATTCATATTATAATTAGTCACAACATTACTGAAAAATTTTCATTTATATTTATTTTTATTCAAACCAATCCGTTTTCGAACACTTTAATCGAGTCAACATCAATGAGAAAATACCAAACTCTATATTTTAATGGAGAGGATATGAGTTAAAAAATTGAAATAGAGTTGAATTTATATATACTGTTTGAAAATTTGCTCGTCTCATAATTTATACTGATTGGGAAATAATCATTGCATACGCGATGAAAAAATTCTACAAACGAATTATCAAACGAAACTGCTTGTACATAATTAATTGCATCACTCGATTAAAATTTATCAACTGATAAACTCGTAATACAGAAATTTCCGCGCTTTACGAGCAATGTCATGGGTTCGCAATGGCGGCTCAATAAACACTTTTATCCAAGAGAGATGAATATTTCATGCGAAATTCACTTCACGCGTTCGTCTTCTTTCGAAAAGTTTGCTCAACGTGACGTGAATATGCTTCATGGCATTTCGCATAAATGAACCGTTCTCGGTCAAGTGCTGGTCGCGCGATCATGGGCGACAATACGGGTTGACCGTAGTCATTATCGATGATCACCCTCGAAAATTAGTCAGACATTGACGCCTCTTTCGTCTCTCTTTATACTCTTTTGCCATTTCATGCCTGCACGCATTGAAATTTCACACGCCAAATTTTGGTACACAATAGCCCCCAATATAATACTGTATTGCATGTATATTGAGACGAAGCACGAGCAGCGTTTTGTACAAATCTGAATACCAATAATCGCTCGTATCAAGTCCTCTCATCGTGTTCTAAACGTACTATCGACATTATTATTATATATGGGGCATCCCACACAAAATCGATATGCCCGTGGCCTTCATGCTCTCGGATTTTGCTCCTAATTTTTTATAAGATTGTCACAACCCCAAAAGCCATGCAAAATTTTTTGTAGATTTTTTTGACCAGCTCCCATTTAATAATGATTTTTTCAAAGAAAATTATACGTATAACTGACGAAACAAAAAGTTAGGCACAATTTAATAATTTTCAACAATTCACGAAAATTCTGTTTTAGATATAACAAATTTTAAGTCATATTCCAGAATGGGTCAGCCCACGTTTCTATTTATTTCAATTTGAAATATACTTGAAATAATTTGAATCGTACGTCGGCCCACTGCGGGATGTGGTTTGATATCGAACAGATTTTTCAGAATTTTTCCAGATATTTTTTATTTCCAAACCATATCAGAGTTAAAAAAAAAAAAACGTGTAGTGGTATAATTTCGTAATGGAAATTTTTTACTTTGTTTTTCAAAATACCTATGGCATATATACAAATTTATGAGCTAAATTTCAGAGTAAGAAAAGAGTGAAATTTTTTTGGAGCATCCTCTGCCAGTTATTAAAATGATTAAACTACGTCATGCAGTGGGCTGACGTATTGCTCGAATTATTCCAAGTATATTTATTTAAAAATTTTTTTAAACCGAAATTTTTTTAAGCCTATTGTAAGTAACGACCATTTTGGTAAACCCATTTGGTCATTAATGGCCTCGATAGAATCTGTAACACGATTCCACCGTCAATTGAGGAAACAAATCCCTGGTCTGAAAAAAGTGATTTTTTTTTGGAGCATCCTCTGTCAGTTATTAAAATGATTAAACTATGATTAAAGTAATAAAATAAAATGATTAAAGTAACGACCATTTTGGTAAACCCATTTTCTTTTCAACTTTTTCCATTCTATTAGGATTCTACAGGGGCAAAAATATTTTCCCTTGGTCACAAATTTCTTTTTCCGTTTCATGAAAAATCTAAAACTTCGATGACTGCCCAAAAATGTTTTTCAGTCAGTTAGAAATAAATTTTTCGCATGGTATGGTCAATAATTATTGGGCCGAAGAATATTTTTATCCTTTTATGTAGATTTATAATATGTATTATCCACACGGACTACGATGGTGCTCTATAAACTGATTTAAATTTAGCTTTTCACATAAAGATACTTTGCAATATACTCGAAGTATGTGTATTTACTAAGTATATAGAAAAGCACATCTTCCCGTGTGTCGTTTATGAGAAAACCCGCGTTGCACCAGTTTCGTGTATACGAGTAAAAAGATATCTCGTGGTGTATAGAATACGATGGGTCCCGTGAATTGGTTACATAAAGTAATATAAAACGCTAAAAAGGTCATTAATGGCCTCGATAGAATCTGTAACACGATTCCACCGTCAATTGAGGAAACTGTGTCGGCGACTATACAGAGTATACATATGTGTGCTTCTTGTATGCCGCATGAAATTATGGAAAATGATGCTGATGACTGAGCAAAAATAGCCTTCGTCTAACGAGATGTTTTTTTCTTTACTGTTATTTTTTTTGCCAAGAAAAACTTATGAATTCATCCATGCGGGGGTTACCAATTATGCTATAATTGTGTGGGAAGTTTATCTTCTTATGGAAAAAAAAAAAAACAGATGAGAATAAAACAAACAAAATGACAATATGAATTAATAATTGATTGAAAAATATTTTATTGGTATTCTTAGCTTTCCGAACAAAATGTGTTTTATTTCGATTCTGTAACTTGCAAGTAGCATATTTTGTCAATTAAATGTTTCAATTAATCGTTAATGGCTTAATGATTCATTCGTTTAAAAATGACTTGGACTCTGAGGTCCATTCTTATCAATAACGATGGACTGATATCGCCCGCGAACAATATGAATCACGTCTGACGAGTAACTATTGATAGCTCAAGTCGAGAAATTGGAAAGAAAAAGTGTAATACCGTTGAGCACTTGTAACGAGTAATCGTTGATGACGATTCGAAGGAAGTGATAAGGTTCGATTGTTTTCAACTTGACACGTAAAAGGCATATCCACGCATGCAAACAGAGACAGACACGCATTAGTGCACATACATTTCAACATACAGACAGGATTGGCTGCGGCCTCTGTCTAATCCCCAGCGTAGTGATTCTCAAGCGAACATTTTTTAGCCAGCTAAAACCACGTAGGATTTATTAGTAATATTCACATCTATACATGTGTTGTATTATTATTATTTTTTTACAAATCTCTTTCTCAAGCTGTTGCAGAGATCGAGAAAGATGCAGAGAGACAGAGAGAGAGAGAGAGAGAGCTCGATGTATGTCGTTTTAAAAATTATTTTATCGTTTCTATCCTACTTATAAGATCGTTTTCATAGTTTTTGTGTCTGTTTATTCGCTCTGTGACCGAGACTTGTATGGCAAAGAGCGATAAGCATAATTATGATCTCAAAACCGCAAGGCTCGCTTGTACTCATACATCATGTGAGCATTGTGGCAGGTATAAATTATCGATGTTAGTTCAATTCGTTGAGTACAATCTACGGATAGTGACTCTCGGTCGACGCCAATGCAATGTAATGCGGTTTGTGGCTGTTGCCGATGACGGTGCAACTGATGCTGATGCTGCTATTCCTGCTGCTCCTCCTGCTGCTGCTGCATGTTCTCTTCACCACGAGAGTCTTGAACCGCAAGAACATCGTCAGATGGATTCGTGAAATTCGAGTAGGGTGTTTCGTTCTAGCCATGGCGAAGGTCTCGGTAAGATGAACTCTGAGTCTCACACACGCACACTCGGATGAAGCGACAGAGAGAGAGAGAGAGAGGGAGAGACGGAGGGGTTAAAGTAAAGGTGATGGAAAAAGAACAAGTGAGAAAGGCGAAGGTGGATTGTATCGGGATCTGGTCTGAGCTCGGATACACATACTGATGCATACATCGTGCCGAAAATCTCTTTCTTTTTTCGAAACTTCGTTCAAGGGGCCTTGGGAAAAAAAAAATCTGGCGATCGGTATAGTATGGGGACTTAGGGGAATAGGGGTAATGGTGGTCACTCAGAGGATAATTCTCATCTCCGGATGAAAAAGAGAAAAATATTTTTGAAGATTTTTCGAGAAAAAGATTCAATTCTCATTTTATTCTGGATAGCCAGTACGTGTTGAGATTGTCATCATAATTCTCGTTTGCATATATTTTTCACTGACTCCGGATTTTATAAATAGTGCTTCAATCAATCAATTAATTAGTTGCTAATTTATTAAATCATTTAAACAAAATTATGAGATTCTATCCCTCAGCATCATCCATATGTATGAAACGTGAGAAAATAGTCATCACACAACAAAGTGAACCGTTTCGTAGTTAAACGATCGGGAAGTATATTTTCATTCAATCTATTCTATAATATTTTTACGACGAGATAAATGGAATAATTAGATAACTGGCGAGATGAGTTTGTTAACTCAGTTTTCATGTTGGTGCGAAAATCAAATATCCGGTTTAATTTTACTTCCAGATTTTTGACAATATTGGTGACCATCATTTCCTTTTGACTCTCATCGCCTCGCTCTCTCCTAAATACCGTCACGAAGTTATTTCGAGACCGGCTGAGGCCCCCGTTGATTCTTGCTCACGTTCGCCACACGAGGGTCCCAAAGGATCGGCAGCACCTCAGCATTTCCCAATGTTCTCTGTCGTGGGTCCGCAAAAATTGCAACGTTGCACATCGTTTCCAATCGACAGACAGTGGGCGAGACAGAGAAAGAGAGGGAAAGAGAGAGAGAAGGAGAGAAATCCACAAGACGCGTTTCTTTTTCTCGTTGTCAGCTAACCAAGACGCTATGCTTTTCGACATAATCTCCATCTCGTTATCATCATGTGCTAATGAACTTGACCGGTAGCTCTGGTTTACGATAACGAGTATCTAATTATAAAGATTCGCCTAAAGGTATTAAATTTCACGATGGCGTGCGGGGAATAAGTGAGACAGCGCGTGCTGCAAAGCTTCACGATAATGGTGCAACAATTCCATTCCGTTTATATTGAATCCTGAATGATCTATTTTTTCATTTCTGCTATTAAAATTCCATATAAAAAATCTTTCAGACTTTTTAGAATGTGCGATAATTTAAAAACCATCCTCATTTTCCTGCAATCAAAAAAAAAAATTAAAATAAATGCAATCGCGCGGGAATCGCCTTTGACATTGCCCTAGGATTATCGAGCTTCCATTTTGAAAGCTAAAAAAATACCAATCCAACTGCACTTCAACAAGCAAACATGTTCTATCCAAGAACAATTATTCTAATGGCAGATAAGAGGAAATCCCCCGGAGGATTAATCAATTAAGGTGCGAGTCGTCGAGATTCCTTCTGGAATTGCCATGTTGGGGCCCTTTATAAGGTATATATACAAGTACGAGGGATCCACGGTAGTTCCAGAAGCCAAAAGGATCTCTGAGCGACCCTTTCTCCTACTCCAAAGTCCTCTCATCCCTCTCTTCGGGGGAGATGCCGATGGCGGCCGTTCCGGCATCGGTCGCCATGGCAACAGATCGAGGGATCCAAAGGGGCGCGATCGAGCAGCGCTCCCTATGCACGATCCGTACATCATAATCGTTTGATGCGCTTGTGCGCATGCGCCCCAAGAAGATCGACCGACGCTCGCTTTTGGCTCCTCTCTTGTAGCGGCTATGCTCGTGAGCACGGTGCCGACGACCGTTACGAACCGAGCAAGACAAAAAGTGGGGAGACTAGGAGCAGCTTGTCGGTTTCTGTTCCACGGTTCGTGTATTCAACAAAGAGAGAGACAGAGAAAGAGCTAGAATGTGAGTTTCGTATGAGGGATGGGGAGGGGGGCGATGACAAAACGAGGGGAATCACGTAGTGTTAAAGCCGATTGAAGCTGAGAGAAAGAACGGTCGCATGGAGGGGACCCCCGCTCGCCGATCGCCAAAGAGGGGAGAGAGGGGTCCCGGGAACGCTGTACGCCAGTGCGCTCAGTCCCCGACGCAACGGATAGTCAGCGGAGAATAGAGAAAGAGCCCAAAAGAGCAAGCTTTGCCCGTAACGCGCTGTACCTCCATAGTAGAACGTACACGAGAAACACATACACACGCGCGACAGGAGAAGCGCTTGCTCATCGGCGTCTCGTGCTTCGCGTCTCAAATATATATATATATTGTACTAAAATATATTAATTAATAAACGATTAGAAGAACAACAAAAAAAAAATGCACATATAAATATGTACAAATACATATAAGATACAAGCTTATATATATATGTATATGTATATTTCTTGATAATTTCGCGTTATCAGAGGTGCACAGAGAGACCGTTCCGTACGTAAAAACTTGTTATCGGAGACTAACAGGTGTTTGTACGAGAAGAGAGGCTCGATTTATCGAGAGGATAGATCAACGACACGCACTCATACATAGAACGAGCATAACAGCAACTGTGTACGTTCATTGAGCCACGAGGTATAGAGAGAGGGAGAGAGAAAGATACGTGAGGTACGCGTTTGTGTATTTATACCGAAATTAATATTGCAATTAAGCCCAAGTGTGTTTAGAGCTAAAAAGCACCCGGTGTGTTGTGTACGCGTTGGAATCGCGCCAATCACTGGCATAATAGAAAGAAAGAAAGAAAGAAAAGAGGCAACGAGTGTGTTTGACCCCGGTCGCCATCGTTATTTAATCAACGTACCGAGTGAGAGGTCGAAAACTAGTGACGATATACTTTGAGATATATAGTAGTGACGCGCATCAAATATACATATATATACATATAATCGTGGAGATTGAGGAAGAGAGAGAGAGAGAGAGAGAGAGACGGTTGAGTGCGCGAGAAAGATAGTGAAAGAGGTGCTGTGCTGTCGTTCTCATCGTTATAAGCTTTGATAAAGCCAGCGTAGCAGTGGCGCGCCGCTTGTCGTAACGACTGGTACGTCGAGTTTTGTAGTGCGTCTGCGCGGTTGCCTCGCCGTGGCGTCTGCGCGTGCGCGTACTTTTTGAATCGAACGTACCGCGCGTATTAGAATAAATTCTTGTAAACGTTTAACGTGTTAGAAAATTATAATAAAAAAATCAGAGAGAGAGAGAGCGAAAGTGTAAACATTGAATTTGGCAGACATAAACATCAGCCATGTTTGACGTATTTGGTTCGGTAAAGGGCCTGCTAAAGCTCGACGCAGTATGCATAGACAACAATGTATTTCGATTGCATTACAAAGCAACTGTGGTTCTTTTAATTGCATTCTCCCTGCTAGTTACATCGAGACAATACATCGGTGATCCAATCGATTGTATAGTCGATGAAATACCATTACACGTAATGGACACTTATTGCTGGATATACTCGACATTCACGATTCCCGATCGTGTTGGTGTTGTTGGACGTGATTTGGTTCAGCCTGGCGTTGCCGCTCATGTCGAAGGCGAGGACGAGATAAAATATCACAAGTACTATCAGTGGGTCTGTTTTACCCTATTTTTCCAAGCAATTCTCTTTTACGTGCCACGTTATTTATGGAAAACTTGGGAAGGCGGTAGAATAAAGATGCTCGTACTCGATCTAAACTGTCCCGTTGTCAGTGACAATTGCAAGTCCGATCGTCGCAAATTACTCGTCGAATATTTTTGCACAAATCTTCATACGCAAAATTTTTACGCATTCCGTTTTTTCTTCTGTGAAGTATTGAACTTTATCAATGTCGTTGGACAAATATACTTTATGGATTTTTTTCTCGATGGTGAATTCACGACTTATGGCGCTGATGTTGTCAGATTCACGGAAATGGAACCCGAAGATCGTATAGATCCAATGTCAAAGGTATTCCCAAAAGTAACGAAATGCACTTTTCACAAATACGGAGCTTCCGGTACGGTGCAAAAGTTTGATGGCCTTTGCGTACTTCCGTTGAACATCGTCAATGAAAAGATTTACGTATTTTTATGGTTCTGGTTCATCATACTCGCCATTTTGAGCGGCCTCAGTCTTGCATACAGAGCTGCAGTTGTTGCTGGCTCAAAGCTTCGTTTGATACTTTTACGCGCAAGATCGCGTCTGTCATCGCAGAAGGACATTGACAAGATTGCCGAAAATTGTCAAATTGGTGATTGGTTCGTATTGTATCAGCTTGGGAAGAACATCGATCCACTAATTTACAAACAACTAGTGGCAGATTTAGCGGCATCTTTCAGCGGGAAACAAAGCGCATAAACAAAATCAAGAACGGACTGCAATCAAGAAATTTGTCTGTCGAGAAGGTATCGAGAAGATTTCGTCCAAAATTATAGCGAAGGAATATATCAACGGTTGTTTTTTTTTGTTTTCTTTTTTTTTTTTTTGAAAAAAATTCTCTCTGAAGAAGGACGAATATCGTTTGATATATCGGAAGAAGAGGAGAAAGAAGAATAAAGCGATGAAAGTATCGCTTACGAAGAATGCTGATCGAATCGATTGGCTCGATTGGAGTCGTCTTACCGAGCCTGCGCATTCACATCCACTTCACTTCGTTGAATTTTCTTTTTTTTTTTTCGCTTTTATGTCTCGTTCGTTCATATGCACTTTGATTGAAATTTTGATTCAAATTTAGTCTTTGAACATTCATTCCCTGTTAATTCAAAATAATCACGAGATTCTCGTGTCTCATAGAAATAATATACATACATACAGTGATATAGATATATATCTCTGTGTAATTGTATGTAAATCAATTGCGGAACGTGAGAGAGCGGAGGCTTCGTAGACTCTAATTGTGTGATATAAGAGGTAGACGGCGTATTAGGCAAAAAAAAAAAAAACTGAAATTCTCGTCTTTCTCTCTTCTGCTCTTCGTGCAATAATCTTTCTCTCCTACCTCTTTGAGGCACTTTCGATTGAGCTTTTCTTTTTTTTTTTTTTGCCTTTCAATTTTTTTTCAATTTTCTTTTATTCTGCTTTTTTTAGCCTCATTTTTATCGTCGTACCCCAAGCCGGTATGTGATATTCGAGCTGCGCGCAGGTACACGAGAGAGGATCCGGTTAGGGAGACACGCCATTTTGATCGTAAATTCTTGCAAATAGTGTGGCCACGTTTGTATTGGGTTCACCTCGACACCCTCTCACCGTCATCCATTCGAGAGAGACCGTGAAATGAAAAAACGAGTTGTGAAGAGAAAGAGAGAGAGAGAGAGAGAGTGAGACAAGATTTATATATTTTAAGCGAATTAATGGAGTGAACCGTAGAAAAATTGTGATTAAAGTTCTCACATGGATCTTCGTATCTTCGGTATAAAATTAATAACAAAGAATTAAGGAGATTTTTTTGATCAGCAAAGATTTTGAGCTCATTTTATATAGATTTATATATAGATATAGATACGCCGTCCTCCCATAGTAGCGTTACTTTTCCCGACATAATTTCATGATTTATTTTCCTTTTTTTTTCATCTCTTTCCCCAAGTTGCAGTTGCAAAACGACAATAAAAGACACGCATACGATAGACGATCCTTTCCTCAATTATAGTTGATAGAGAAGAAATGAAAAAAATATAAAATATATATATATATATATATATATATATATATATATATATATATATATACATATATATATCTATATATACACATATAACATTTATTTACAATTATAGATATAGAATTGTATAAATATCACATATCCGTTCGTCTTCGTCGAGAAGCGAAAGAAATACGTCCATTCCACGTTGTTCGAGGGGGACCAAAAACGCCACCGTCGTATTTGAAAGAAAAAAAAATTTTGTTTTCCAATTATAGATTATCTTTTTTACTTTGCTTTTTTGGTTTAAACCGAACCACGTTTTATATATACTGCCGCCTAGACAGCCGTCTCGAACGCGTTCTCGGTTGATACGATAAACAAAATCAATGAAAAAAATCAATTTAATAATCAGACGATTGGAAACGAACGTTTGATTCACGTTAAACGGCGTTAGGCATTTTTTTTTTTCTTCTTTTTTTCTTTCTTACAATGGTAGCTGACTTTTGTCTTCTTTTTTAAATTCGATTTATCGTATGAATGTATTATTATCGCCTTCTAGTTTGATAAGCGTGAAAAAGCGTGTGTTTACGATCGAATAACTATGTCGAGGGTGTCATTTTTTTTTTTTTTACACCCAACGTGAAATTTCTTCGTACGTATTTTTGCCATTTTTTTGGTATACAATACTTACTGCAAGCCTCTAAACTATAAGGGACAATAAAGAAAAGACAATAAATAATTTTATTAACGATAAATAACGATACAATAAATGAAATAGTGTCTTCGTATTTTTTTTTTTTCACACTGTTTTCTCTTCATTTCATTCTATCTTCCGTTTATATTGGCGATTTCTCAACGAATATTATCAAATATGATATTAAAGAAAAAAAAAAAAATTAAATATCAGTGACCTACATACGGGACATTCCGGTCAAAATTGATAGGGATGCGACTCTCGCCACCTTTATTTATTTTTTTCCTTTTAATTAATTTGCAAGACATCACAAAAAAGATTGCACATCAATTTTCAGCTTTTTTTAATTGGTATGAACGTTATGAACGAAGTCTCGAATCAATACCATTGGGTGTTATCGATTAATTTAAAATCATTGCAGCAGATCTTTTGTTCAATTTTAGAATATTCTCCACTTGATATCTATAAGAAAAGATACTCATTATTTAAAAAAACATGGGAAACTGAATAATGCGAACTACAAAAAAAATCATTAACGACTCTATATCGTTAAAAAATAGTTTTGAATCGGTTTTTAATTGATTGGTGAGCATCATACAGATCCTCATTCCTTTTTGAAAATTAAAATAATTTCTTCGATTTAAACAAATTCGGTTTGAGAAAATTAAAATATTTTTTTTGAATTTTTCGCGCCATCTATCTTGAAAATTCGCTCATATTTCGGAAAAATTGTACTGCAAAAATTCCAAAACAATTGTCAACGCCCAAAAGTTGTTGATCAGAATTTTGTTATAACGTCTTTTTATTAAGGAGTCTTTTTATGTATTGTCCCATAACATATTTGAAAAAAGAGAAAAAAAAATCCAAGCCACGTTCTTGTTAATTTCGTCTGGAATACCCCGGATAAATGCTCAATGTATGACCGCCAAGGATGACGTACGTTTCCATGTGTGTTCTCTCATCAATAGTGTTCTCTCATCAAATCGTCTTCCGGCTTTTGGTATAAAAAAATGGAGACAAAAATTATATATATATACATACATGCGTAGTATCGGGGAATCCGAAGAATCTCTACGTCATGAGACAATAAAAGCCACACCCGAGTGTTCTTTGAGACTTCGCCCCCACCCCCATCATTGCTCGAGACGATTGAGACAATGGAAAGATAATAATCACGAATGAAGAAAATTGCCTTAGAGTAAAATGCTTGTCAATTGAGCATTTATCGAAAGTAATCAGTCGATGAGACGATTCTTCTGTTTTTTTAGTTTCTTCACTTTCAAGACGAGCCACTCTATATAGCACAAATGCCCGAGCCGTTGCTGAGATTAATAAATAAATAAAATATATAAAAAATACTGGATATATATAAGTCGTTGATTTTAAGTGGAATTACACACAAGATCAATTATCGTTTCTTTCACACGAGCGGGTGCACAGATTATTTAGATAAGGTCGAGCTGAGATTATGAGGCGAGACTCTCGCGATCGGTTTTTACAAAAATAAATCATGTGATAGTGTGACAATCGTTCACGTATTTTTCTTTTTTTCGCCAATTTTTTCCCTTTTGTTTATTTCTTTTTGTTTATTTCTTTTTGTAACGATAAGAGCACATTTATCTTTAGGATAATCGCGCAAAAAATACGTATTTTTTGTCACCTTGTAATCGTTTAGAAATCCTGCCGATGGTCATCCATGAGACTCGAGCACTTTGATAAATCTATCAAATAAATCTCAGTTCGTTTTCGCGCAACAACTCGCTAGGGAGAGAATTGCGTTAATTCTTTAAGTCGAAGGAATGCGAAAATTTCGCGACATAGTCGTAACGAGAATTATTAGAGCGAGCACAAGATAATAAAAACGCCAGGATAATAAAAATAAAAATAGATATAAAAATAAAAATAAAATAAAAACTGTCTTGTTCGTACAAAATGTAATTTCATTATTTTTTGTCAATTTTCATTCATGCTGGTATCTCCGGTTCTATTTCTAGATATTTCGCGTTTATTTTCCATTAAAAAAAAAAAACCCGAAAACAAAGGACGTTTCGCAATACTAGCATACAAAGATCATTTGATTATCGAACGATAAAAAAAACTCTGACAAAAGAAAAAAAAAGAAAAAAAACACGAATAGATTCCATCGGTAATTGGTGTAATCTTTTTCGATGACAAATGGTGGATTTTGAAAGAGAGGAAAAATAAATGGAATTTACAGAAAATGTGTCGAGCGATAAGAAAAATTATAAGCTTATACATATATCACAATAATAATGTGCGATATACATATGCGAAAAAAGATCAACGGAATAACGACGAAACTGGAAACGATTCTAAATAAAGACAGTTGCATTATATATGAGCATTACAATTCTTGATGTTATCATTCTTCTTCTTCTTCTCCTACTTTTCTTTTACTTCTTTCTTTACTCTGCTATCCCATTCCTTGAAATTCAATCCACTTGATATCCTCGAGACACGGAGACTTGCGGAGCTCGCGACTCAACGTGAGATTTGTCAAAGAGTTGCAAAAGGGTTGACGATGCATCTGAGGTGGAGAGGAAGGTAAGTGGGCACGAGAATCATGTTTTCCAGTGCATCGTCGGCGCTGACTTGGCGACTGCATCATCATCATCATCATAGTTGCGATAGCTAAAAAGGTGGCGGAAAGGGGGGGGGGGTGGATTGCAGATCCTCGTACATAGCGCAACGCTCTGTTTAACCTTCAATCTATTCCAGTAATGGATTGTGCAGACCGGAGGGGTCCTATGAGCTTGGACTGCTGGGCGACTATTAGACGCTATTATAACCGTAGCGTGTAACGGGCGCGTTTCGTTCATCCTATAACACGTGGTTCTCGTTACACGCGTGGTTCATATATACGTATGTATATATATATATATATACACATACACGTTTACATATTGATGGCTCAACTCTAAAACAGCGTCTGAACTGTCACATGCATATCGAATAGACCTTTTTGGTTTTAAAACATATACATACATATAAATATATTATACTATGAGCAAAGTACCGCAGTTTAAATTATGAATAAAATAATACATTCAGTTTGTATTGAAGGGGTGGCGTAAATGATTGGCAAATTGCTTATTTATCGTTATATAACTCTGAATGACGAATATTCATTGATCTTGATCGTAATAATTTCAACTATAGAATTTAATAGAATTTGTAAAATTTGATACAATAGAATGTAAAAAATCGTTATCACAGCATTTTATAAATGTTATAATTGATTTTTAATTTCTTTTTGATTTATCAGCCGAATTATTATCAACGTTATTTGATACAACAGCGAGAAAAAAAAAATCTGCGTTTTACAATAAATAAAATGCTCTGCGTTTTATGATAAATAAAATGCTCTGCGTTAAATAAATAATTTTGCAATTGTAAAATATTTCAACTTGGGCATAAAAAAAAAAAAAATTAATCTATCGACAACAAGCTGCAGCTTGGTTTTTCTATGTAAGAGTTTGCGAATAACGCAATTTGATTTGCCTATGATTGATGGTCAAACGATCATTAAACGATCTCTGGATATGACCGAGAACTGAGAGATCGGCACAGGATTGACGAGACAGAGATCGTATAATAATGGATACGCACACAGGCTGCAGCGTCGTCAAGATTCAAGTATCGACCTGGTTGGCCTTCGTATGTTGTACGTAACAAAACGGAAAGGCCTCCCCGAGGGCCTCAAGGCAATATTCTCGCGTACATACACTTTGCGCTTTGCGCTGCAAGTCGCTTCTTGGCCGTATTTTATTACTAAATTACCGCGTTCTCCACGGCGCCAGAGATATGTACGTGCACAGCGAGCGAGGTGTAAAACTTTAGTGATATTACGCGGCCTATGTAAAACAAAAAGCCGACTGGATTCTCTGGAATTGCACTTTTTTCTTGTATATAATATGGACAAATATGTATATCGGCTTATAGTATATAAATATGTATACATATACAGTTTGTACAATATATGTGTTATTTCAAAGGAGAACAATGTTTCTAACGTTTCCACTTATTAACCAATTGCTGGAAAAAAATCAGTTAAACAATTTTTTTTCTGAAAGTGTTTAAGTCATATATATATATATATATATATATATATATATATATATATATATATGTGTGTATTGAAGTATATTGAAGTATAAACAAAAAGCCGACTGGATTCTCTGAGGTTGCACTTTTTTCTTGTATATAATATGTACAACTATGTATATTGGCTTATAGTATATAAATATGTATAGATATACAGTTTTTACAATGTATGTGTTATTTCAAAGGAGAACAATGTTTCTAACGTTTCCACTTATTAACCAATTGCTGGAAAAAAATCAGTTAAACAATTTTTTTTCTCTGAAAATGTTTAAGTCATATATATATACATGTGTGTGTGTGTATTGAAGTATATTGAAGTATAAACAAAAAGCCGACTGGATTCTCTGGAGTTGCACTTTTTTCTTGTATATAATATGTACAAATATGTATATTGGCTTGCAGTATATAAATATGTATAGATATACAGTTTGTACAATGTATGTGATATTTCAAAGGAGAACAATGTTTCTAACGTTTCCACTTATTAACCAATTGCTGGAAAAAAATCGGTTAAACAATTTTTTTTCTCTGAAAATGTTTAAGTCATATATATATATATATATATATATGTATGTATTGAAGTATAAAAGGGCTTACTATGCTTCTCGCTACGGTTACTCACGCCGACGAAAGGTATGCCGGATAAAGGGAGTGGAGACTCGTGGAATATATAAGTATATGCTGTATACCAGGCAGGTATGCCGCACAAGGCTCGAGTGTACTATATAATGCAAACTGGCACAACAAAGAGATACTTAGTAAACTATTATGTGCAGCGAGTGAGTGCGCTAACTTGCACGGTGATGCAAATTTTTCAATGCTTATATGTGTATTATTCGGACCAGCTGCGAGGCATTCATTTATTATGATTATTATTATTAATATAATTTCGGGAAAAAAATATCGTATTCTTATTTTATTTTTAACGAGTCAAGCGTTTCAAGAAAGAGTCGTGCATCTGACGACACATGAGATCGTATTAAATGTGTTTGCATATGAGTTGCATTTAAGCGGAGAATATGATACACTCGCGATGACAGAGAAAGTCATATAATGGAGTTTTGTTCAGAAGTAATTAAATTCAAGAAAGCTCCAACGCAGTTGGATGTACTTTGTTTTTTCAACCAGTAGAATAATAAATAACGACTGTATACCATAATTATTCATATTAAATCAATGTCTCGTCGATGCGATCGATAAATATTTCACGTACTCTACGAGTGAATATCATCGTAATATATAACCGGCACGATTTTTTTTTCTTTTTTTTTTTTCCTCTCATTGCGAGTTCGATCGCACGTCGATCCTGTACAAGTTCCGTGCCGATCCAATCAGAGAGCCAATTCCTATATAGCATAACCTCAGAGGTCTCTTGGTTCTGTCGGTATTTTTTGTCATTCAGCCCTCGTCCCGACGTCTCCTACACATCGGCAAAACTTTCTCTACCTTCCTCGTCTTACTCATGTGTACCTCACGTTTCTCTTTCTTCCTCGCATTCTCATTTGCCCCCTCCCCCCTCCCCCCATCTCTCTTGCTCTCTCTTCCTCTTTCACTTCGTCTTCTGAGGTGGACGTGATCTCGGACAGGTACAAGAACGCGTCCCTGCCATCGAAGAGAGACTTGGAGGAGAAGAAGAGAAAGACGATGAAGAAACTGGCAGGGCCCCCCTTAGTATCCTCCAACGAGCACCCGGATCCCTCTCTTGATGCTGGTGGAGACGACCGGTCGCGTTCTTGCGCTACAACTTGTGGACTCGTGGAGTTCGTGCCGGTGAGGGCAACGGCCGGTCAAAGTCCCTATATCGTGAATACCGGGGACAAAACGTGAACTACGTTTGCGTGTACGCCGTGTGCCCTCTCTGCGGGTAGACTTTTTAATGTCCATTTACAAGGCACAAGCAGAGGAAGATTGCCACATTGCCACATTGTACCGTAAAACGTACAGATTTGAGTTATTTTTATGTTCAGTTATTGGCAGCCCTTCAGTCATTAGTTGTTTCGTACGCATTGGTTAAAAATTAAAAAAACAAATATGTCATTTTGGTTGTTTATTGGGCTTAATAGGTGACTTCAATTCCTTTGGGCCTTTCAGAAAAATATCGACATACCGAAAGACGCGAATTAATTGCAGACTAGAGTAAAAGTTTGTATAAAAAAGCAGTTATAAAACAAATAAAATTGTCCAGTATAATTGAGATATTTTGTGTTAATTAGCTGACATTTTTTTTGATGTTTCATGTGCTTGAGTGGCTTCTGAGCCTTCCAGGAAGCACATTTTGTTGCAAATGGTGACACGTAAACATTCCTATTCTCATAATTCCCAGCCAGATTAAAGAGAAACAATTTGCCAGGCGAGATCGTTTCATAATCTTGAAAAGACGAAATAATTATTTATTGCTTTATCATGACAGTAATATTTCGTTACAAGCAGATTTATCCGAAAATAGTGTATTTGGAACCGACCATAATTACGAACCATAATACCCACCATAATTGCGAATGATTTTCATTTGCGAAAATGTGTCAAGGATTTTGCACTGATAGTGTTTACGATTTTTCCCAGAAATCGTTGGTCAAACGTCCCTGAAACAACCGAGTTTTTTTTTTCTCGTACATTTCCTTTAAGGGCCAATCATTGCAATGCTCAGTGTTGATAGACAAAAGCATTATCCTACTTTAGCATCTTTCTCGGAAACTCCACGTCCATCTCAGTAGTCGTAAAATAGCTCTCGAGGGAAAAAGTCAAGGAAGCGTCTAAATAAAAGTCAAGGAAGCGTCTAAATGGAAGATCAATGGAAATTTTTCATCCTCAGAGAGCGGCAACTACTTGACTACGAGATATCGACGTCTGAATCGAATATTTTGAAATTGTCGTTCGTTGTTCGATTTATTCTCGAGACTGCTCATCGCGATAGTCGATCGATTCACGTTGAGAGAACTTTTCGCTTCGTTACCAGGAATTCACGAGAGGCAGACAAACCACTCGTGTGACTAATAAATGTTGCGAGAATTAACGGAACTAACTCAATGGCTAATATGATGATGGAGACGAAAGAATTTTTTCTACGGAATGTCGGATGGTAAAGCGACGACAGGTTGAAATTTATAGCACATATGTACGTTGATACTGCCAAGACCGACGACCATATACATAGATATGAGTATGTGTGCCTATTGTAAATGACGCTATATACATACCTCCACCAGATACAATGTGGGTGTTGCATAGACAGAAATGACTAGGATTTGAAAATCATTTGGTATGATTCACTTCAACAACGATATTAAAAGTATAAAAGATATCAAAAGCTCAAAGTTTGCCTGGGTAAACGTAGCATGGATCACAATGAGAATTAACTGGAGTACCGTTATACAGTTCAGGGCTACGAACGTTCAGCCAGTACGTGAGATATTGTATTATTTGTCGAGAAAACGAGGCTATTAAACTCTATCGTATTTATATCTCTTTACGATATCATCAATTGAAATACTTTCAACACAAAATAATGTACAGCGTATAAATTATTCGAAAAATTATTAAATTTTTCTACTCAACGATATCTTGACTACGATAAAAAGGTCGAGAAAACTTATTGATGAAGAATTTATTAAGCAGTAATATAATCTCCCCCGCCACCCGAGGCAAAAATAAATATTTACTTTAAGAATATGAATTTTATTTCAACCCACAATACACTTTTGCTCATATAAAATTCGACTTTAGTGAACATACATTTTTTAAGATTTTTTTTCATAAAATTTTAAGTATTTCCATTTCTGTGTAATTTGTGATTATTCGTTTTTCAAATCAAATCGAGCACACTTGTTTTCAACGACCTCGAGCTGCATTATTGTGAACTGTATGAGGTGTCCAGGATATGCAGTATGCAAATTTTATTACAGTCGGCAATAAATTGACACATTTGTCGTTTACATTAATCGCAGAGACAAAGAGGTATATATTTTACGATATAATATTCAGTCGCCACATAAACTCAGTCGTGATAAGAGACGAAAATTTAGTTTATTCTCGACGGGGAATTTTGGTGAGTCCTCAAGAATCGCAAGAATCATCATCATCGTGTGTACATTGAAAAAATAAACAATATACATATTTTCAGCGATAACGTGTCTTACTCAACATCTTGATTTGTCATAAATCAACGAAATTGTTATTTTCCAACAATTTAAGATTTTTACTCTCGAGGGCTCATAAAGTTTGCTGAGTTTTAATGATTTCATCGTCAGTATCATTATTTCATTGTTATATTTTATGTTTAATTCTCATTCTATTATTATCATGCTTCACATATTTAAAATCAAATTTAGATGAATATTTTAATCTAAAAAGAGTAAGAATAAAAATTAAATAACATTGATTTTATTCATCCTGAAAAGAGACGGAATCGAAATAATTATTCTCGAATGAATCTGCGCTCCTGTTTCTACGATTGCCCAGAGTTTATCTATTTTCTTATCGACTCGAGCCTATCCAGAGACTTGAAAATATTATCGTCCATCAGCGCGTCACATTAACGATATATATAAGAAAGGAAAGACGAAGACAAGAAACTTGTCACATCAATGTGTGCCCAACAATACACGTTTGTCACGAGATAAGGTGTGTGTTGATGAGGCAGAGATAGACAATTTTCAGGCTTTTGCCACGGTTCCTCGTCAGTCGGTGTGTATAAGTTCGATCGGCATTGCTCTGTGATACTCGCCGAATAGCAAATTTCATATCGAGCATCTCGTTTAATTTCGACAATTTGTCTTTAATAAGGAACGAGGGGAAATAAATATATGTTTCATTGACCTTGGAATATCATCAACCTTGAGTTATCTCGAAACGTTTTATCATCACGCGGTAATCATATCGATAATATAGTGGCAATTATACAAAATGGCTGCTACAGTTTTTTCAACATTTTCCGTCCTTAAGGATCACGTGAAGCTCAAAGTGTCACAAGATGCGGCGAGGATCGATAATCTTGGTAATTCTCATTAGAATAATAATGCATTTAAAAAAGTGTTTTTTTTTCTGAAAATAATTATAATATGGAAAAAAAAACTTTAAAATGTTAATGTTTTTAAATCTTTTATAAATTTAACGATGTAATTGATAATACTGATGATTTTAATTATCCATTGTTTTTGTTTATCAATAATTTTTATACCCTCGAATTGCTGATATCGCGCACGTCGAATAAATACGATCGTATAACGTCGAGACTATCGTGGGTCACGATAGTGAGCGATCCGTTCGATAAAAGGCTCGTTTGCCGTCTCTCCACGACCTATTTTCAACGAGTTAATTGAAAATGCTCGTGTACCAAAGATATTCTCTCGCGCTCGATAAGCTACGGTATAAAAGTTTAAGATTTATAATTACTTACGATTGCAGTGTTTAGGCTTCACTACAGAGCGACGTTCCTCACTTTGCTAGCCGCTTCGTTGTTGGTCTCGTCGAGACAATTTATCGGTGAACACATAAAGTGAGTTGAGAGAACGTTCAACTCTCTCAGAGAGAAATTTTAAAATAAAAAATGCCGGAATTATATTACGGTATAATATGGAAATGATTGGTGATAAAAAAAAATATATATATATATATCTATTTTTTTTTTTCATCATTAGATGCATAGCCGACAATGGCGTACCGGGACATGTCATCGATACATTCTGCTTTTTCACGTCGACATTTACGGTCGTAAGTTATGATAACTGTTAAAAAAAAAAAAAAAATCATTACCGAAGTATCGAGATTCTCCTGCGTTTACTGCTGACCTTACATTTTCAAATTAGTTCAATACTGGTACTCTGGACTGTTGGGTTAAAAAAAAACTTTACGTCGAAAATTCTGCTGTTTTCGCGTACTGATTCAAATGAGCACGATAGAGATTGAAATCAGAAAAATATATTTGTATAATTTTGTTGTAAAATTTTTAAAGAAATGTGGAAATGTACGAAAATTTGTTCAAAAGGCTTTGAAAAATTATTATTTCCCAAGGCCAAACACATGAACGCGTCAATGGTCGCTGAGGGAGTGATTCCTCATCCGGGCGTAGGTCCATCGACTCACGATGATCCAATCGTCCATCATGCTTACTATCAGTGGGTTCCCTTTGTTCTATTCTTCCAGGCGATACTTTTCTACATCCCTCATTATCTCTGGCGAACCCACGAAGGTCAGAAAGTTGATGAAAAAAAAAAATATTCAAAAGACAAAATATTATATATCGCTGGTGAAGAGTTATAATTAAAATTTCATATAGCGTATAAATAATCGTTTAGCTCACTCTCATACGAACGTGTCATTCAAGGTGGTCGACTGAAGATGCTCGTTTCTGGTCTTCACATGGCCGCATTATCCTTGTCCGATAAAAAGGTCGAGATGGAAGGTGGAAAATCAATTCCAACGCGAGCAGATCGCGAGGAAAAGCTTCAACAGATCAGAACTGCATTTATAAATCGTCTACACGTTAATCGTCCTTGGGCCTATTATCTGAGCTTCTGTGAGGTCTTGAATTTCATCAACGTACTCGCGCAAATTTACATTACCAACTGGTTTTTGGGTGGTGCATTTATGGGTCTCGGACAAACAGTGGTGGAGTCCAAGTATGAACAGAGCATGGGTCCACTCGATATAATTTTTCCCAAAGTGACAAAATGCACTTTTCACAAGTATGGCCCTTCAGGAACGATTCAGAGACACGACGCATTATGCGTCATGGCATTGAATATCGTCAACGAGAAGATTTACACTTTTTTGTGGTTCTGGTTCATCATACTCGCTATAATAACCGGCCTTGGTCTAGTTTGGAGAATTCTCACCATGTTACTACACTCCAGGTTTGTTAAATGGCATTTACCATTTATGCACGAATCGTTATAATATTTTTTGTAACATTAAATCGAAAATATTTCTCCCGTATTCACACAATTTTTTTCCGTATTTGATGAAAAACTGGAGGAAACATTTTTTTAAAGCTGATTCAATGATGGAAGGCAGATTAGAAAATTACGTAAAGTTGTTAATGAGTAATATTTGACTGTGCTTCATTTATTGGTAAATAATTTAAAAAATGTGGCAAATTATCAATTATTGTTTAAAAAATATCTGACCTATTGACCTATATTTAAAAAAAAGAATCACAATTGTTTCAAATTTTTAATTGACCCTCATTCATAATTGTATTATGACACCCGAATTAATGAAAAATAATTGTTTTTTTTTTACTCTTCGATTAATCTTTGCAGGAGCAAAGCGTTCAACAGATTGGTATTCTCGATGGCATGCCCCGGCAGGTACAATCCCTGGAACGTACTTCGTGTAACTCACGATTACTACTTCGGCGATTGGCTATTTCTCTATTACATTGCTAAGAATCTTGATAATTACGCATTCAAGGATTTGCTCGAACAGCTTGGACACGACATGGAGGATCGTCGTGCGGCACGTTTTCGTCAAACCTTCGGCACCATCACCGAGGAGGAACCATTGAAGCAAAGAAAAGTCATTTCTAAAGATGTCGTATAATAATAATAATAATTGATACCAAAACAAAGATTAACTATATATTTTCCTCTCTCTCTCTCTCTTCTCCTCCTCTTTCTCTTACTTTAGTTTCTTAATCTTGAAACGGATTTTCAATTAAATCATTCGACAAATCACACGAATTAAGTGGAAATAATTGTTTCCAGCTTTCTCTCGCCATATTCCAATCGATTTCCATATATAGACTTCCTCTATACTTCTTATGCTTTCACAAAAAAAAAAATTCAACATCGATCCTTTTTTTCCAAAGCAGATTGCTAACAATGATAACCATACCGGATGTATGACGTATTACAATCAATTTACAAATTAGTCACTTGAGGTTCATGATGACGATATAGTGGACTTTTGTCGGTGGTGTAGACCTGTGAAGGCTCTTGAGATTCTCGACTGTGGTAGACAATTTTACAAGAGAGAGAGAGAGAGACAGAGAGACCGGAAGTAAAACGCGGGTCACCCGCGGTGTGAGCAACTTGCTGTAATCGTGACTCGGACCCAGATAATAATCTGTAAAACCACAGACATATACATGTATATGTATATGAATGAGTGGAAAAATGAGATGAGGCTAGAAGCTCTTTGCACTTTTGTCTTGCGCATGAAATTCTCGTTTCCCGCGATAAATCATCTCGGCCGTCCACCATTCCCACCAGTGAAATATCCTTCCGCTGTGCGATTATACTCGAGAAAACTCTCCTCGATCATCGTGCTCCTCGGCACACGCTGTATGGATACTGATAAATTTGCATTGGAAATGCTGTCCTCGTGTTCGATATCCTCGACATGACGCTTTTCCTTCTACTACCAGCAGATGGCGTTTTCTTGCCTCTGCCATTCTCTCTATTATATATATATATATATATATATATATGTATATATATAGTGATGCCTGACGTTGCAATCTCATTGATGAAATCGACGAGACTGCCAGAGTACAGGTGCATATTGCATTTATTTTTCTACATATACATACATAGTTGTACGTGTACGTATGTAAACAACAGGTTTAAATATATATATATATATATATATATATATACATCAGAAGATGTGCATATATACGTCAATATTTGTACTTATATATTATAGAACTCGTAATATAGTAAAATCTAGTAAATACACGAGTGCATATAAATGTATACGAGTAAACGCGTGGGTCTTGCGTAAGGACTCTTGTTTCCTGTGATAAAAATCCTCATATGACTGCGTCATTCTCGCGTCACACTCGGGACCACTGAGCAGTACACGTACGTTTAATACTCTATCCGAAGTTTTTCTTGTTTTTTTTTTTTCTTTTTTTCTCCTTACAATTGCATTGAGAATTCGAGAGAATCATCTGTGTATTTCAACCAATGACTCAAAATGAACAGTGTGAACAGTGTGCTGAGAGTTTTTGTAATCGCGTTAACGCTGCATTGCTGTGCAGTGTTTTACATTATAAAAGTGAGTGTTATTTTTACATAGCGATCGTTATAGAAATAAAATTAATCATCGATCTCATTACACACATTTTTTAGTTACTTTTGTATCGATAATAATTAAATTCAATTAAATGAGATCGGATAATCAAAGCTGATAATTTTAATGATATTATATAAGTTTGATTTTTTTTTTTTCAATTTATGTTCACGAGAGATCGATTTAAAAACAACTTGTTTATATTTTTAACTTTACATGTAGTTGAACAAAAAAATATTTCTCATTTCCGGCAATACCAGCCGCACCCGAGAGAACCGAATAACGCATTCTCGACGCTACAGTCACGAACGAGGAATTTTCGTTTGTAGCGAGAGAGAATTCGGTCGAAAATGAGCAGGTATACCGTTGAGGTGTCTGGCGTTCTTCTGCAATGAGACACACTTTGGGACTCGTCAATATTTAGTGTTCCTTGATACCAAAGGTTCTCTGCCTTCTTCAAGCCACGAAATTTCTTGTTTACGTAGCTGTGTGAACGAAAAAAAAAAAAGACATTAAAAGTGTGTGAGACATTTTAATTTTCTTCTTTTTTATTACACAAGAATATATCGGTTTTATTATTATGTACGAATTTCAGACTTCGTGTGGGTCTCCGAGAAGAGAATGTGTTCTTGACTCAGTTTAATAACTATATTTATTTTTCGTCTTCAAGAAAATTCCTTCTTTTTTTTTCTCGCTTGCTCAATGTTCTCTCTTTCCTCGATTCGACATATAAGTTCAAGATGTCTAACAGTATCTAATATGGTGATGTGTCAGTGTACTATCAGGCAGTGACTCTCACTCAAATTTTTGGTGCCCGGTCTCGTTCCTCTGCATGTAGGTGGGGCGAATAATTGTATGTCAATCGTACAAATGTAATGTTACATTTTTCATCATGATTAATGCAGACTGTACGTGAAATGAATTTAAAGAAATAATCAATTTTATGATGTTAGGTAATACTTAACATTAAATATACATATATATATTTCCACCCTTTAAAGAGGTTTGAAATTAATAAAATGAGGGATAATTATCATCCGTCATACAAGTTGTGTGACATAAAAATCCTTTTATTTTTCGTTTGAGCTTAAAAAACTTATCGAATAATGGACCAGATTCGAGATGCTCAGGTTCAATTGTTGATCGAATTGACACGTAACGCCCCATGTATAATTATTAATTACATAGGTATGCTAATGTATCACCATTATTTTCCGATTAGCACTAATTTTGTAATGTCAGCTGTAAGTCGTTTACCTTGGCTCGGGTCAATTAGCAACTCTCACAATACAAAAGTAACGTACGCAGACGTTTCATGAGTGCGATTATCGAGTTGAAGCACACTCGTTGATTTTGCTCATGCTCGTAGTACTTGGTATCCAATTTAATTACGTCCTCGTTCTGTTTTTCCCGATTTTACATGGAATTGTGCGACGAGGCGAGTCTGTATGCAATGGTATTCACTACACTAAGCCCTATTATACGATTAATTCAGTAGTGTTCGCTCTTACAACTCGACAAATCTGAAAAATTCCAAAATTGATGCTCGCAAAGTTTATTTATGAAAAATTGTCAAAATTGACTTTGTTCTTCATGGACTAAAAATATACATTTTCAAAAAATTCGATGCATAAAATATTTGACAAAATATTCGTAAAGTACTTTTTTGTGGAGAATCATGAATTACCGAATAATAAAAAATAAAGTCATATTTGGCATATAATATTGATGTTAATTAATTTAAAAAATACTCTTCTGGTGCACGTAAGAAAAGAAAAAAAAAATCGTCGTAAGCTTCAAGGCCTAGAGAGACATTGGGACCTAATACGAAGCGTGGGCCGGATGCGACACCGGCAGATGACAATAAAAACGGGGCTCGACCGATGTGAACAGCGTCTGGAAAGCAGCTGCCAACGATGGCCCTTCGTAAATGGTTCTTCCCGTCACACCCTCACTCGGAGTTTCCCCCGAGTGTAAACGAAAATGGCGGGGAATTTTGTACGCATGGAAATCTTTTGTTTTTGAGGGGCGTGGGGGGTAATGGGGGTTAAAGGGCCTGTAGTATTCGAAAGAATTTTATTGCCCGTCTTTACGCCCGGAATGGCCCAACATCCTGGCTGCAAAATTTCGGCAATGCAGGATGCTGCGTGAATTTTTGCACGTAGCATATTTAGGACAATGGAGACATCGTCAATTCATGGTCTTTGCAGGGTCAGATGCACATCGCGTACGAAATTTCAATGAATAAATAAATAAATTTAATGGCTCTAATATAGAAAAAGCATCGAAATTACTATCGAAGAATTCAATTTCTTAAAAAAGAAATTGAGAAGATTTCAATTTCTTATTTCTTTCTTCTTGCTCTGAAAAATTTCATCACTTTGACTGATTAGTTCGATTTATCTTCGCCGATATCGTAATAAGTCGCATGTTCCCCATTCGAAAAAAAAATTCACAGTTCCGAATTTATCAATGCTGTGTCCAAGCATATGGAAATTTTTCGTCGACTTAGGAATTGATCACGACCACGTGCTTCGCGTATTCAAGAATTCGAACTTTGAGCTCGAGAAAAAAAAACACGTGCTCGTCGTTTCTGCTCCATTCGTCTACCGTGGTAAAAAAAAAATACTTGGTTTGCCTAGCTAGATAGATAGGCAAACCAAGTGTTTGCTTCAGGCATATCATCGTTCGGTACCTCATCCAGCTCCTCAATGCTTCTACTTCCACCCTGAGTATATACTATAAATATTAAGAAAGGAAAACACGAAGCGAGCACATTATGTACAACTAAATCGTAAATTTTCCATATGATATATTCCTCCTACGTTATTCCTTGACGAAACTCGAACATCATCGACGAAATATACATAAATCATACAGAGCTAAATAGTAAAATATATTTCAAAAATGTTCTTATGATATAAATTCGTAATTCTGATTTTATCATATAGATTGAGATAATATGAGAACATTGAGAAAATATGAGTTTGTTAACTCTTAAAAAATATTTTCTTCAATATGGCGAAATAAATGTTTACTGTCCATGATAGATAAGCTGATTCAAAAAAGAGCTTCATCGTTCTTATATAGCTTACATTGCAAGCGATCTGGTACGAACAATATCCACGATTTAAAAAAAAAAAGATGACCAATTCTGAAAGAGAAACTTTACGATTCTCAAAGACATTTTATACGATTTATATAATATTTTGACGGGGAATTCTTTTTCAAATCTGCAAATTGGCTTAAATTATGCATCAGATGTTTTTTTTTTGAATATTATATTACGCTGACCGAGAGGGAGAGATAGAAATTTATCGACCAGATGTCATGACGACACTTGTAATTTCGAAATAGGACGTTCGATCATTTCTTTGATTTTTGAACCATGAGCAGCCAATCATATATATATATATTTAAGAGTCTAGCCTATATATATATTTAAGAGTCGGAACATGCTTAAGCGAGACATTAGAAAACGTAAGCTCACATGCGTTAGTTATTGCGCCCTCTTACAAGTGTCTCACATGTGATGAATATATATATATATATAACATGATGAAAAAGACACATAAAAAATCAAGTCGCGCGTAGCTTGTACGCAAGTGGTACAACAAGTGTCGCAGGTGCGTGCCTAAATTGGGAGCAGAGCTTGCCACGTACAGAGCAATCAAGAGTTACTCGCGCCCGAAAATATGAAATCATGGACCTCGTCTTGTGAATTTATAATAGCAACGCTAGTAAAAATGCCTGAGGTGGGCGGTAAGACTGGTCGAGGGACCACGAGAGGTGGGTGACCCATCTATATTCTTAAAAAAATAATATATGGATAATAATAAAAGACACTCACAAGAGATGCTTAAATACACTCACAGACACCCCACACGCAGGCACTTAGTGACACTCACAGATACTGCCAGACATCACTCGCAGGTACTCAACTTGGTGTAAAAGGGATGATGAGGAAAACGTCCGAGCTGCAGTAACCCTTGATTAATAATAACAACAATAATAATAATAATAGTAGTAGTAATAATAATAATAATAATAAGCTCGACATCTCGCCGAGCATCTATAGCGCGACAAGAGATGAGAGTCAGGCAGAAGAGCGCGCACGCGTGACGTTACAGCATTCGTTACAATTGACACGATTGACCTACAGTGGTGGTCAACCCCGTAATGATCCAACAGCTGAACATGAATTTCTGTGGATAAAAAAAATTCTTCAACGATTTGTTCGTTATCGGTAAAAAAATCGTCCGTTCGATATGGCGAAAGCGATATAAATGTTCAGTTGGTATTACCAAATTTTATTATAGCTGACTCATAACGGTCGATAAAATTCATTGATATCTTCTAAATTTTATCGCACGTCATTTGACCCAATGAAATTTTACTTGACTCTCCTGGAATTTCGTGGCAATAAATAATTAAGATTTTTTTTTGCTATATTCAGCAAAAGATTGATTAACATTTGATGGAATTTTTGTAGGTGGATTTTTTGTTGGATTTGCGACTTGAAAGAATTGATTCTAGTGTCGTTGATCGAGCCATTGAGTGCCTGAAATTGATTATCATGAAAAATGATGAAAAAAAAAAAAAGTAATATGCTGTATTTATTTGCTGTATATCATTTTCGATTGGTAAGCTCTACGTGGGCGCGGTGGTGCTGACCGTTTATCCCGTCATCGGTATATATATGATGACGCCATAAAAGCCAGTCATCGTTTCATCTCTCATGATCATCGATTTTCCAAGATTTCATTCGAGCGTAGCTGCTCATTTCCATCAGGCTTGATCATCGTGCCAAAGGACTTTTCAGCGAGCATAAACCCACACATCGTCATACCCTCACAATCAGTCTGTATAATGATGAAAAATGTGTTAAAATGTGTGTGCATAAAAAAGTCTACATGTATTAGAATAAATTTAGACAGAAAAAAAGTCAATCATTTATTGGCATACTTATATCTTCTTCGAACAATCTCCGAGCCCAATGCTTACAAAATAATTATGGAAATATATATATATATGAAAGAGCAATAACAATAATTGTCATCGTATAATCATATCAAATGTTTAATTATTCCAAAATTACGCTTATGATAAAACGTTTCGTATAAGTCGTTTAAAAAAATAAAATAAAAAATCGAATCATATTTTTCAACTGATTAATGCGGACTTGCACGTTTGATTTCTACTTAATTCATCCACCTATCATGTGCCAAATCTTGTAGTAAAAGGTCTCAAGTTTTGACTTCAGTTGAAAAAGATCGTGGGTTAAAGAGTTAAATTGCCAATTACCATGGCTATTATTATTCGTGAGACAGATATTATTATATATTATTCGTGAGACGATATAGAGACGATATTGCTTCTACTGTTACCCAGGCGAAAGATTAACAAATGTAGCAAAATATTCGAATCAAAAAATTCAGTAAGATCGATGAAGAATAAATCAATGAAAAATGTTTGCTGCGACGTATTGAATCGTTCATGTGTGCACATATTCACTGTGAACTTACAAATCATCCTTTGTTGAAGAGCGGGAGAGCGTGGCCTAATTACGCTAATTGTGCTTGTAGCCTGTTCGTCCATACATCTATGAAGCTCTTCAGTTGAGCATTTAAGCACTGCCACTTACGAATGATGACATATAGATTGACGTGCGTGTACATTGTACACATATTTATACAATTATACAAACGACATATGCGTACACATTTGTATGCATGTTTGTGTGTAAAATAATTCGAGGAGAGTTAAGATGACAGACGTATCGCATTACTTCTCATCAAATCGATTCATCGTAACGCCTCCTGCAGTATCTTGTGAAATTTATACGAAACTATGGAAAGAATACAATTAATGGATTTCTATTAAAAAACATTTACAAGTCGATCGATTTTGAGGACTTTTTTGAGGAACTTTAATTTTTAGTCTACGATTGATCAAAAGTATACCAAATCTTTTCGAAGAATTTGAACTTGGTTGGATGTTAGTAGACATTTGGCAGCGTCTTGTAGTTTTTTTTATGATAGATCATCGCGCAATGAGCCAAATTAACCATGAGTCCAGGATCGTACTACTTACTTTGCTTACGCATCCTTGGATAAGTATAAATGATTCTGCTAATTCGCAGAAGTCACTATCTTCTCTATACGTTTAAAATGTCACTGTAAGCTACGTGTTAACGAACGATTTTCCATTATCACAATATTATTGCACTAATTAACAGGCTCGTGTATAAATCTGCCTGTCAAACTTCGCAGTTTAATTCTTCCACAATGTAAAATTGAGTGTGCCAACGAGGCACGTTTCTCGATTTATCGATCCTTCATCGATTTTAAGAGCAATATTAATAATTTTTTTTATCGTATTCTATGGAAAATGTTAAGTATGAGCTCTCTGTCAACATCCAAGGCTGCTTCGAACCATATTGAATCGTTAAAAACATTGAGAGTGGATTGAGAAAAAGTTTCTCAACTATGGTGGACTTACCGTGCCATTTACATGTCTATATAACATATATAGATATACATTGTACATATTGATATATGTAAAGAGTACATAGTACATAGTACAATCGAGGAGAGCAAGTACTCTCGAATGACGAGGATGTCGACGTCAGTTCATCATCTCGTGGCCACAAAAGTGGCCAGCGGAGGCGGAAGGGTTGAGGGGGCGAGATCGACGTATATTAGTATATGTATGAATACATGTAGACCTCAACTGATCGTGAGAGCTCACCGATCTCGTTAGTCCAGCAATGTATAAATATAGACATTGGAAGATTTGCATTTGTAATATCTATATATTAAAGGCCATGTTGCCTCAGTCGATTCTCGTGGACATGACCGTGTTGCAAGCCGCGTGCGGAGGCTGACCACTCGCTCTCGTCCCTCCTGGTTTATTAATTTAATACACAAGTATCATTATTTCATTGACCCGACGGACATGCACTTTTAACGAGTATAGTATACTATATATGTGGCCTTGATATAATTCACGTTCTTTATATTTATATATTAAAGCCTTTGGACTCATAAGTGCTATTTTTCAAATGGTGTTTATATTTTTTTAATAAAATATAATTTACTCGAATGTCATCCGGACAGATTTTTTTTTACCATAATTTCTTTAGGATTGATTGAAATAAAAGAATAATAAAAAAATCATGTATAAACATAAAAATTCGTTATTTTCATAATTGAAAAAAGTGAGACGAACTTCATGCTGTAACATTATATATATATATATATATCCATAACTTTTATAAATGTTAAATAAATCACGCTGTAATAAATTCTTATCAAAGCTTTAACGTTTATTGAGGGTTAAATGGCGTCTTTGAGGAGTGTTTGTATTTCTTCATTCACGTATCACGTGAAATATAAACGAATTTACGATAAACACTATATGTGATACGTTTAGATATTTGACGAGGGTCAAAATTACTTCGTGATGCGTATCTGCGACGTATATTATTTCTCGACCATGTGTCGCACAGGAGCGAGAAGAAAGAGTGTTGCATAATATTGCAATGAACATCTGCCTATATGTGTTGCAAAAACAAAGCTGGGAATCGCGTGCGAGAGTTGTAGAACGAAAGAAAAGTGACGAGCAAGAAGAAATGTGCGACCAATAGATACAGAGCACACGTGTTTAATTAAAAGGGAGGAAGAAAAATTGTAACGCACGTGTGTTCTTCGTTGTGCGTAGACTCGAAGAGCCTTTGGCGAAGACGATGCGTATGTTTATACGAACTATAAAATAAACTTTACATTTGCTCTCTCATGTTCTGTCGCCGAACTCGCAAAGCTGATAAACACGAGCATGTGTTTATAATCTCTTTAATGGTGCCGCGCGTGCTGTAGCCAGTCGCGATCAATGGTCTCGTTTATGGTGTGAAAAATTGTGCAAAACTGAAAAATAAAAAAAATAAAAAAAACCCTAGGACGGTGAACTCTGTAAATTTTTCTGGGTATGTCAACTTTTGATAATTTTGCAACAAATTATCTTCTGACACAGCCATGAGACTGGCTTCGCAGAAACGTATATTATCTGCAGTTGATTGGATATTCATCAATTACCTCTTTTGTACTATAGCTATCGTTTTGTATATCTAATTTTCGTCTTAGCAGTGGTGGAGTCTAAATTTTTTTGATAAACGCTGAGACACTCTTGTATCAATAAGCATAAATTAGTTGTATAACAAAATAATAATAATAATTCTCTCAACTTAGATTGGCGGAATTGATTGTTTTATTTGTTTTGGTGAAATGGCACAACGATTAGTACTGCCAATTTCCATACTGTCAATGTAAATTCCATTGACCATGACATCGCAAACTCAATGATGTTCGTGTATATTTTATCAATTTTGTTTCTCGAAATAATAATTTTGACAATCTGTAATACAGTAAATGACAATTTGCCTCGATACTATCAACTTCGAGTCTTATTTCCAATCTTCATGCTGCCAATTACACTTATATTTCATGGACCTTAATTTCATCAACCACCTCGTAAGTATTTATGCAAATTGTTTTGGCCTCAATTGTGTCAAATAAACGTTTTGTCAACAGTGTGTTTGCGAATAGCTCAGCTGTCAACATCGATAGAATCCACCTAATTTCTAACGCCCTTCATTTCGTCAATCTCAATTTTGTAATTTTTGCATACATTTTTTTTTTTTTTTTTTTTTAACAGAATCCAAGAACGAGACAGCAAAGTTATGACAGAATTGAGGTGCTCCTGTACGCGCGATGTGCAAAGGATTACGCCTTTGCGCGAGGAGATTTTTTCCCTGCCCCCTCAGACGCAGGAATACATCAAACGCGAGGGCCGACCGCCAAATTACCATGAATGGCCTTCTGTCTTCAAAGTCCGAACTCACCGCTGAAATCCCATAGTGCATCGGAACACGAGGCTCTGGTGCAAAAATCCTGCATAATGCACGTTTGCACATATATATATATATATATATATATATATAGTCTCGACGCGAGAGACCACGAGACGAGATGCACATGTAAATTTGCAGTGACCCCCCCAACAGGATTTTTTCAACGGCGTAGAATCAGCTCAGCGTTAAAATTATTATACATTATTTATTTATAGGCATATAATTCAAGCATATAGGGCTTATACATAAATAAAATAGAGCTGATACCAAGTTAAATTTTGAAATGAAACCAAGTACGACCAAATGAAGTGTTTCGGTCAAATTAACATACCACTATCATCTCGACCCGTTTTTTAGACGCTTCCACTGACACTTTGTCTGACGCAATGAGCACACAGTCGCTCTGGCATGGAAATTTTGACCGGTTTTGTTTTTTTTTTTTTTTTCAGTGGCGTAATCGCAGTATTGAAGAAAAAGGTTTGACATCGATTTTACGTATGTCATAAGCAATAAAAAGAATCAAACTTTTTTTTTCATTACATTTGTTTATACACGAAGGATAATAGGAAACGTTGGGTAATTTGATTTCAAGTCTCGCTGCCTCCACTGCGATGAAACGTGCAAGATAAATCCTCGTATTTCGTCATCGGAATATATTATAATGTGCATTAAAGGACCCCCTGTTTTCTTTCCCTACTTGTCGCGTTTGATATATGGAAAATATTGTAATCCTGTGAATTCATGAATATCCCGACGATTGCAGACGCTCGCTTGACTCTTTGGCCCGATACAACGTGACCGATAAATTTCGTCCGTGGTCTCGTTCATTGGCGTAACTCTCGCAATCAGAGATGGACAAAATATATCTTGCGTGAAAATTATGTAATGAAACTGCCAGCAAAAGTATCGTATTTCGGCCTCCATCAGACGAACGGGCATCAGGATATCAGTCGTATGATTCAGAGCTTGTAATATGTTGGTCGCGATGGACAGAATATATTAGCACTTTAAAAAATCATGCGATGAATAAATCCGAAAAAATATCGTATTTCCATTGACAATTCAATTGAACTAATAGTTTTAAATATTGCCTGTATGGGTGATACAAAAATATAATTATTCAATCAGCGTTACACAATGTATCGAAATACATCTGTAAGTAGAGTATGATTAATGTGATATGAAATGCACATATTTAATTTCCTCAATCGTAATGTTCAGTGGGCTTGACCTACCTTAAAACAGCGCTCGTTAATTCGTCTATTTCCGTCCTCTGAGCCAAAAATAGACATGAAAGCCAAGTCTCTAGTGTGAAAAGCCTCATCGTGTAAGTATTAGGACGTCAATGACCATCGACAGGAAAACACATATACGTCGTTTCATTGTCACCTCCCGTAAATCTCTCTCTCCGGACGATCCGGGCGATCCGGGATCAAGGCCGATCGTGAGCAATCGAAATGCCAGGGAATAATTATTTATTAGCCAGGATTAATTAACGGCTTTGAGAAATGCATTTATTACGAATGGAGTTGGTTCGCACTGCAACATTTTTGCAAGAACTACTCAAAAGTCTCATTAAAATAAATGACAAAAACCACGTGAGTATTTCGCAGGCACGATGATCGTGATAATTTTTAATTAGTTAATTTCGAGAGGTTGTGATATCTTGTAATTTTCGTGGTAAATCAACGTGGACACAAAACACATTTTTTTTCTGCATATGTACAGCAAAAAATATGTTTAATGGTTCTAAAATTCTATAATCCAAAATCAGAAGAAAAATATAGATACCTAAAGTATTCTAAAAAACGTCTCAATTATACAGAATGTAAAAACACGTTTCTTTCAATATATAGAAATCTTTTGCAAGCGTTATTCTTTCGTACTTGAATGAAATTTTAACGATGACGGATTTTCACATCTTACGAAATAATTTCAATACTTTGCGTGGAGTTCAATCACTGTAACGTTAACCGCTAGTACTGGGCCGAGTTTCACTACAGTTAAACGGCATTGAGTTTGAATTCCGAGCGTGGAGAAAGAGATAAAAAGTCGTGTAACCAGAGGGAAAGCCAATCGCAGGGCCAGTGAACTGACCGAGCGTTGCCGAGATGACTTTCGAGGCTCTGTTGCTTTTCGACGTTGAATTTCGGTCCATAGGTCTTTGCTCTGTTCTCCTTTATCTCCGAATCGCTTTGTAACTCACAAAAAAAAAAGAAAAAAATCTTCGACTCACTCTCATTCTATACATAACGTATAGTGAGCACCTATCTCGCAAGCCTATCTCGGTCTGTAATTATAAGCTCGTTTGAGCCTGGCAAGAGCAAAGAATGATGGAACAGATTAAGTCTCTATATGTCTCTTTCTGCTCAGACAATTACACCACACAGTAGTGTTTTTTTCCTCGTCGCAGATGCCTCGCAGGCTTAAAAATCATAAACCAGATCTGCAAGAGCCATTTGAGATACTTGAAAAGCAAACAAAATAGAAAAATAGGTCTATCTAAAAATTCATAACTCTTCATAACGCAGATCGTATTTTCTTTGCCATTTTTGGTCCCTTATCGAGAACATTTTATGATAATATTTTCTTTTTTCGAGTAATAAAAGACCGAAGAATTTTACAAAAATCTTCGAAAGTTCAAGTTTTAATTCTACCGAAAGTTCAGAAAAGTTTTAGTAAATTTATAATTGACTTTAGTTGCGTCTGGTAGTTTGTGGAATGAATAAAATTGACCACAAGTCTAAAATCGTGTCGGTGGGTTCAATTTATTGGTGATGTACTTCAACCCGTAGTTATCCATAGACAATTTGATTTTCGTTCGGCTAACTTAAAAAAAAAAAAAAACGATTAGATCAAATGTATATAAATCCCCCTTCTTCCTTTATCATCTGGCTGAAACAATCGCGTGAATAATGTTTATAAATGTTAAACATATTTATGAAAGCAAAAATATAGGTTTATAAGCAAAAATCAATGTATAGAAGCAGAAATACATGTTTATATGTGTTTATAAGCCAAAAAAAACGTCTCTGTATGCAAAATAATATTGTATATATATCTTATAATTCTTGAATCAACACACGCGATTTACTATACGACAGCTGAAACGTGTAATAAAACCTAAAATCCTTTCAATCATCAGTCCCTTCGCCAACGTCAAAGGGGGACCTTGACCACAGCCTATCCTCACATACCCCAATCTTTTCTACGACCCTGAATCCTTTCGGGGAATGACAATGACCTGGGTATCAGAACATCCCAGCATCGCACATTAGAGGATTCAAGCTGAGTTACTCTCAGTATTGCTTGGAATATCAAATTGTGTAGAACAGGCGTTTGCCAAAAAAAAAGGTCGCCCAGGATGGGGGGAGGAAGGAGAATCGAAGCGAAACAGCCGTCCATGTAGAGCCCTACAAAGCCGAGCTAACGGTGTTCGTATCATTCCGGATGCGAAAGTGAGACAGATGTGTGGTGCCCCTTAAAAAAAAGGACAGGGATGAAAGTCGAGTGAGAAGCAAAGATCCCGAGGGCTACTATATACTATATACAGAGAAAAATGAGCCTCCAACTAACGTGGTGCATCGGAGCTGAACGGAGAGAGAGAGAGAGAGAGATATGGACCGAGGCAGATCTAAAGTGAGAAGGAATGAGAAAGGGAAGGCGGGGTGAATAACGAGGAGGAGGGGGGCAGAGGGGCGGGGGAAAAAGAGCCAGAGGAGGAAAAGTAACAGCAGAACGTCGGTAACAAAAGTAGTGAAGGGAGAGGGGAATTGCCGGTTTCACCGCGTGGCAAGAGCCCCCTCTCCGTGAAACTTTGCCACCAACTCTACTACGGTATAGTACTACTCCTCGATTCCCCGCATCATTCATTCCCCTCACGTCTGTTTTTTTCTCGCAGCCCCCTCGGACTACTCGGGGTCCCCCCACCCCACCTCGACAAATCCTCCGTGGCACTTCACGTCAGTCGACGACGAAGAGACTCGTACGTACGTAGAGCGCGCGAACCTATCGAAGGAGATTCAGTAGCCGGGCACGTTGCTGCTGTTACTGCCGCTGTTGCTGCTCGCTGCACGGCGCATCTCTTCTTTGACTGTATAAACAGGCACCTGAGCAACTGAGGACTCAGAGCACACGCGCACGCGCAGTACGAAACACGCGCGAACGCCCTGCGCACACGACACATAATCCCAGCAGTACTCGCGAAAGGGGAAGTCCACGCAAAGGGAGAACAAGTCCCGCGATAGCTTGAGGGTGGGGGGAAACAAAAAGGAGAGAAGCAATAAACTGGAAGCACATCGACTAACTGAGGAAAAATAGAGAAAGGGCTCACAGGGTATTGAAGGGAGGGAACGATATAACCATGAAAAATAATTCTTTTGACGGATATTATCATTTTTTCGTGTGCCTCTGTGTGTGAGTGGGTGTGCGCGTGTTGCGATTTCATCGCAACCGCAAGTGAAAGATTAAGACTATTTTTTACAACCGTAAATAATATTTTTAGTGAAGACAATTGTGTACTAGTATTCAAACCGGAGAACATTCATCGGGGTCTTTTTGAGCGTATCACGAATTCAATATGTTATAATAAAACCGAGTGAAAATTTATGCTGAATATTTTGTGACTTTTTTACAGTGTTTTTGAGACCAAGAAATTAGTGACGAAAAAGGTGGAATATTTTTTTCAAATAACAACAATCACGCACGACAGTTTATCACAAAACGCAACTTGTTGTTTTTTCCGTTTAGTTTTGATCCTCGACTGTGTTAAAACTTTCGCAGTTGAGTGAGAGACAAGCGGAGAGATAGAATCGTGAATTCTCTGGCGGTTAATGAGGGAGGGTACCGCGTGTGTGACGTGCAATCACTCGACGCGTCGTCTCCCCGTTTGATCGGCCCGCGCACATTGAAAACGGAGGGGGAGCCCCCTCGGAAGTTCACTGGCGACAGAGGGGAATGAAAAAAAGTACAGTCTCACCGCGTGGGACTACAGCTGGCACAGCCGGTTCACAATAGTTCTTTACGCGCGTGTGTGTGTGTGTGTGTGTGTGTGTGTGTGGATGTGTGTGTGTACGCGCACTTGCGTGCTCTTATTTCTCTTATCAGTCGTCAGATTTTGTACCGACCGAAAAATCCTGACTGGCAAAGGCGAAAAAAAAATTCAATCGTCAGAATTTAATTGATCATTTAATTAATTTAATTGATTGAATATTAACAAAAGGGGCAATAACTATTTAAAATCATGTATAAGTTACTGGGAAGCTTGAGCGAGTATTTGAAATGGCAGGAGATAAAGACCGACTCGATGGTATTTCGTATGCACAATCTCTTCACGACTGTGCTATTGCTCACGTGCTCAATGGTGATTACGGCCACCCAGTACGTTGGTAATCCGATATCCTGTATCGTTCAGGGACTACCGACTAACCCCATCAATACCTACTGCTGGATTACCTCGACGTTCACAATGCCGGATGCCTTTAATCGTCAGGTAAATAGAAGCCTTGTGGCGTAATCAATTAATCAATAAAATTTCAATTGAAGATCATCGAAGTATATTAAAAATTACGATCCACGAGGGGAAAAGTTACGAGTACCAAAATATTTACACTGGATTTGACTCTGTTGACCTCAAAATCTCCGACTTATTGAGTTTCGTTTCAATAGAATCATTTTTTGATTTTCTTCGTCAGCCATATTGACTCGCTGACAGCGCCACCGAGTCAGCAACGAGATAATCGTAATATCGGCAAAGCAGGCAGCTATATTTAATTTTTGTTGTTTAAAAAAAAATGTAATATGTTTTTGATCAATATAAATAATAATGAAAAATAAAATGGTGATGAATGCGTGTGAATGGGGGCAGCATTCAATCTTTAGGACACAACAACAGGAGACAGTGACCGGATAAAAGGAAAAAAAAGAAGGCTCAATTTCTGTTTAAAAATTATATTGTAACAAAGCATTTATTTTATAGAGAAACGAAGAGATTAAGAAAAGTTAGTCACGGAATGAGAACATTCAGCGAGACGTTTTAAACTTTAAATGAAAAAAGTTCAATAGTAAACGTTTGATTATTTCTTCCCATTTTCTTTTCATCGGCCACAGGTGGTTGCGTGGCCCCAACGCGCGTTGAACTCACCCGCATTGTAAGCACAAGCGTCACCACATTTGAAACTTTATAGTAAAGGTTTTATCCGCTATATAGTTCAACCACTTGGCCTATAATAATCCAATATAGACAATTGAAAAATTATATCCTAACTCTGCTATTAACTTTACGAACGATTTTATCAATTTGTTCTGCATTTTAAATTGATGAATTGATGACAGCAGCTCGAACTGTCTCGCGACGTAATTTTTTTTTCAAAACTTTTGATGCCAATTGAGAGTGACAGGTCCGTTTTCTGACTGGTCAATTTTTTTTTGTTTGCGTATGAACGATTTAAATTCTCGTATTAATTGCGTATGATTTATTCTCCATAGGAGAGCAGCCCTGTTTTTTTTTACTCCTACACTATCTGCAAAGCTTTGCCATTCGGTTCGCCATTTACATGACCCTGTACGCGTCCTCAATTCGAGTCCTTCTCGGTTAAAGTTAAGGCTCAATTATCGCGCTATCTTTCACGCTCTCGTCTCGAAAGTCACAAAAAGAAGACTCTTTGAACAATAATGCCCGATAATTATTGTTCGCCTTGCGCGATATCTTGCCTCACAGTCTGAAACAACTAAAAAAAAAAAAAAAAGTCACCAAGGTGGAATGTCGTTTTAGATAGCCTACTCTTGATTCACCTATATCACAGCTCGGTGAGTTGGCAGCTGCTGTTGCAGCAATTATACTTTTATGCACATACAAGCGTATATACTAAATAATTTCTAGGCAGCAGCAAGTTGAATTTTATTATCTCTCTTAGTTGAAACACCTACACTAACTCCAATCGTATTGCATTCGCATACAAATGACCATTTATATATCACATGCCATTGACATGTCAACGGCAAAAAATCATCGCGAGTATAATTAAACAGTTTTTTTTTCTCCTCTGGTGGTCGTATGTGAGCTTAATCTGACACGTTTACTATTTCAGATCGGTGTTGAGGTCGCTCACCCCGGTGTCGCGAACGACTTTGGGGACGTCGATGCCAGGAAATATTACACCTACTATCAGTGGGTCTGCTTCGTCCTCTTTTTCCAGGTAATGCAGTCGGGATATTTATTTATTTATCGTTCTCTGACGATAAGCGTTACAATCCGTCTCGCTGGATGATCCGATCTATTATAATGATAAACAACACGATAAGAAATGTCTATTTTTTAATATTTTTAATGGTAATATTACAGATATTTATATTTGAACCACGTAGATTTTTTGGCTCACATTTGGCCGATTTTTAAAATTCATAAAAACGTTCACAAAAATTAAAATGTCCGGTACTAGTGAAATAAAGATCGGACCAATATATTGTACAAAGGGGGTTTTTTAAAACACTATAAACGAACGTGAAAATTATCCTGACTGAATTATATAAGTCATAAAAATATGTGACATAAATAGACGTACACAAGCTACGCGTCTATATCGGTTACAACTCTACGACCAAGTTCTAATCTGTTTTTCTTGACTCTTGTTTCACCATCATCATAATACGGACAGGCGATACTCTGCTACGTGCCACAATGGCTGTGGAACATTTGGGAAGGAGGTCTGATCAATACACTCGTGATGGGCATGAATCATGGTCTTGATCACAAGGAAGAAATTTCAAAAAAGAAAACAATCCTGATGGATTATCTGGTGTCTCACATCAAGGTAAGGGCTCAACTGATGTTCGTTCTTTTATCCCTGAAAAAAAAAAACATAAAATCCTTCCTTATCAGCCTTTATCGTCCGATTACAGCCGAATGAGAATTACTAAAATACCGGGATACAGGAATGAATTTTTAATAATGTAAATGTAGCTTCATGATAATCGCTAATGGCGAGCTATCATACATAACGAGAGTACTTTTTTATAATTGGGAAAAAATATTGATTCTTAACGATCGATGAGTCGAGTCCATTGTCATGGCGAGTGTGTCGTTTGACGGGTATTACGCAAGTCTCATTTCATAGCATGATTTTCATTGCTCAGGCTTGTCAGGTTTCTTTTGAAGAACGCATACCGTGCTGACAAGCTTTGACAAAGGACCAGCCACGCTGACTTCTGCATCATAATGAAGTGCATACTAACGCTGCACCACATTCACAGTCACTTACAGCCACTTAATGAACCTCACAGTACCCATTCTCAGTCATAGGCACTCACAGTCACTTATGGACACTCAAAACACTCATAGACGATTATGAGCACTCAAAATCACTCATAATCACTTACACAAATACCTGCAGCACTGACGATCACTCATATCCACTCATAGATAATAAAAAAAATACTTGCCGATGCTCATGGCACTATTTATCACTCATACCAACTGACAGTCAATTCTGTTAATGTCTGTGAGTACAGACATTAAAAGAATTGATTTCCATTGCGTATGTTCACCGTATCCTTGGCCATAAAACGTTCGTTAAACATGCTAGCGTGCATAAGTGCTGTGTCTGCGTGCGATTGTTCAGTATTGTATTTTATTATTACGCAAATAAATAGATATATGACGAATAACGAGGAGATCTCATTATCATAATCGGAGATAAGAAGTTGGTCCGGTAAACCGAGACCGAATTGGGCATAAAGGACTCGGAAGACCGACAAAGAGAAACCAAAAACGTCTCTCTTCTGAACCATCACGACTCGCTCGCTGGTGGAGGGTAACCAAGACAGAGAGAGAGAGAGAGATAGACGGATAGAGACATAAAAAAAAGAGACGACGAGTTAGCTCCAATTCCCTCTCGTTGAATTTAATTCCGTCTAATTCGAACGATCCATCTCTTATTCTTTGAATTATTATACTTTCAGAATCACAACTCGTACGCCTACCGGTACTTCGCCTGTGAATTTCTCTGTCTTATCAACATCTTCACGCAGCTATATTTCATGAATCGTTTCTTCGATGGGGAATTTTTGAGCTACGGTCTTCGTGTTCTACAATTTTCTGATGTACCACAGGAGGAACGAGTCGATCCCATGGTATATGTATTTCCACGTGTGACAAAATGCATATTCCATAAATACGGAGCCACCGGTACGATACAGACCCACGATTCACTCTGTATTTTGCCGTTAAACATCGTTAATGAGAAGACCTATATATTTATATGGTTCTGGTACCTTATACTGGCAGTGCTTCTTATTGGTCTCGTTATTTATCGTGCTGCAATTATATTCGCCCCAGCTCTCAGACCGAGACTCTTGCACTTTTCATCGAGACTCTTGTCGATCGAGACTTGCTCGAACATCAGCAAAAAAGTCGATATAGGCGATTGGTGGATACTCTACGTATTATCGTCCAACATGGATTCTCTCGTTTATCGCGATATGCTCGAGGAATTGACAAAGAAAGTTGGCTATCGGGCTCAAACATCATCGAGTCCTTAATGATTTTCGTAATGTTTTTTGGTCATTAAAGCAATAATAAATAAACAAAAGAGACATTGTCAGTCGTCGAATCTTTTCTTTACAATTTATCTTAAGATATCTCTATTGTTGCCTCCGAAGGTTAGAGAAAGCTCTCCCTTACCGATGACACTTTGATTTTTATCATTTTTCATAAAGTTAAAATTAATTAATTTCATTAGAATTTTTATGTTAATGATCCAAGTATAATAAATAAGTATACAGCCAAATTTGTCTACTTCAGTGGATAGAGTTGATAAAAATTTAATTGAATTTTTCGATTGATGAAAAAGAATTTTGTCGAGAGTGCGATTGGGAAAAAGGTGTGATTTTTTGACATTGTCTCGAGGGATTGTCTCGAAATTGGTGTCTGGTTGATAATACTGCGCAATATTGTTAAACATGCGAATGGTGTCGTTTATCACGATTTTTTCTAGTAATCGACGAGGAAAGTTGGCCATCCAGCTCAATAAGGGGAGGTGATACTCTCTCACTCAGTAATAGTAACTGTAATTCACTTTTCTCCAAGACGGTTAATCTTTTGGGAAAACGCAAAGTCATTATGCAGTTTTTCATTGTGCATAAGGCTAGATTTTGCATTTTGACAGAACGATGATTAACTGTCTCGGAGAAAAGTTGGATCAAAGATTTAGGGTTGAGGGAAATGGCTGAATGGGGGTCTCACCTCGCCTTGATCCTCGTCAAACGCTTACATTCTTTATTGCAATTTTTTGGTGATCTACGTGATGATCAAAAGACATTACGACGAGTTGAAATTGTATTTTCGATTTTTCTTCGCTATCACCTTGAGATATTTTTGCTACTTTCACTCAGAGGCAGTAAAAGCACAAACCATAGAGCTCTTGTTTGTCCTCAAAAATGGGAGCTCTGTTTTGTCAGCGATTCTTCGACTTTTCTATGTTTTCTAGATAAAATCTGTAAGTGTCATTGCAATAGCCAAAATAGCGAGCTAAATATAATGGAAAAATACTGCCAAATTTGTCTAATCGAGCGGAAAGAGCTGTTAATTCGTTGAGTTTTATAATTGATAAAAAAAAAAGAAGAGTTTTATAGAGAATGATTGGAAAGATGATGTGATTTTGTTTTGTACACCGAAAGGCAAATCGAGACGTTTAGTGTCCGTGAGATTAACGCATAGACAAATATGTATTTTCTACTTTTTCATTATATATATATCGATATTCGATCATATTGAGGCGATAGATATAGCAATTCATCATAGTACACATCATAGTATACATACATATGACGCAGACAAGAATTTGTGTAAATTTTGAATTTTGGATCGAAAGTTGTACAGAACGAGCAAGAAAGCTTATTGTATTCTATTGCGGATGAGGCCGTCACGAGATTGCCCAAAGCTGTTTCATTATCATATTTTTTCTGCAATCAATAATTCTTTTTTTTGGTTCACGATTTTTTCTGTTATTTTTCGTTAATTTTTTTCATCTTTTAAACAAAACTCGATACGTTACCTCATCCGGGCCCTCGTTTGGAGATTCCCGCAGTGTGATTTTCGTTGAATTTATATTTTTTTGCCGCACGCGTAGACTGAGTTTGACTGAGGTGTGAAAAAAACATATTTTCATGGCAGCGAAGAAACTTTTTATTAATTTCTTTCCAAGATTTATAAGCTTAAGAGGCGATTTTTTCTTTTTTTTCCCCCTTTTTTTTTAAACGTTCTTTATGTTATATTCGCGCAGAGGCTTTCAACGGATATCACGGACAGGTGAAAAAAAGTCCGCAACGTCAAGCACAAAACATAATAATTATTATTATTTCATTGTCTCCATTATCTTTATCATTAAATTTTTTCTATTTTAAAGCAAAACATAATAATGTCATGAGTTCAAAATGATATTGTGATCGTGACGTGAGTATCGATCCAGCGAGGGACCATAAATTCATAAATCTGGATATTGCTCCATTTTATGTTTTGTTTGTTCTTTATTATCTCCTTTATGATAAATAATAATTCGAAACTATTTCGTTTAATTGTGATATGCGAGAGCTGATAATACATCGAGACTCGGAAGTTTTTTGGATGAATAAATCGAGGCGAATTGTAAGAGATAGCGAGAAGGCTAGATAGAAGGATCATTGATACATATCGAATAGAGAAAAAAAAATAATAATTCATACATTAAAAAGGATGGATCCTCATCCCCTGTTTGTATCGTCTCCCCTATTTTTGTAGAGATTTAGTAATGCGAAAGGTCTGAATTTTTAGGTCCTACGATTGATATATCACGTAAACATGTAGTATATATATATATATATAGATTACTCTGTGTGGAGTCAAGCGCTGATTCTTTTTGCCCCTGCATCCTGCAACACTGAGCACATAAAATTTTCATGTATCGTGGGAAAAATAAAGATATATGTTTATGATACTGAATTGAATGATTTTTTTTCTTACCTCATCATTGAACATTTGAGAATTCTGCTCTCCAGGAATCAATCAGTTCTGCTGTGTTGATAGGAGGATCGCGTGCTAGAAGAAAGTATCGTTTTTCCGAAAAACGAATTATTGTTTCGGTCTGGACTAGGGATTATTATATTTGTCGGTGAATGGAAAATATTTGCAATGGCTGCCAGACTTCGGTCAATTTATATTCTGTCAATACTGATGCTGCCAATATTAGCTCTGCCCATCTGGATTTTTTAAATATTAATTATCGAAAAGTGTTTTCTGTCAACATGAATCCGTTCAACTTCGATTCTACGGTAATGATGAATTCAAACTGTTATCTTAACTTTGAAGAATGTGAATGCTGACAGCGTTAGTCTGTCAATATTATTCCTGTCAAAAACAATTCTATCATATTGAATTTCGCCCATTCTGATTCTATCCACTTCGTTTTTCTCAATATCGATTCGATCAACACCGAACGTGAAAAAATATAAATGTATGCAGCAGGAATTCGTCGAACCGTTGTATGAGTATATATATATATATATATATCTTCTCGTGACGTGCAGAATTGACAGCTCGGGAAAGTTTGCTGATTAACAGTAACAAAACGATCGTAAATTTTTTAGAGAGAGAGAGAGAGAGAGATGGAGAATGCAATACGTATGTAATAGAACAAAGATAAACAAATGAATAATATTCAAATCGAGCAAACACTGGATAAAATAAACTGCCCTGACTCTCTGCTTCTGCGATTGCCTTGCGACCGGTTCCCTCGTGAAAATTTACTCCTATTCAGCCCTGTCAGAACGGGAAGCATCTCTGCTTCGATACTAGATCGGTTTTTGTTATGAATTCGCCATCTCACGCTGACGTTTTGCTTCCCACGAGTGTCTGTTCCATGGTACAAAAATAATCCTTTTCTTTAATTTTCCTTCATTTTTTCTTATTTTTCTCGTCTTATTCGCTGACACTACGACAATGACAAAACGAATAGTGAGCTTGGACCGACAAATCTCGTTTTTCGATTTCGAGAATGGTGACGACAGCGCGTATTCCACTCGTATTTCCCCACATCTACACTTTATTTATTATTCCTAGAAAGATGTATCGAATGAAAACGTAGCCTCGCATCTGTAAACCCCTGAAAATTTATGCTTTTTGGCAAATCGCAAAATTTCGAATAAATTCTCAATTGCACAGTCAAATGTCGACTATTTCACTCTTCGGATTGTTTTTATGTCCGTTTATCGATAAATTCACTTCTATATATTATATATCCAACTGACTGCGATTCTGTCATAAGAAAGAAGTAAAACTTTAGTTGTTCATTTTTTTTCTAAACTGAATTAAAAAAAAAAAAGTGTACAAAATTATGAAACAGTTTCTAAGATGTATATACATTTTTTTAAACTCTTTTTTATGAATTATTCATGCCGAAAAAGCGTGGAAAATGCACCAAACCCAAACAAGTTTTCGGAAAAATCCAAATTTTTATTTCATTCGCCTGTTATGGCCAATTCTCATCTATATCCGAATATAAATTTTCTTCATTAAGATTTTCCGATCGTAATTTTTCCTTGTTTCGTCCTTAAATAAATATTGTACCATGTTGACAAGTATAAAAATTCTTAATTAAGATTATCCTATCTCAATCTCCCCTAATTATTATCACAAAAATCGAACATTTGGAGATTCTAGCGACCCATAAATCGGTAAATATAGTTATATATATGTACATATGTACGCACTATATCGCGCACGCTATCGATGATTTATGGATGAGCACCAAGAGGCTTCCCGTGTGTCGAGTGAAGTTTCTCTATTGATAGACTTTGATTCGGCTCTGCCAAGTAGTTTCTCTACCCCCGTCCATCGCCGAGTGACGTTTTCATCTGGAGATGAAAACCCACACGCGCGGACGATGCGAAACCCCTATAGAGGCGCCTCGATGCCGCCTCGTGGGATACGCGACGGCGGGCGCCAAAACGGCAATGAAGCCTTTTTCTTCATTTTCATCTTCGTCATCTTCATGTACCATTATCGTTACCAAAATCTGTACCTCGTGGTCATTTCTACCCTCCCCCCCCTCCCTATCCTATTTATAATGTTGGTATCAACCTCAAGTACTCAAAAGAACCTAAAAAAGATCATCCAAGACGTAAAACAATCTTAAAAACGCCCTGTTGATTTTTAGACGTGCAGATGCCACAAATGTCATTTGCGTCGTCAAAAGATCATAAAGAGATGAGAGGCTTTCAATGAGCAACGCTCTTGTGGCGCATCGACATTATGCACATCAGAAAATAGAAGAAAAAGCAACCGTGGGCGTGCGGCATCTTCCTCGTCCTCTTCTTCCTATTCCTTTCATTCTTCTTCTTCTTCTTCTTTTACTTTTGTTTCATCCTCGTGTTCGTCTCTTCTCGCCGCGACAGCAAGAGTGAGAGTCGTATCGAATCTCAAACGTATACGAAATAAAACGGAGATATAAAAACATCGTTTATTTCGTGAGTTTTGGAGAGAGGAGCAGAAAGAGAGAGAGAGAGAGAGAGAGAGGAGGAACGAAGATAAGCACAAAAAAAACGGTGAAAGAGCCGATGGGGAGACAAGGGCGCATGTTTGTCAATGTAAAAATAAAAATGTTTTTCCCTCTCGCGAGCGCCCCCGCTAACCGATGCGGTGTGAATCGGCGTGTTAAAGCTTCGAGCTTTCGGGCTTTACGAATTTGCTGCTCTCTCTCTCTCTGTTCGTCTCTCTTTCACTTGGCAACGAAGCTGCTATACGGGCCCAGTAGTAGGTCAGTCACTATACTCTGTTTCAGTTTCTTGGGAACCATCCCGCGTACGGGACGACGCAAAACTTGTTGGTTTAACCAAAAGACTCGACGATATATACACGCGAGCTAAATGCCAAATAATTGCACAGCACAGAAAATCGCGGGGGACATAAGCAATTGTATGCATGTCGACATATATATGTGTGTGTGTTTGTGTAAACGAAACGTTTGACGGAGGGGATGAAATGGGTGCAAATAAACGTCTTTGAATAATCATAAATTCAATTGTGCATTAATCAATCAATTAATCAATTAAACGTTGATCGATACGATAACATAATATCAGATTAGATGTGAATGCGCGTCAAGGAATTATTCGTGAAAAAGGGTCTTGAAATTTGTCTCACGTCTCAGAATAATAATAATTGATTAATTAATGATGCAATTAATTTGATTAATGCGGGAAGGAACTGATTGTGTGAATGTTGAACTTTACAATGAACTCGACGAATTTCAGACCACGAGTGGATAAAGTGCACTATGAAAGAAAACAAAAAATCATTGATTGATTAATATATTGTAAATGTAGTTGGTAATATTGGTAAAAGTGAAAGTTGAAGATTTTCGTTCAAGAACCTCGAGTTGATTGAAGATGATGAGCGCGTTCGATGCCTGAATGTATTTCGTTAAAGGGGTAGTTTTTTTTTGGTCGGCCAATGGAGACAATATGTCCAGCGATGATTCAAGCGTCATCGCGAGCTTCGGTCTTGTATCAACGAATGAAGCCTCGCGAGTGAAGACAAAACGAGTCCAAGGGTATAAAACGTTGCGCGGGAGGCAGTCAGCTCGATCTCGATGCTCGCTGCTCATGTGCCGGTGTTGCCAGAATGGATAGCGATATATGTGTATAGAAGAGTACACGAAATATGAAAAGTCCTCGAGGCACGAGCACCGAGAGAATAATACTGTCCAACGACAGACTGTCTATCGGCCGGAATAAAGCCAGTCTGGGAACAACGAATAAGTTGAGGCTCAGTTCCGGCGGTAAAACGAGAGCGAACGGTAGAAACAGCGGTGGATTGTCAAAGGGCGATACGAGACGCGAGGGTAGAAGGATAATGGACGCGATCGGTGGTCTATACTTTCTCTTTCACGTTAGTATTTTATTTTCTTTTTATCCTGGAGAATTTCCAGAGCGGATGGTTAAATCGATAAGGGTTTTTTTTTTTTTCAATGAGTTATGAGGGGTGCAATTTTTAAGGGGATAGACATGGATTAATATTTTTTGTTTAATCGAAGAAAAATTCTTTCTGATAATAAACTTTTGGGTCTCACGAGACGAACGGGAAAAGACCCTTATCGTGATCTATCCGGTGTTTTGTTGCAATCCTCTCGAGATCTCGGCAAGATCGAATCTCCAGGTCGACTACTGATTCAGGTGAGCAGGGTAAGAAGCGAGGGACCATTGCTCAGGCTTCACGTGCTCACGGCTGCCCTCATGCTGACCTTTTCCGTGATCGTGTCGGCTAAACAATCGGTTGGAAATCCCATCGACTGTGTACACACGAGGTGAGAAATAACAATGGATACTTGATAATAAAGGAAAAAAACGTGTACACTCTGTTGAGTAACTAAAATGTTTTATTCATTGTACGGAGACGAACGGATTTTTCAAAAATTTGAATTACGTTTATTTTCGTTAATTTAAATAAATGTTCTTTCTCTCATATAAATTTTCTGTCATTCAAACACATTTTATTCTCATCTACAATTATTAACTTATATTATTCGTTTTATTCATAGGGATATTCCCGTGGAAGTTTTCAACGCTTATTGCTGGATCCACAGCACGTACTTCGTCACTGGTGCAATGCTAGGTGTTGCTGGGGTGAACGTGGCGTTTCCTGGCGTCGCCCCCTCGTTCACTTTTTACCACAAGCAGCAAGCAGATCATGACGAAGATCATGGGCGTCATAGAAATGGCAACAGTGCGAATCCACTGATAAAACAAGTCAAGTACTATCAGTGGGTTGCGTACTGTCTAGTATTTCAGGTAATTTATTTTTTCATCAATAACATTATCATACCCCGAAAGACAATATTTTTTCTTCTTTTTTTTTTCTTATTTCAACGTATAAGCCTTTTTTGGGTCTTTACAGCAAATTCCTTTTTTCTAATTTACTTTCGTACAACTCTTCATCTTTATTTTTGACCCCCTGCCCCCGACCGGGAAATGTATCGGCAGCCGACACAGTCGACAGCAGAAAAGCTAAGCCGATATAGGGTGAGTGCATCAGTCAATGAACAAGGCCCAGTGAATGAACACTTCACACCAAGTATATTTGTATATAGTGATTTTTAACACGGGTGTTCATTCACTGATGCTGAATCTTAAGCGTTCATTCACTGGTGCACTCTCATCCTAGTCGGCTCTTTCGACTGAGCGCCAGCCAGTACGCGACTGAGCGGTCACCGATCCAAATAATGACCGCATCCAATGCTGCTTAACCCATTCGAGACGGCGATTTTTTTCCAACACGGTCACCAGGAGCGTTTTTTTTTTTTCTTTATAGTGTTCATTTTGAATTATTGCACACACGGGGTGCAACCGGTCTTATAGCCTCGGAAATCAATTGCACACACGGCGTGCAATCGGTCTCGAATGGGTCAACTTTCGTGACCATCAGAGCCGCTTGACCCCCGCGCACCCATCACTGCCAGTTCCTAAAGGCCAATATTCATTTCCATTTTTCCATCATCTGCGCAATGCAGACTCTTTTATGAAGTTGCAAATTTATTAGTAGTGACATTAAAGAGCAACCTCAGTTGATCGTATTTCATGAATTTTTTTAGAATATTAATTATATTTACAACAATTATCCTTAATTATTCGGAGTATCATATATTTTGATATATCGTCAACGAGACAATAAAGCATGGACAACATTTGAACTCAGTGCTTTCAGATTTACTCACGGCATTTATTCGTAGTATTCACGATAGTAAATTCATTCATTTCAATTTTCGAAGGTGGAAAGAAAAAACAGATTCAATAGAATAAAAATTACAACGGCAATTGCCCAAATATTAATCGAATAAGCTGGGTGACGTTCCGGAAAGGGGATCTTGATTAATATGAAGATGAAGAGTTTTGAACATGAGTTGGGCTTGTTAAAAAAAAAATCGCAAGAGTTTAAAAGCCATTCTGGGGCTCACTTGGAATCGTGAGAAGTTAGTTAGAATTAGTGAGAAGTAGGAGTTTGAATAATAGATGTCAATTGCCAATTTCCACTAGCCATTAAAAATAGGTAGACTCGAGTATTCAGCTCTCGTAACGTAAAAAACCCGATTATTCACGAATAATCTATCGGGCTGCTTCTTACATCTCATTAATGCTGAATACTTTAATAAATAATTTCCAAAAAAGAAAACTGGATCAATAATATCAATTAATTGATTGTTTTTCAAATATTGTTTGTAATCTCTTGGATTCTTCGAGGCACTTATTATTTTTCTTCATTATTATCTCCTTCAATATAGAATTATCATGTGGATAATATTATTTGTTTTTAATTGAAAAAATAAAACAATTCCATCTAGCCACATTATGTGAATAGTTTGGGAGGAATAGATCGCGCTATCTGTTGGCATTTTCTTGTACCTCGTAAGAACGTTTCGCAGTTTAGATATTTCTACTACGCTCGTCTGGCTCTCATGCTCCGGCTTGCACGTGCTGTATAGTATTAGCCCGTACCGCGAGCAAAGCACAGTAGGGGTTACGAACCGTATGCGATTAGACATATCTCGACCGTTCGGGTAGCAAAGTCCCAGGCGCACGTGAGATTTACTCTCGCACAAGGCCTCTCGAACTCTTTGCTCTCGCTCTCTCTCTCTCTCTCTCTCTCTCTCTCTCTCTCTCTCTCTCTCTCTAGGCCAGCATTATTCCCTGATGCTTTTCTTGTTGTTGCTGTTGCTCTCGATGGCCCGAACGCGTCGGTGCTCACGGTACTCGACCGACGATCGTATATTTGCCTCGGGAAAACTTGATTTATCGCTGATGATGAGCTATACTCGACTTGTATATCGCTGTACTAGCGAGCAGAAGCAACAGAGAAAGAGACGCAGAACACATGCGTCGCTTTCACTGTACGTGAAAATTTGTAATTTCGATTAATAAAAAAATGATATATTTCTTCGAAGTAAATATTTAATTGCTTTCATTCTATGGGTGAATTTATATTTTTTTTATCCTTCATCTACGTTAACTAAGAAATATATTTCATTTAGAACAAGGTCAGGATTTTCTACGTTTATAGCAAATTATTTTAAGGGCTTAAATGGCCACAATCATTACCAAATATTATCGCATTTGTTGAGGACGAAATAAATTTGTGAAAATGACATTGGTTCATTCATTGATTTTCTTTTACGTATTAACGTGTAAATTAATGTTCCAATAAATAACAAATATAATTATTTATATGCCCAAAGCTACGCCGGGCTTACATGGGGCCAAAAAAGAATTTTATAATTCGATTTTCATCAAATAATCATTCTATTATTTCATTTTGTTATTCGGGACAAGGTACCAAAAATTCAGTTTTTATATTTCCTGCAATCTATGTAATTGCATTCATATAAACACCAATTATGATATATATATATATATATATATATATATATATATATATATTTTTTTACAAATAATTATGTGACTGACCATAAATACTTTGAAATTCATATAGAAGGCTGACCGGTATAACCCTGCGATTTCTCTCTGACACGACACGACTAAGAGACTATCTTTCTCCGTCAACTTTTCGAAATCTCTTGCGGACGATTAATTAGCTAACTTTTTGGGTCATCGAGACACCTGCAAGGCAACACATTTACACAAACGCGTTTCTCACATCCCACGCGAAAAATCATCATAGTTGTCAGGACCCAGTTGCACACCCAATGGCTTCTCTTTGTCACAGAATATTCTTCGATCGTCTCTCCCTGCCACGAACTTTTTGCTAAATCTCTGACACAGTGATCTTCGAAGTGAAACTGCTATATCGCGTGTTTAATAGAAGACACGTACGTGATGCAGAATTTTTTGCCCAAATTCTGGGAATACATCATGTCATCGGATTTTCAGCGTTCCAAGAATCATCTCGATTTATCGTCCGGAAATAATGTGTCGTGCAGCACTTCGACGCTCTTTGCTTAGTTTTCGCATTATAGTGGAGAAAGATAAATATTCAAAACTTGATTTTATTGCTTGTCCTCGTTCTCGTTCGTTATTTTTACTTTTAATTATATTTTTAGGTTTCTTTACTACTTTATTTTTCTTCCATGTGTCATTTTGACGAAGCAAGAGAACGATCTGGTCCGTTGTCAGGTCGTTTTAACGAAACTTTTGGAACATTTATCAGGTCGACAAGGACGTTGTCGGATTTAAATTTGGTAGTCTCTGGGAGAATGTATACAGATCACTTGATCCATCCCTGTAAAAGTTATACGTGATTACACACATAGAGTGATTTAGTTTTTATATACACTGGCCGGAATTTCCGTTTTTCCAAACGATTTTCTTCTTCACACGTTCGTCTTGAGATTTTGCCCCAACTCACCAACGTGTCGAGTCATAACAACGCGAACGTTGACGAATTGTTCGGTGGCGAAAATGCCCGCTACGAATTTTCACGGTTCATATATATACGTATAGAGGCTTGGGAAAAATGAAGCATGAGAGAAACGAAAGAGAAAATCGATTTTGCAAGCACGAAAATACGGCCAACATGTTCTCGTTTTATTCCAGTTTTAAACAACTGATGTCACTATTATTATCATTATTATTATTATTATTATTTGTTTTATATGCAGCAAAAGATGAAAATGGACAGGATCCCACGTGATTTATTAGTTGGAAAAATTGAGCTGATGAAATTAAGTTCGATACATCATTCTATGAATTAAATACGCACTAGAACAGACCTCGCTAACCAATTCTTATAAATCGTATTCTGTCACTCTTTTTCCCAAAAGCAATCCAGTAAAATGTTTTTCAAATCGATGTTGTTGCTGGTCTCGAATTAAAAAGTCAAAACAAATTTTAAGGCTAAATGATTAATCGGAACAATTCAAGATAGAGGAACGATTTAAAGAAGAAAAAAAGTTTTTGGCAGCTGCTCAATCTTCATACATGTAAAATTTTTAAAGAATCGCTTCTTCAATTTTCGGGATGATTAAATAACGTGAATTACACTTTATAAAGATAGTCCACTTATCAATATTTCATTGTTTATGCAATTCGTCTCAGGCTCTGGATAGGAAAAAATGGAAAATAATTACCCCAATTATGTTTATAATTTTTTCGATTAGGATTTGAAAAAAAAGTGTGTATTATTATTCAAGCAATACAGGTGAGAGTGTACGAACCTACAGTTTATACGAGCGACATAAAAATACTCTTATTATGATAAGCTAGACGTTAATAAAATTTAAAGTGAGGACTCTTGATCGTTCGTAGGTGTTTTTTTTTTTGGATTTGGTTTTTTTTTAGTATCCTCTCTGGGATTTCGTGGCAAAGGCTGACGATAAATTTGGCTCTCTACGTGTCTTTTACGAGGAAAGAGTGAGAATATATAGAAAACTCGATGACGTTGCTCAGTCGTATATTTCAATGGCAATAAGTTAATTTTGTTAATTTTATTGCTCTCACGAGGCTGCAGGACCACACAAAGGATCGCTATTTCGTGTAGATTTCACGTCATTGCGAAAGCATCCAAACATATTTCGGGGTCGTGGAAAAGTCACGATTCCTCGACGTTTATCTTCGTTCTTGGCGCGTTTCTACGACAATTCACGTCAAAACAGTTGTAGTGACGGACGACCGGAGTTTCCATTTTATTTCGTTGTTTATTCTACGTGCAACAACTAACACTGTTTGACTAAAAAAAATTACGAAAAAAAACTTTCAATTTCATACCAATTTGCAAAATTTAGCCTGTTTTGACGCTGGTAACAGAATAAAACGCCTTAAGATAGACTTTAATCACTGTTTTGTATGAACTTAAAATTTTTTCACCGACGAGTTTTTTCTGCAAACATTGGCAAAGCTGACATTAAAAAGGTCCTCTAGTTAGAGTTATCCATGACAGCGAGTTTCCAAGATATATGATTTTTAATATTCGTTTTCTGGGTATTCTAAAAATGCTAAGAAGCAATTATTTGTTACGATATTTTTCTGCATTTCATGAAAACTGTAAATCAGAACTTTTTACAAGTATAAAAATTTCACTAGAACGTCGATTGGTCGGTAAGTGAATTTAAATGGGGGTACAAAATTCACTCGCCTAAACGATTTTGAGCTAACGTCAAAGCTGCGTAAACACGCAGTGATCATTGGGGGTCCGCGATAGCAGGGTTCTCTCATGTTTAAAAAAAGGAATGGTGAAAAAATCGCGGGAGCGAGCTGGTACAGCGAGAAGCGAGAGAACGAGAGGGAATTGAGATTAAAAATCAATCGAGAAAGCCACAAAGTGAACGATTATAGACATCCCCCTAAACATTTCACTGGGGGGCAAAGTTTTCTTTCACGGTGGGCTAAGACTACCATTTATTTTTTTTTTGATCCAACATCGTTCCTACCTTTTTTTTTCACTGCCGCGTGCATATGGCTTGAAAATACTCTGTTGAGATTCGATTACCAAACGGACACAGGGTGGCACAGAGTGCGCAAACAGCGACGGATGATAATAATCATCTGAAAGAAAAAAAAAATGTTAAGACAGTAAACATGATAATGTTCATTATCGTTTCATGTTGAAAAGCCCAAAGATCCGGAAAAAAAAACAAAAACAAAATCACAAATAGCATGAGCTTCCGAATGATTTTTCGATTATAGTTTCGATCTACGATATTTACGTGTGGAATTTTGTGAATTTTTCTAAAACACATATAGAGCAAAGTTGTGTTGAGCTAAAAGCTTTTATCACACTATACCGAGTGTCAGTTTTTCCCATAAAAAACTGAACCCAGGATAAGATTTGGTTTCCCTGATATATTGAGCCTTTCATTATAAATCAGCCTAACTCTATAATCCCCACAATTTTTATATGCTTTTCTCTACATAGTAAATTGTGTGCTATTAGGAAAATAAACACTCTACAGACATTTTCAGATTTCTTTAGAAGTCTTAAATAAACACTTTTATTTAAATGCCAAATGCGTTTATAAAGAAAAACCTGAATATATTTTTAAATTATATAATCTTTTATCTCGATGTATTCCAAGTGGTACAAAATTTTTTAAAAATGGTATGTGGATGATTAGTTGAGGTGGAATGGCCCGTACATATAAATGCGTCCTTTTGCTGTGGTTTCTCGCTCGGTCGTCGTCTTCCTTTCGAACGTTTTATTTACATCATCAAAGACGAGGCATTACGTGCGGGAAAGGCGCAGATGAGATTTGACTTTTCTTGAGCGACTGTCGGTGGGATCAAGACCCGGAAGAAGATGAGCCAGAGAGAAGAAGAGGGTCTCTGAACTGCTTCCTCCGTAAGAACCCTAGACATCGGCCTCTCGGCGGTTTACACACGCGGTGTGTGCGTCTGTGTGTGATATGCTCGACGTAATGTGGACCCCCGTCGTGTAACCGGTGTGTCGTACAAGCTCCCGTTTCAACCGCGAGTGAGAGAGAGTTAAAGAGAGAGAGAGAGAGAGAGAGAAAAGGATCTATTTTGAATGAAGATAAATCGTGAAGATATAAATTTTGAGGAGCAACGACCACGCGTCTCTATACACATCAGAACACACGGACGACTCTCTCCCTCTATCGCATTCCTCTATATAATTTTCTCTACCTATCCGTCTGTGTATATATCCGCATGACTTCATAACGCATATCCAGATATTACGAGGCTTTCAGCTATATTAGCCGCTGCCCCTGCAACAGACACTTGTGTGTGTTTGTGTATGTAATATATTATACATATATACCCAAAATTATGCCAATTTCATACAGTCTGAGCAGGTATAAAGATATTTTAGAGTCTGATTCTCGATATTTTATGGAAAAGTTGAGAGCTTTTTGCAATAGAATTTATTTTTGTTAGTTGTTTTATCTTTTGTTTTATTTTGGGTAAAATATATTCAACTCTTGTGGAACTATCGAAAAGTGCCAATTTGAAATGACTATACCTTTGTTTCTCTTTGGCTATAATACAGGTAATTTTTTTTTTCTATTCGTTAAAATACATTCGAGGCTCTATATATAGCGATGTATATTTTTCCACTGATAATGAGCGTATTTTCTAGAAAAAAAAATCGACTTGTCCCCGCAAATACTTGAATGCACGTAGAAAATACTTTTCGCTTTTATAGATTGGTAAAAAAAATTACAAACTAGCCAGGTAGATCGAGATGTGCACCCAATAACCTTTCATTGTAATAATAATCGTGATATATATATATATATATATATATATATATATATATGTGTGTATATATGCGATCTCTCCGTCACGTGTTTCATTCATGCATCTCAGAGTGATCGCGCAGAATATATATAATTTGACATGGTCGTGAATTCACACGAGACCGTTGATCCAACGTTAAGATTCTTCGAAATCGAGGATATTATCAGCGGCAGACTCTATAGTTCACAGCCTGCGCAGTTTATACCCATTATGATGTGCCCTTATACATAAGAAACGTGCGTGTACAATATTCAACATCCTTTTTCCCGTTCGAACTGAGATACATTGGATCAATGAATACATAGATAAAAATTGCAGTGTCCGCTGAGTTGGATTTTGCACTTGAGTGCCGCAGGCTTGTGAATACTTTTCCAAGATCCTTGAGACGATTTACACATTCCAATACATCACTGAATGATAAGAAAAAAAAATCTGCTGGAATCTCTATTAGTGCCAAGGAAAAGCTTTAAATTCACAAAAAAATCGGTAAAAAAAAATTGAATTGTAAACTGAATTTAAATAAAAATTCAAAAACTACACTGCGAAGCAAATAACTTTATCCTATTTTTCAGTATAAAGTATTGTAATGAAATACTTTCTATAATAATTATTCAAAAAACGATTAACATGCAATTTTTACGTAGAAAAATATACAAAAAGGCATATAATCTAGAATAAATTTAGAGTCTTTAAGTTTGGTGTATTTCAAATTTTAGAAGAGAGAATTTTTTTAATGTATTTTTTGAACATCCAAATAAAATCTATCTAATCCAGACATAGGTTTGATCAGGACCAAATGGGATCTCGTTAGATTTTGTACGATCTATCTGAGTCAAATGGGAACTGTTCAAATTAAATAGGATCTACTGATTTAAAAAATTCGCAATTTGCAATCCAAGAACTTGTCCAAATAGGATTTTGCGTCGATGAAATATTTCATTTTTTTTAGCGTTAGTAATCGCTTGATGAAACAATTTTCTCTCAAACCGACCGAGGCAGATGTAGACATTTTAGACGGCAGCGCACAAAAGCTTCCACAATTCGGTGTATAAAATCGGCGTCGGGGCTTCGAGGTTTCTGGTTATCGAGTGGGGGAGATACGAAACTCGCGCCTCTCGCGCGAGAATACGTAAAATATACATATATCTACATATCTACAGATACATATGCATATACATATATATATATATATTAGTAGCTACGTTATGTTGCGTTTAGTTCGCAAGCTCACGAGCTCTTTCGGATTTTCGATTTCTATTCCTGGAGCGGCCTGACTTCTCTCCTCGGATTCTCGTCAAGCGCGCACGAAGCGTGCTTCTCTCGCCACGGTATACGCGATTTGAGTCGAGTCGAGTGCGCGACGTTGTGGTGTGTGCCGAGGGTTGTAGTGCGCGGGTAAATGAGCGTCGTGCCGGTTCGGCCCGAAACGTTTGAACCCCCCAAAGAAACGAGAAGACAAGGGAACGAAGAGACTACTGAAAAGAAAGAAACAGCCGAGCACAAAACTCAACAAAAAACAAAAACCAGCGATTGATTGAGAAAAAAAAACTTTGACGTTTACGCTCCCTAAAACTTTTCGTAATCCCCGTCATTGTATTTTTTGTTCACGAGCTGAAAGGCGCTTTCAATTGCTCTACGGATATATTTATACATTAGTATAAATAAACCACATATATTAATATAATATATATAAGAATGGTATATACATATATATCATTCTTTAATTTGTCATGCGTTGGGAAGAAACAAAAAAGTTTTTTTTTTTTTTCTTTGTAAATTCATCGATGAATTTTCGCGTGATTATATCGATGCACTGCCAAATTAATGTGGTACGGTAGCCCTTTAGACTTTCCATCAGGCACTGTCGATTTTTTAATTTTATTCCAGTAAAAAGAATGTGCCCGGCTGTGTTATTTTTTTAAATGATTCTCTGCTATCACACGGTACCAATCTTTGCACCATTCAATGCTTTTCCATCTTCGCATCTATATTCCCAATATTTAATGCTTCTCCATTTGTTCATATTGCTCATAATATCTCTGTGCGGTGACGTCACATGCTCAATTAATATTATCGTATTATCGTGTTTGTGTACAAGGCAGACCCCCCAAGGCAGAAACCCCAGAGAGCACATACGGAGCATGCAACGAATACCGAAATGCACGCCATAAGCGTGCATTTCGAGAGATTTCCAATCGAATTTCTTCGCGTTTGATTCCGCAGTCATGCGGGTTACGAGATCGCAGCAGCGGGAAATATTTTTTTGAGTTATCCACGGATGAAGGCCAATCTCGTGTGTGCTATTGCTGGTTAGGTCTGCAATGATGCTCTGGTCTGTCTGGTGTGTTGGAGCCGATGCTCTCGCGTTTATTCACAAGCTCGTGCTGACGAATTTACGGCGGGAGAGAAGATCGAGAGAAAGAGAGAAGAGATTATGATGAAATTGACTTTCGGCGATTTTGGGCGGACATTAATTGTGGAAAAAAATTAAATAATGATCACTAAAAAACAAACGTTAAAATGGAGTTTAGTTTGAACAGCTAAGTCCAATTTTATAGTAAATCATGCAATAGGTACACGCATGTAATCATGAAAAATTCACGTAATCCATGTATACAGAAATTGAATAATTTTTTTATAAGTATCTTATGTTGAACAATTTGAATCGATTTTAAATTTAATCAGTTATAAACTTAGCAGATTGTCAAAATCCGTCATCTTTTAAGTACAAATTCTCGCAGATTTTTTTAAAACTTTACCAAAGAAATTGATTGTTATATCCATACTAACTTCAATTGGCATTTTCTTTGCCGTAAATCATAACGAATGAGAGGGATCAGTGCTATACTTGGACGAAAAAAAAAAAAAAAAATACTACATAGAAAGGAAAGTTAGAAGTTTTGGAGCATCACGTGTTCCCGATGCTCAAACTGGGCGATGGATTGTTTGAAACGAAACTCGCGAAAATTGGCGGTCGAGAGAGAGCCAGACACACACGACGAGCTTCACACATATAGAATTTGAATGATGCTAGAAGGGACAGTCCCCAGATCGCAGTGATGTTGGAATATTTTATAGGAAATCGATACATATATGACTGTAAAGAATATAAAGAGCAGGACACTGTATAAAAAAAAAAAAGAAGAGAAATAGAAAGAAAATGTTTCGTTTGTCTAACGTTTGGGTATGTAGCGTTTGACGAAGATGAGTCGTGACACAAAAAGAGTGCGAGAGTGACTAAATATCGGAAAGATAGACACGGTGAGAGAAAGAGTTGTTTCAGTAAAATGTTTTTAGAGAAAGACGGGAACAGAGTCAAAGAGAGGGAGAGGGAGAGTGACAGAGAGAACGAAGACGAAAGCCTGAGTAAAATGTCTATACGGAAAGATTGTCTGCGTGTATGTGTGTTGTGTGTGTGTATGAAAGAGAGAGAGAGAGAGAAAAAGAGAGATTGGTATAGTTGCTCTATTTCTGTATTTTGTCCTCACACATTTCTACGAGCGTAAAGGCCGGCAGCATCGCATGTCTTTTCACTCTGCTCTCGCACACGCGCCTCCCCTGCTAGATCCCATGTTTTCCCACCACTCACATTTTCTTAGCTACAGCAAAAAGAGAAAGAGAGAGAGAGAGAAAGAGTTTTGAGCGGATTTCTCTAATCCTGGGGCTGTAGAGATTCTGCCGCGAGACCGCGCCGGCCTCACGCTGACGTTGCTCCCGCTCACGGTAGCAAAGTGCAGTTGTAGAGCGTAAACGCTAAAATAGAATGGCACGCACATCAAACAAAATTACAAAACCTCGTCCGGCTCTCTCTCTCGCTCTCCCTTTCTTTAACGAGTCTCCAGCTCTTGAAGAGAGCGAGATACGGACGAAAAGCTATTCTCTCTTGCAGTCCCAAACTTTCCGCCTGCTGCATTAGCCACGACCCAGGGATTCAAAGGGTCAGAAACATCAGGGAAAAAAATAACAGTCTTTGTTTTCTCGAACTATTCTCTCACTGAGCTGCCTGGATAGTTAATATATTTATACTAGCTATTGTTTTTTATTGTTTTTTCAACGAAACTTTTTCCTTTACGATTTAAAAAAAAAATTGAATTAGTCGTATATTGTTTCTTCCAGCTTTGAAATGTCGAATGCATTATATCATGATGCAGTGGCCAATGGGAGATTAAAAAAGACGTAATTTCTCCCCTTGATCATTAATACATTTTATAGCCACCGATCCCCTTTCTTTTCTTTTTTTGGCTCATTCGCAGCTGCTTAATTCCACGTCTAGGGGCTTTAGTTCGATGTTTTAATGATCGAGCTCTACATATGTATACTAACATCACCCTTCGACCCTTTTTATATTCATATGATTCGTCTTTTTTTGGATGGCCGTGCTTTATAGTATCGGCACGTTGATTCTAAACTCTACTTTTAAACTGAGCTTTTCGTATTTTGAGGGCAGAGTTTTTCGTCGTGAATAAAATAAGCTTGAAAATCAGAACGAAATTTAAATACGATTTTTTCGTAATTTTTGCAGATTATTACAAATCAATGTTAACGATACACGAAAGGTCAACGTTCAATGAATCAGAGTGAAAAATATAGGAACTTTTTTTTTTCTTAAAAATTGAAAAAGTTTCATCGTTAATTAAACAGGAACAAATATATATATATATATCAAGTAAACAAACACTTATTTCGTCAAGATACGAAAGGTGGAGGAACTTGATTCCCCCGTGGCGCCCCCTGTGGCTTCGCCAAGTAGTACGAAGCCGCTTTGGTGCGACGAAACACACGCGCGTGCAACAGGTGTTTTGTGTATTTTCGCGTGTCTGCGTTTAAAACAGCATCAACGTAGTGTTATATAGACGTTGGGGTCACTCGCTCTGTCGATCATTCGTCAAAGATTCTGCGGTGGTGGCGAAAGTGTACTGGTATATGTACAAACGTGTATACGTATGGAGAAACGAGAAGGAATTGAGAAAAGGAAAATCCATTGGTAAAGAAGGAGAGGAAGCGAGGGAGAGAAAGATACGAAATCGTAAATGCTTTCACGATATATGTACGCTGTGCTCGGCACTCAAACGATCGACTAGCCGAGATCACCGGATGGTGGTGGCGTAAACCGAATGGAAATTAGAAACCATTAAAGACCACTTGGGATTCATCGAACAAACAAACAAACAATCATAAAGAACAAACAAATGATAAAACACAGGTATAAAACATACTATGAAAAACGTGACTGGAGCTGTGACGATAACTCGTGACAAAGAGCGAGACGAAAAAATTGCTCAAACAATAGCGGTGATTTGCGAAGGTGCGAAAAACACTTCAAGGTTTTGTTTATCACACCCTCTAAATCTGTCGTCGAGCTGCTCCAAATCTGTCTGTGCGCTAGTCGCGGAAAAATTATTTATCCTAACGTTCGAGAGGCGCCGCGGTCTTGCGGGCATTTCGAGGGCTAGGAAAGAAGAGGGGAGGGTTGGCAATGAGATAACCAAGAAAATTCAATCGAGTGCAATGCAGCCGAGCATTATTCGGTGGTTGTCTTGAGGGAATATTCAATTTGCGGCTACTTTATATCATGAAGCTCGTTTGGATGACGATTTCCAGCATTCCAGCATAGTGAGTGCCAAAATTGAATTGAGACAAATTTTTGTCACTCGTTTTTTCAACAGTTCTCTCGCCTCTGTATAAGTGATTCTGCCACAGGCTGCTGAAGTTATACGTATATTATATATATCTATATATATATATATATATGCTATCGCGACGAGTGAGGATGACTAAGCCCATCGGATTCGTCGGATTCGCCGTCGTCGTCGTCGTCGTAGTCGTCGTCGTCGTCGTCGTCTTCGTCGTCGCCCGACACGTCGTTGTCGCCTCCGGGAAGCCTCATCGCCACTACGACTGGAGGGCTAAGTGTTATCTGGTGGACAGTAGTCGTGACATCTCGTTGTATCGCGGATCTTCGGCTGTACCGGCTATTAACAACGAACAAATTTGCGGGGGCCGATAACAATCATTAAAAACGGCGAATACCAATTCCATTGGCGAGAGCCACGAGGACGAAGAAATCTCTTTTTTTTAAAACAAGATAAATTATCAAGAACAAAAAACGGTAGCTCCGTACCGTGCCACTCCAACGTGGAATAAATCACGAAGGAATGATGTACACGACGAGGAGGCGACAATGGTCTGATGAATCACGTCGAGGACCCGGCGATCCGAACAGAATTATCACGAGAAGAAAGATTATTCATTTAGGACTGACATAAGAGAAGATAAATAAACCTTGAGAGAGGGAGAGAGAGAACGAAGACGAGTAACGAATGATGACGAATTCATTATTATTAGTGGACCAAATCCACATGAATTTGGTCAAGTGAGTCTGCGAAAAAGAGTGAGAGTCTTTGATAAAAATCGGTTCGAATAAACACGACGTCTGGGACAGATTATGCTGGATTGTCTTCTTTGATCTCTCGTACGATTAAATGCATATAATCGTGAATATTGTTGTGGCCTTTCGGTGTAGAACGTTTTTTCAACCAATACGAGACGGTTCGAGTTGACAGAAAGCGACCTGAGATTTTTTTCAAAACTGATTAGGACGAGATAAAAGACGTGGGAGACGATCAAGACGACGGCTTGAGCCCGTCGCAAAATGTTGGACATATTTCGCGGCCTAAAGAGCCTTATAAAGATCTCTCACATACACATCGACACTGCCGTATTTCGACTTCATTATAGTTTTACCGTGATACTTTTGGTAGCATTTTCGCTAATTGTCACAACAAGACAATACGTTGGCAATCCGATTGATTGCATACACAGCAAGGATCTTCCCGAAGACGTTTTGAATACTTATTGCTGGATACACAGCACTTACACGATAACAGCAGCTTACAAGAAGAAAGAGGGCTCTGAGGTGCCATTTCCCGGTATCGATAATTCGAAATTACATCCAGCGAGCGAGAGGAAGGAGTACAGATACTATCAGTGGGTCTGCTTCATGCTGTTTTTTCAGGTAATTCAAACAATGAGAAAAAATTAATCATTGTCCTCGTGAGCGACAATAAATATCATATTGTGTGTGTATTTGAGTTATCGTCAACTTTAATGCAGGCGGTAATTGGTTTAAATGTTTTTTTTTTAACACCTTTATTTCCTCACACAACACCACGGAATTAACGTTTGAGAATATTTTATGTTCAATTCTGCCAAAATCGATCAAGAGATTCTGTTATTACGGAATTTCGAATTGTGAATTCCGAACGCAACTCTGATAGAAAACATTTAAAAAGTCACTTTCTAATGTCGCAGGAAACTTTGTAAATGAGGAAAAATTATGACCAGGCAATGTGCAAATCTTTATATAGATTTTGATTTTTATTATTTTATATCCTACGATATTGATTAAATCATTTTTCATTGGAGATCGTTTAACTATCACTTCAGAGTAGCGATGCTTCACCAGACAAATTTTTCGAGGAATACTAAAACATTTACGAGCATTATACATATAAAAAGATAATTTGAAAACGCATGATAAAGCGATTATAGCTCTTGAATAATATATCGGTGATCGGTGAACGCGATGAAAAAAAAAGAAACGATATAAACTACCCTTCATTTTTATCCCATTTCACGAGTATATCCGATTATCTCGAACGAGCATAAAGATTGTTTCAGAAAGATTTAACGCACGAGTGAGTGTTTCAGAGTGGATTTATCTTTTGCAACACCCACACACTCACACGCGTTTTCTCTCACGTCTCCTCTTTTCTGTGCGAGCTATACAAGCTACCCGACATGTTACAAGCTTCTACGATAAACACACGATGAATCGGAGCGCAACTCTCTCACGTTCTCGCTTCGTTACATCCACGCGGGTTCGCGGACACACGGATGTTTCTCGTTTTATTTTCATTTTTATCAAGAAAGAACGAGATGTGTCTTTTTAGTTTTTGGCAAATTTGTGCCTGCCTTGGAGATCTTCTGGCATTTTGAGCCCTCCAGAATGCGCTAAAATTCAGAGATTTTATATGGCTGTATTCGGGGCCTTATTTCCCGAGTAGGGGTTGCACAAACCCCAGTCAACATATAGCCATAAATGAGACAATAACGAGTATTTAAAAAAAGTTTTGAATATGTTCTAAGCCAATTGTTTAGCATCAATTTTATTTTACATAGAAAATATGTAATTATTAAAATAAAAAAACCCAAACAATCAAAAGATATAATATATTATTTTAGCATTGCATGACAAAATAAACGTTTAGTGCCCCGGAATTTAAAGATATGTCAAGTTTTATTTCGATAATAATTCAAACTGTTTGTAAGGCTCTAACAGGAGAACAATATCTGATGATATCCGATAATTGGTTCATCCACATACACATTTTTTTATGTTTGAAAATACCCAAATTTATAATTAACTATTGCCACAAATTATTAATTAATTTGCGGTGATTATTTGTTTGTTTGTAAAATCCACGACCAAGGAAGCATTGATATTATTGTGAAAGAAAACTCGTTCGAGGGTACAGAAAAAGCGTCTTATTTGTACAACGACAAAAGCGTGAAGGAAATAAAGACACCATTCCCTTTCGTTTTTATAGCATTATGTGCGATTATCTGCTCGCTCCACTTCCACTCTCACTGGTATTTACACTCAGAACTCATAGGATTAGACGACGATATACTCGTACGTAAACGATATCAGCGGTAAAAGAGGATTTTTTTTTCCGTTAACTTATCGGGCTTTTGTTGGTTCTTAAAAGCGAACAAGTTCATCTCTAGAGTGTTGGATTAGTCTTTGCCTCTACGATCAACGCTCACGCAGAATGCAGCTTTGGTATATATATAACGAGAGTTGCCCTACTTACATCGAACTTAGACTACACTCGTGCCTTGTTCAAGATCTGGTATAAAACCGTTCTATATAGACTGGCACCTTTTCATCCTTCATCCACTGCAACGCCACAAGAGCATTTACACTAATTCATATTGTGCTCTCTCTCTCTCTCTCTCTCTTCTATATCGTATACATACGAATTTTCCAAGAAAATGCGAAAATTCGATCGGATCGATTCGATTAATAAATATATGTGAGCTCTTCGATTAAGAGCAATTGAGATTTTATTTACACGTTTATTAGAATCAAAATTGAGCTTGAAAAGACCCATAATATATAGTATGAATAAAATATTATACACCCATATAAGCGAATGAAAATATATTCTTGCCTTACACATGGAATTATTTATGATTTCATACATTTTTTTCAAGTGTGCAATAATTTTTTATGCAATTGCGAATTAAAAGCAAATTTCACAGTGTCACAATTTTCTCTGTACGAGGACTCAAAATCGCATTTCAATGGTTCGATGATGAATATTTTTCTCGTTAGCATCATAGGAATAGGAAATGCCTTTGATTCTGTTTCGATTGTGGCAGGGGGGTTGAGCAACTTACTACGCTGCTTACAAAGGCTTATATCTAGTTCATTGCCAAGAGGGAAACCCTAATCACATTAACTTGAAGCTCTCGTGTAGTGGTAGGTACATACTCTGAGGGTCGCGGACGTTCGATCCATGTATGGGAGGGAGGTTAGTCGGGGGATGGCACCTAAGACGTTTGCCTTGAGGCAGTCGATCGTCGGACAAGGTCCAGGCCATACTAGAAGACTTATCCCTTCTCGTCTGTCGTCATTCTTCTTTCCCACGTTCAACCATCTAAATCTCGATTTTCTAAGAAAATCCAATTTTCATCTCACTTTCGATAAGATTTGAAAAATCGTAAGCGAAAATCGATAATCGATTCATATTAAACGAATAGTTTTAATTGTTGAATTTTGATGATATTGCCATGTACACGATATAATTATTATAATAAAATAATAGTGGTAACCAAATGATATATAGAAGCATTGATAAATGTATCGGGCCAACTATCTTGTCTCAGCTGTTTTTTTTTCTGCGTATTCACAAATACGAGGGTCACACGCTAAAGTTGTTCTCCAGTTCTCCGAGCAGCCTCGACATTCTTTGAATAATTCTTTTGCCATTTTTTTGTTTGTTAATACTTATTTATACGTTGATGCACATGACGCGTGCGAAGGGATCGAGATAGGCACCGAAGAGCGAGTTAATCGGTCGAGGTCGTAATATAATAAGGTCTCCCCGGAATATTATACGAGCTCTCATACAAACGGGACAGGGTACAACGCAGTTGCGACCAGCTGAAGTGGAGGAACCATGCGAAACCGAAAACGAGAGCGAGAGAGAAAGAGCATGAAGAGAGATGCCCAGCCTAACTATAGTTTGACAATGACCCGGATGCGTTGCCCAGTGTCACGTGACACGCAAGACGAGTCATCTTCGTCCCCTTAACAACCCCGTCCATCTTCATCTTCTCTCTCTCTCTCTCTCTCTCTCTCTCTTTCTCACTTACCCCTACAATTCTCAAATAATCCGTCTCTATTTCAAATATCTCCTCTTATAATTCGTTTTTCATTAGCTTGTCACTCTCCTGGTGTTCTTTTTGTGAACGAATAACCGTAATGTGTGTGTGTGTGTGTGGGCCTCGGGCCAAAGGCCAGTAAAGGAACGCTCCACACAATCAACGAGCACAAAGCGATGATGAGCAAAATGGCTTATATCGTTTGTGCCAAGCTTTTCTCATCAAGATCTTTGCCGTACCGATCGTTATTAAAATTAGTCGTGACAAGCTGTGTGCGAACTCGTTTCCAATGAGTTATTGGCAATTATGACAGAAAACAGATTCTCTTTCATTTCCGTATGCAGTATAGAGTTGGCTAGCCTGACCTTCAGTAAAAATAGTTTGCGAAGATGAGTAACAGCATACGCAGAATTATTATTAGAAAGACTATAAGGGTTTTTATGTTTTTGATAGTTCGGCCAATTATTACTATGAGCCAATGAAATTTTTGCACAACCAGGATATTGTTATTTATATGGTAACGAAAATAATTGTAGCGTTTTTGGTTAATGTGAAAATGATTTCTTATTAAAATTATTTCCACATTGTTCTGGTTAACCCTCTGCTATGTAGTATTTTGGTTAATTTTTCAGTGATATCATACATATGGATCGTGAAACATCGAAAAGCCTTTGCCAAGTAGTGTCAGCATTCTCTCTGTACGGTCTCCTCCTAATATTTAATAAACGGTAACGGAACTTTCATGGCTTTCCCTCATTTTGTGCAGAAAGAAGATTGCCCACGGCGGCACCTGTCATTCCCGTTCGCACCTCTTTGCCCAAGCTGTTGGAAAGAGATATAGATGACGAGAGAGAAAAAATATAAAAAAACGAGTCTTCGGGGAGATAATATGAGTTATGTGTTCAAGAGGGTTGGTCGAGGCCAAGGGATGCCCCTCAAGTCCGATCAGTCTTCTAGCTGCTTGCTTCTGTGCCCCACGCGTGTCTCCCTTGCGTCTTGTCTAGCTCGTTATATTTCCTGTTGCACACGTAAAAATAATAATTTCTCATCATACGCATTGCTCTCGTTTAAAGCTTTTGATGCAAGAATTTTTTTAACGATTTCATCAATTTATCTGTCGAGCGAATTCAATTAAATAAGTGGTGATAGTCGTAGAGGTATGTCGGGACTCAATGAAATTGTCACAATGGAAATCGTGAGCTCGAGATCAAAGAATCTTTTTAACGAAGACCTCGTAGGCAAATCGATTGATCGCATATAAAAGTGCCGGCAAGACACGTTCTCGTAATATTGTGATGTCATCAGTGGAAAGGTGCAAATTTGTGGATGTAATGATCATGAGGGCCGTCAAGACGTCTTCGAGACCCACGTGGGGCAGAGACAATAGTGCTAGCTTCAATGACATTTCTATAATTCAATAATCCCAACTTGTATAATACAATTTTATAAAGCTGATTTTCACATGATTTTTGAGTGAACATGTTGATTTTGTCGAATAAGTGTTTGATAGCACACTCGATACCGATGGATTCCACCATGTGGTTGTCGAGATTAATTAACAGTCCGACGAGTCAACGAGATGAATGAGAAGCTGAGGGAGAAAAAAAGGGACAAATATCATAAAACTTGACTGTATATCGTGACACATTCGTCAAGGGTGCAAAAAACCGTTGCAAGGATAATATAATAATTGGGAAACATGCCAATAATGTTGAAGATGATCGACATCTTCGGCTCTCTAAGATCCTTGTTCAAGGTTCAGCGAGCGTCGGAGGATACTTTTATATTTCGTCTTCATTATCGCGTAACAGTAGCACTGCTATTGGGCGGTTGTCTAACCCTAGCGTGTAAAAGTATATCAGGCTCGCCAATTCATTGCGAAGGCTCGGGCTCAGTCGACAAGGTCGTTCTCGAGACTTTCTGCTGGCTTCACACCACTTACAGTCTCATACACGCTTTCAATATGACCGTAGGACAGGCTGTGCCTTATCCAGGTGTCACGAACAGTAAGAACGATTTGCACGGTCATGGCTATCATCCTCTTGTCAAGCAGCATAAGTACTACCAGTGGGTTATCTTCGCATTGCTACTACAAGTAAGGACAAAAAGATCGTAGATTCATCCATTCTTATATGAACACGGATAAACGCATTTCTTGCTTTTACAGCTTCTTTTCACCTGACGGGGTGTGTCCTGGGTTAAAAAATATTATCAGCATGCCTAACCAGTATATTCCTAAATTTATGATAAACCTCACGAGACTCGAAGATGCTAGCAGAATTTTATAAATTGATTAAACTGAACTACGATTTTATATATATATACAGAATTCTACGTATAGACTTTTTCGTTTATGAATAATTTATAAAGTGTTTATCAACATGCTGACTACTATTCACATCATGTGTCAATTATGTGTATCTTTAGCGACCCATCTGGAAATTTAGACAGCATGGTCCGTTTCGCAGAGCTCATTAGGTGCGTTCCTTTGCCGGATTTTTCACCGTGGTCGTGGTATCAGAAGGGCAAGCGAAAAAATTGAAAATTCTAGAGACGTATCGATTATGTGAATTCACTTATAGAGGATCCTAATCTGCGTTATGTGTCAGTGTATGCTTTGTGTGATAGCTTGTAAATTAATTTCGAATTAAATAAAAAATTATCAACGTGCCCATCGCACAGGACGTTTCTAAGTTTAATGGTCGACTTTACGAGACTTTGGTCGGTGCTGGCAGAATTTCATGAATTTATCTAATCGAGCGATGAGTTTCCCAGCTAGTCTCAAGACTGGTTGATCAATAATTTATGATGTTCAACTACAACTTAGCTACTTTTCGCATCACCTGTAAATTCTACAAATCGCAGTGACCCATCTGCGAATCTAGCCTCTTTGGCCCGTTTCTCAGAGCTCGTTAGTGACGATTCTTTGCCGGATTTAAATCAGCAACACGTTGGTTATATCAGAAGTTCAAGCAAAAAAGTTTACACATCGTGCAGAGTTGTACAAATGTGTAAGATGGCTTTTTGGCGATGATCCTCTTTTGTGCGTGTGAGCTTATACGCTTTGTGTGCGAGTTTGCAATCAATTGTAGAACTAGTCGTCGTCTTTTGTCGTCTTCATTGGCGAACCGAGTCATGTGCCTTGGTTATAAATGCCATCGCACGCGGGTTTTGCAAATATTTTGCACCCAAAGGAACGTACAAACTCACCCGCGAGCCTAACTAATGCAACTAAACACAGCCATCTCTACCTCTTGACATGCCGAGGTTATATATATATATTTATTGGATCCTGAGCTATGGAACATGTCATCCACCACTATATTTTGTATATACCATGCATAGGATCCATATAGGATTTATATAGATGTATGGGACAACCGCGTGTGTCTCGTTGATTTAACGCACGCAACTAAACTTACTAATGCAACTAAACACAGCCATCTCTACCACTTGACATGCCGAGGATATATATATATATATATATAGAATCCTGAGCTATGGAACATGTCATCCACCACTATATTTTGTATATACCATACATAGGATCCATATAGGATTTATATAGATGTATGGGACAACCGCGTGTGTCTCGTTGATTTAACGCACGCAACTAAACTTACTAATGCAACTAAACACAGCCATCTCTACCTCTTGACATGCCGAGGTTATATATATATATTTATTGGATCCTGAGCTATGGAACATGTCATCCACCACTATATTTTGTATATACCATGCATAGGATCCATATAGGATTTATATAGATGTATGGGACAACCGCGTGTGTCTCGTTGATTTAACGCACGCAACTAAACTTACTAATGCAACTAAACACAGCCATCTCTACCACTTGGCATGCCGAGGATATATATATATATATAGGATCCTGAGCTATGGAACATGTCATCCACCACTATATTTTGTATATACCATACATAGGATCCATATAGGATTTATATAGACGTATGGGACAACCGCGTGTGTCTCGTTGATTTAACGCACGCAACTAAACTTACTAATGCAACTAAACACAGCCATCTCTACCACTTGGCATGCCGAGGATATATATATATATATATATAGGATCCTGAGCTATGGAACATGTCATCCACCACTATATTTTGTATATACCATACATAGGATCCATATAGGATTTATATAGACGTATGGGACAACCGCGTGTGGCTCGTTCATATAACGCACGTTTATGTATATATTTATATATCAGGAGTGTAACATCTCGTGAATTTCTGTATGCAAGCGAGCAGAGATGAAGGCGCGGACTCTACGGTCCTCATGTTGCTTGAGTCCTGGCCCATCGCCAGCAAACTTACCGGCAAAAACTATTCCCGCGATAAAGCGAGTAAGCGAGAAAGACATTGAAAGGAAGGGAGAGAGAGAGAGAGAGAGAGAGAGAGAGAGAGAGAGAGAACGCCTTGTACTCGATAGGTTCGTTGACACGGATCCGAAAATTCTCCACTCTGTATGTATGTGTATATTTGTGCGAATAAACGTATTCCCAAGATCGGTTACTTGATGTAGCATATAAGAGGTACACATCGTGCATGCGAAAAGAGCTTTTAAAATCATTCTCCTTCTTTTAATCTGACTATTGTTTCCTGTTGCTAAGACCATAGTGAATAACAATGGACCCATGATATTCCTGGCCAGAATTGTTTTGTCCATGAGAAGTAGCAGCGAAAAGCGCTAACTTTATGGCAAACACATAGAAATGCCACAGGGCATAAAAGGAGGAGGCAGCATGAAGATAAATTTTCAACGTTCTATCCCATTGTTTCACGCTGCTTCGTGGAAATTGTGACATTATAGGATTGAATTTTTTCTTTTGGAGATTCATTATTTGATCGCCCAACCCTTTTTTCACGAATAAAAAATTGATTTTTATGAAAATTTCAGCCTCATGTGAATCAGCAATGCGTATAAATCGTGACTATTCTCTGTTTATATTTGACACGGTACAAAGTTTACATATGCACTTATTCTCGCCACCATTTCCCATGCAATATTTTTGGAAATTTAAAATTATTATTTTACGTCAATACTTATAAATTTAAGTGATGGATTTAGATTTTAACTCAAGAAACGTTCTGGTGGTTGTGTACAAAAAAATTTCAATGGAAAAAAGTTTCAATGTCAAATAGCATTGAAACCAATCACTTAATAAATTCGCGTCATCAATTTTAATTTCACGATGAAATATTCGGATTATTTGACTGTCCAGTTAAATTTTTCAGGCACGGGGAATTAGCAAGGGATATTAAACGTAATCCCATAGTCGTTCAAAAGATGCGTGTGCCAGCTAGGGACAGAATGAGTGCCTAACCATGTCTGGGTAATTAACGAGCTCGCGTCCGTCTCCCTCTCTCTCTCTCTCTTTCTCTCCATCTCTCTGTTCTGGAATTCGCGAGAAGAGCTCTCGTATTTTCATCTCTTCGTTTTCTTTAATGTTCGCTAGCTTGAGGCATAGCGTTGATTCAGACAGCACGTATCTATATGTAAAAGGGGGATGAAGGAGCGAGAGAGAGAGAGAGAGAGAGGGAGGATGGTAACTTTCGAGATATCGGAGTAATTAACTGGGTTTGCAGCTGATGGCTGATGCCTTGGCTTCGTTCACTCTGACTTGGGAATTCCGAGCACTTTTGCCTCTTTGGCTGATGCCCCGTAAAGATTTCTGCGAACGGGGATGATGGTTCAAGATGGCAAAAGCGAAGGAACGAGCAAAAAAATATAAAAATTACGTGTATATAGATTGACACGGATATATATATATATATATATATATATAGATGTATACCTATACGAGGTGATCATAATTTTTACAGTTTTCATTTCTGTCTGACGTTCTATATAACTCTTCGATGTATATATATGCATTTATGGGTATCTACAAATCTTTCACACATGGCGTCAAGGATGTGTCGACAGGTGGACGATCTTACAGTCTCTCTAGCGAGAGAAAACGTCGACCCAAGCCAAAGTATAATCGATACATATACCAAAAGTTAAACAACGAAAATACAAAGTATAATGTGCCTGCCATTCAAACGCTCACTAATATCTCTCGTGCTTAAACGGTGCTAAGTAAGCAGAAGCAAGTTTGTTTTAGAAATAATCTTGCAAATTTACAAGATTTTCGTTGAAAGGAAAAGTATATTTCCGAGGTGGGTGTTAAGATATGCGAGGGTTTTAAGCATTATACGTACGTATTAATATATATATATATATATATATATATATATATCTATTTATATGGACATTTTTGCGTATAGCTGGTTTAACACACAGCAGGACAGTCGAAGAAGAGGAAGAACAAAGTGCATCGGCGCCTGGACTTTTGTCGATGGCCTTCGAGTTATAATAATGCGTATGCATTTTGCTTCTATATACATAGAAATTTATATATATACACATATGGTTCTCGAAGCTCAAGATTCTCTCAGAATATAATTTTGTATCATGACCGATCGAGGCGTGATTGCTTGTCCCGATAGTTTGGTCAGTGCCACCGGTCACTCGTTACTCTTCCATTAAAGCAAATATATAACGCAGTAAATTTTCTCGACGTGCTGGCTAACGCGAGAGCTGCGTGTATAAGCCGTACTAGCGGGGGCTTATAACTTCACGCAGTACAAACATAATTTACGGTTTCCTTCTCTCGAAACGAACGAACGCTGCAGCGGTCTGTTAAAACCGAGAGAGGATGCACTGAATTTGCTCTTCTCTGGATCTATATACACACAAATAGGTATACATGCTTAGATGCATGCGATAAGGGTGCACTTTGATTCTGCACATCGATACATATATATATATATATACATATGAATACTATATTTTATTCAATGTCTTACCCGTCGAATTTTAAGACTTATGATATACATGGGATATTCTTTCATCATTCATCAGCTATGTAGATTTCATCTTTCTCGTAGCTTCGTCTGGTATTACTTTTTTATGTTTTATGTTTGTTTGTTTTTTTGTTTTTTTTTTTTTTAATTTGTATATAGGCTATCCTTTTTTACACACCCCGTTGGCTGTGGAAGGGCTGGGAGGGAGGCAAGATCCATGCGCTCATGATGGACCTTGACATAGGACTGTGCTCCGAAGTTGAGAAAAAGCAGAAAAAAAAAATGCTTCTCGATTATCTGTGGGAGAATCTCAGTTTTCACAATTGGTGGGCATACAGATACTACATCTGTGAACTTTTAGCGCTGATAAACGTTGTCGGTGAGTTTAATATGTAATTAATTAAACAATTAGTCTATTTATTTATTTATTCTGCTTCCTTATAGATGGAGCTTTATGTTTTCGTGAAGAAAACAAAAAATCGTCTTATTAATGCCAGAGTGTTTAAAAATTTCCAAAATGTCGAGAAAACGTATTTAGAAGAAATTTTCGGATTGATATATATATATATATATATATATATATATATATATTATATGTATATGAGTAACAAATTAACGGAATTGCCCATTAACGATTAATTTACAGAAAATATATTCAGTGGAAAAGTTTAAAAGAAAATGTAATGAAATTCAGATATTACTGAGAAATCTGGCGGTGTGATGAATGAATGATTCACGAGAGTTTTTGGCAACGAGACAGCTGGCTTCGGAATAAAATTTTACCAAAAAAAAAAAAAGAAAAACGTGTGATAAATCGTGGCGGAACCTCGACGAAAATTTTCACTCTCCTCTCCCATTGAATTGTCGAATTTTATAGCCACGTTCCGTGGAAATGGGATTATCAGAATATATGACATATATGATAGTGAATACTAAAATAGCAAAAAGTGGATATATTTAAAAAAAAACACGTCGGCCATTTAGCACTTAATTACTGTATTCTGAGACAACGTTATTTTTGGACCTGAGATGGACTGATTTTAGAACGATTAATTTTTCATTGCACAGGCCAGATGTTCCTGATGAATCGTTTTTTCGACGGTGCCTTTCTCACATTTGGCATCGACGTGCTGAGATTTCTCGAGTCCGATCAGGAGGATCGTGTCGATCCGATGATCTATGTATTTCCGAGGATGACCAAATGTACATTCTACAAGTATGGCGTGAGTGGAGAGGTCGAGACTCACGACGCTGTATGCATACTTCCTCTAAATGTCGTCAACGAGAAGATTTACGTTTTTTTATGGTTCTGGTTTCTCGCTCTTGGCGTTCTTAGTCTTTTGACTGTATTATACAGGGTAAGTAAATCACAATTGATCATTCATGATTTTTATATGATCAATTTAAGGGCTTTTTAAAATATCTTATTCTCAAAGTAATAATACTTAAATAGTAATATGATAATTGTTAGATGAGAGATGACTTTGAAGATCTCGTCAAGATCAAAATTTCATTTTTTCCCTGTAATTTTTTAGGTTCGTTGGTTTGATATAAGTTTTCCACACAAAGTATTACGTTTTAGAATAAGCTCGGATAAGATAATTAAAAAATTATAATTAATAATCTATCCCTGTTTTCGCAGATTGTCATCATTTTTTCGCCGCGAACGAGAGTATATTTATTGAGGCTAAGGTTTCACCTGGTGAAACGCGAAGCCGTTGAGACGATAGTACGTCGAAGCAAAGTGGGTGATTGGTTTCTCCTGTATATGCTAGGCGAAAATTTGGATACGGTTATCTACAGGGACGTGATGCACGATCTTGCCAACAAACTCGCCACCAGGCATCATCATAGCTTGACGGGAGTTAAGGGCGAGCTTCAGGAAGCCTGATCGAGGTTTGTACGAAAAAAAAGAAAAAAACTAAAGGTCCGAACTACCTAAACAAAATTTCAGAAAGCAGCTTAGAGCTAGCATTATTATTTTTTCGTTAAATAAATAACATTTAACTTGTCGCAATATTTTATATCGAGTAACATTTTTTTAACATACATTTCGTGCGTCAAACGTGTAATATCATCGGCCTATAGTAAAAATAACACAAAAAAAAACATTTTGTCTCCGATCCTCGTGACAGCTAAAAATCGTTAAATTTTACATGTATTTTCAACCGCCTCCACCCATGAAAAAAAAATTTGTATTCAATGCATAGTGAAAATAAAGAGAGTGAGGGAGAGAAATCGAGAGAGATGAATGCGTTTACGGAGACTGGAGTAATGGAAGGATTAACTTTGAAAGTTCAGTATGGATTTTTGTATATATACGAAAAATTTAACTCAAAAGCTCTCGAAATTTGCATAGAAAACGTGATTGGTCGTGGTCGTTTCGAAGACCTTAATATCGAGGCGACTGGTGGAAAACGGTGGGTGGAAAGCGAGCGAGCAAACACACGAATCTCAATCTCTTTTTCTCTCTCTCTCTCTCTCTCATCCGACACGCACAGTAAAAGAGAAGAAGTCGCAGTGGGGCATCGCGCAGTTACAACATCGCCGGGACTATTTAGAGCTCCCACTGAAAATTCTCTGTCTTAAAATATTCGACTCTATTATCGCGTGTACGATAGACAAGCAATGCTAATACACGATATTAGCTCTCGTTACCGTTCAATAACATTTTTTAAATATTGTATATATATATATATATATATATATATATCTATTTGTTTGGAAATTTAGAGGATCCTGTACCAATTTTTTCTTTTGTTACGTGCCGATTTAATTTGCTCGAATTAACGTTTACAGATCCAGCGTATTTTGGCGATGTTTCGAGGATTCGACGACTTCCTCCCGGAAGCTCGCCCGAAAAAAAAAACGTTGAGAATGTCGTATCAAAAGCGAAGCAATAAAAAAATCAAAGAGGAGGAAGAAGACGAACTACATAGATCGCGATTTGCAGTGAAGAATTCCGAAAATTTGGAATGAAACCAAAGGATCATTGCCAAAAAAAAACAACAAATTTTAAAACGAAAAAATTGTGCGTGCTTTACGACCACAAAGTGAATTAGCGTTTACGGTGAAAACGGACACTTTATTATTGCCTGGCGCGATAAACTCGTAACTTGCTGAGCAATTGTGTGCCTGAAGTGTGTGAGAATACACGAAGCGTAGAGAATTTTGGGGAAAATCCCAAAGGCAGTTTATTTTTATTTTTTCCAAATTTTAATATGAGAAATAATTCTCGGCATAAAAGACGTGCGCAATTATACGAAGGACAATCGCGTCTCTCATTATAATTAATAATACGATTGATGAATTCGTGTATTGTTCGATAAAATGATAAATAAATAAATAAAACATGTAATTAGTCATTGACGCGAAGAGTTTAGTTACGATTTTATGAGAGGTGGAAGAAGTCTAGTCTGCGAGATATTCTCGTATTGAATTAAATTTCATATTGAGATACGAATCAAAGAAATATGCCAGAAATTAGATTTAATAATAATTGATTCGATTAAAGTCTCGATTGTAGAGACGAATAGAGAATGAGGTGAGAGAGAGAGAGAGAGATAAATAAAAATAAGAAATACAAGAGAATAAAGAATAAACGAAAAAGGGTGCGAGTGTGAACGTACTTAAAATCGATTTGTTTTTTTGTAGTCGATTGACGAGTACACGATATCCGTCTGTTTATATCACTGCGCATTTTGCCAATGAGAACGAATAATCGTGATTTGTTTTACTTTTTAAAAGAATAAAAAAAATAAACTTGTGTATGTTACGATGAATTTTTAGATCGAGATTACACTCGAGAGAATAAAAAAGACAACCGGCGAAAAATATAATTGACGCAGTTGACGAAACTTGATGATTATAATAATACGAATATGTTATAAATATATATATATTTTGTTTTTCTCGTTTTGTTTTATTTTAAATCGTTATTGGGTTTTTTTTTAAATCGTTATGTGGTGCGGAGGACCAAAGATAATTATTTTTGTTTGTTTTGTTTTCTATAGCGACAAGTCTCTCGTGTGCCAAGTGACCATGAATAATTGTATCATATATTGTTCTGATGAAAGAACAACGACGTGTGTTTGTGCGAAGAATAATTCCTAAGTAGGATGAAAAAATAATGGAAAGTTTTATCAATCGTTCCAAATTGTCAGACAATCGAACGAGAAAATGTGAGGTGAAAGAGTCGGCTTGTTAAAATTTTACCAAATGACTGTTAGGCTGAAGTGTAAAAAAAAAATAAAGTTGCAAACGTAAATAGTGATAATTATTATTGTTAGCTTATTATTATGCTTAATTGTAATTAATTTTTATCCATGAAGAGACTATAACGTTATTGTTTTGTGTTTTATTTGAGGGAAAAACCGAGAATAGCAACAATATGCAACAGTATATGTTGCACGAATATGATAATGTCCAGTCCTTCTTTGCCGATTTTATATGTATAACAACGGGGTAATGCAGTTCGAGAGCTTGGCGATGTCGTATTTTCTTTGTATCGTAAAATGATTTTTTTCCATTTTTTCAACATTTCGTATGGAATTTTTTAGGTTACGATCGAAGCTTGGGATGGTTCCTAATTAATGGAAGATTTCCGATTGGACGAGTTACTTACTGGTTATAAATCTAAAAATGTCGACATTTCAAACGGGCATCTGTCGACATATTTCTCCCGCTAATAATGCGCTTGTTCTTATTATAGAATTAAATCAAATATTTTTAATCAAATCGCAAAACTGCTATTTTTTAAATTTGTTTGGAATTATATCTCGATGTATGTGCTGGCTTCAATGGTGATCAATAATTCGAAGCTTAACAGACATTTTTTCCCTATACATATATATAAAACGTTCAAGATACGTTCAAGAGGATCATGAACCTTCCCTACTCTTCCTTTTCCATTCTCTCTCTCTCTCTCTCTCTCTCTCGTACTTTCGTTCAAGAATATGGCCACACCGAGTCCAACCGGTTCGCGTCATCGTCCTCTGTGGGCTTCGAAGATTATCTCGAATGATCGGCGAAACCGTTTCTCTCTCGACCATGAGGAGGAACGAAGACCCCTTATAAGTTTTGGCAACTGCTTTTTTTTTATCTTCGTCGCCCACTTCAAGAAATTCGTTCGATGAGCTCCTCTCGTTATAAAATGCGTAATTATTTTAATTCCAGCTCGTTAGTCCTTCAAGAAATGACACTGACAATCGTCTGTAATTGATATAGAATCGATTATAGAATTTTTACTAGAACGATGAACGTGGGAGATACAAAGTGATCGAATTTGATTTTGGTATCTATTATAAAATTGTATACTCTTCAAAACCGTAAGTCTCGGTAATGATTAGCCCTATTTCTTAAAATTATATCGAACTCTTCAAAACCGATATTCTTTGCTTTGACAATTATTCAGTAATCGTCCGTTCAGCCTCACTCTTGTCTACATAAAAGTGTACACAAAGGTGTGCATTGAGAAATTTGGTGTAACGCGTTTGAAAGCAATAACGTTGCTGCTGTGCGTTCTATAAAGGGGGCCCACGTTGCCAAAATACACATCTGAGATAAACGCATATACTCATGCGTGTATATACGACATGTCATGAAGTTTGGCGGCTCGCTCGAGTGTATAGACACGAGCAAAGAGTCTCGAGAAACGAGCGAGACAGATTGGATCGTTTATGGAAACAGAGAGGGACTTTTCCTTTCGCGAGAAAACGTTCAAACATCAGGCATTGAGAATGCTCGTGTCTCTCGAACGTTTACGTGTTTCCGGCCATTCTCATTTATCGCGAACTCTTCTAAGTTAAGCCGCGTTTAGTAAAAAAAAAAAAAAAAACAATAGAAAAGAAAGAAAAATTCCACATCAGACAGGGAGTATAAAAGGCTTCTATTCCTATGATCAAACAAAGGCGAACATATATACATGCACGTTGGAATGAATTCTTTGAAGTATATTTAGAAAGGAAGAAGAGGAAAACCCAGATGGTGAAGAAGAAAGAGAATTAGGAGAAAAAGAAGAAGAAGAAGAAGAAGAAGAAGAAGAAGAAGACACATAAGAAGAATAAGGAAAGAGGAAGAAGAAGAAGGAAAAAAAGATGTATGCAGAATGAAGGACCTTATCGGAATATACAATATGTACTACGACCCTTCAATCGACCCTGACCCCATTACCCCGACCGCATGCAGGGATGGTCGATTGACGTCAATGGATCACCGACCCAAAGGTAAAGCACGAGATCTCGACGTACGATCATAATCGTCAGCTCGCGAAGAACGCCCCATAAGTATCGTAGGCTGATAACAAGACGATCACAATTACAATTAAAAAAAAAGAAAGATGATTCTTTATCTTTAAAAAATATTAATATATTCACAATTTAATATGAAACAATGATTATATCCAATTATTTATAATTGTTTGATAAAAATATTAATCATATGTTTAGGAAAAGTTCATATTGTATCGAAAATATTTTTAATTATTCGAAAAATTTATTTCCTTTTCATCCAATAATTATTCATAGTTGGGAAAAAAATTATTTTTATCGATATTTTTCATTCGAATAGTACACGAGCATTTTTTTTCTCCTTTTTCTTTGTCTTCTTTTTTTGCTTCTTCTATATTACTTCTCGAACGAATAGTTGGCGCGAGTCTATATAAGCTCGTGCAATTTACTATACACGTATATCGTTGTCTCAAAGATTTCTCCCCCTTAATAGTGGCTGTTCTGCCTACACGACGCTCTCGCTATACAAATCTGAACGCATGAGCAGCATAGGCGTCGGTTGGATGCTGTGCGAAAGATGCATATTTTGCTACGCACGTGCACGCACGTGAGAATGCATTACCGTAGATCCTCACACGCGTACATTCTCGTCCAGTTTATCGGCGATCGAAGAAAATTGATGGTGCGTTCTTTTTTTTTTTTTTTTTTTTTTAAATCTCTACGGGAGAAAATCAAGTTTATCGAAGATTTAATTTCGGATAAAATTATTTTAAAAACTTCAGAAACTCACGTCTTATTACATCGCGATCTATATCTATAATATCTCTATCGTAAATCAGAAAATGATCATCCGCTTAAAATTCCTTTCCTCACATATTCTGCATAACTTAAATATTAATTTTTACTCATGGATAAATTATTACTCGGAAAAAAAAAATGTTTTTCAATAGTTTATCTCAGGGCAAGATCTATATGTAAAATATATATTTATATCTATTTTTATTACAAACTCTCTTCGAGTACGCTCATTGACCTCTCGCGTACGTTTTCTGTACGTGTTCTCTTCAAAACGTCGAACTCTAATTAATCCTGGCTACGCTCAACGCTGCGGTTGAGCTACGTCGGCGAGAAGTCAAGCTGACGTTTGATTCACAATCCCACTTAAATCTTCCCGTTGCACGATATATATATATATATATATATATATATATATATATATATATATATATATATACTAACGAGAGGAGAACTAAGAATAAAACGGAAGAGATGGGAAAAAAAAGACGAAGGGAAGAGAGTGCCGTGCTCGCAAGTCCTCAGTCTGGTGTGTTTGGAGCTCGCGAGAGCACATATTCGCAAACGATAGCTCACGATGTGTGTGCGAGAGCATCTTTTCTTGCCCCTTTGCCACTCGTATAAACCTCCCCCCCCCCTTCCACCCTCCAATGTCTCTACGTCTCCTGACGGGAATGCACTTGGTGCACCTCGGGCGAGGTTCCAGGCGCCGCCAATGAGGTGACTGGCCGCTCTCGAGTTCGAATCCCCCCGCGTTACAAGCACATTTACGTAGGTATATGTATATATACACTATGTATTCATACAACGTCATACATATATAGTCCTAGTAACTCTAACGTTGTGTTAAATTGCTAGCTATATGTTATTTATTTAACGTTAAGTATACAACTTTCATGGTATAGTGAAGGGACGGTAGGGTTTTGACGCAAAACAATTTTGACAAAATTAAATATGCGGTCAAGTCAGTTTTTACGTACTAGATACATAACTTTCCTTTCTTTTTATAAAATAAAAAGAGCATGTCCAATTAGAATGTTCTTCGAGTAATATTTTTTAATATTATTATGACTAAATGTAGGAACAGCGAGCTATGTCCTAGGTGATAATCGCATCCATCTAATAATAAGTATTGGGGCTGGGTTGCTATTTCCCCATTAGGGGAGGAATCTATTATTTAAGGACCAGCTTTTTTCCAGTATTCTTAATTAATAAAATATCGACGGAGAATTTCACAGAGTGACGTTACCGGTCAACGGATCAACGGCCGTCAACGTCAGTTTGGAATCAGCGGAGAGAATTCTTACTCTTGATCCTGAATAATGACTTACGGTTCAGTTACAAAAAAATAACTTAATATTCCTAATTATGACATATATGCCTGTACAGCTTTTTGGAAGTCACGTTCGTAGGATTGCTGCTATCGTGATGAATGACAGCAGTTCATCTCGTTTTTTGACACATGTCCTAAGATTTAGCTGCTAAAAATTTATGATTAGGTAAATTATTTAAGAATTGCGATGCATTCATTTGCGAAGTCATCATGAAAACTACAAAATTAAATAAACTCTTCTCTTCATTATACAAGGACCCGAAAGAAGCATGTTCACTGGTCAATTCATTGAGTTGCATTCGACAACGAAAATGTGTTGTGACTCATGAAGCTCGGATGAATTGTACGGATTATTCGTAAGTAAAACTGGAAGTAGAAAGAGTCAGATGAGTGCATGGACCTCAATCAATATCCAACGTTGTTTTAAAGAGCTCGTGCAAACATTTTTCCTGAATTTCAATTCAACATTTTCGCGATTCACTGCAAAAATGTTCCCTCTCTTATCCCCATTGCGAATATCCCCGAAAAAGATTTATGATTCTTCTCCACCAATATCGATTACATATTACGGCGTATTTTCTCCCTTTCCATTATGGAGTCGATCCAACAATGGAGAATTGAATTCGCAAAGCCTTCGGCGAAGGTGAGCACGGTTTTTTTTTGTTTCCCCAATACTGAGTATATCACACAGAGCGTAAAGTGGAGTGTCGAAGAGAGGTCGGGAGGATCTCGCCATACTTAATATGTGACCCGCGTTACAATGCTGTGGTGAGCTCACCATAGAGAACGAGCTTTGGAGCGCGCGCTTCAAGATCCTCGGATCGTTTCTCTCGAGCTCGGGAGGTACGAGGGCCGAGGAGCCCATTGCAAGGAGAGAACGGGCGAGAGTAAAACGAGAAAAGATTCATCCGGAAGATGCCACGGTATATATATATATATATATATATATATATATATATATATATATATATGTGTGTGTGTGTGCATACAATGTATGTGTAATCTACATAGAAATACACGAGAGCGTGCAGCGTTGAGGGAATACGCCGACTGAATACGAAACGAGGGAAGGGTTACCCCGTGTGCATGTTGTATCTCTCGGTAGCTTGAGATTCTCGGTTCTCCACTTTGACAGGACTCTCTGCTATAGTAGAATCGTGGATTTTTTTTTTGTTTTTATATCTTATATACTTTCTTCATCGCGTTCTCTCGACTCACCTTGCGTTTCCCTCACTCTCTTGTACTCGACACAAGCAGGGGGTGTCCGACGAGCTCTTGTTACTGAGCGATGAAGCAACGAATCTGTCCCCAAGGAAAGTGTGGAATTTCCATTCGAACGATCACGTATAAACTACAATAGCTTACCGTAAAGTATACAGATGTCGAAATGGGGATTGTTCAAAATAATTAATTTTTTAAGGTTTATTGACTGCTCGTTAATCTTGAAACTTCGTAATATTAATTTTTTTCAAATTTTATCGCTTCCCCGATTTTTCTTTAGACTAACAATGGTTGATGTAAAATTTGAGTATTGCGTGCCTTGTAATAAGTATGCATTTTTTTTCTAAAAAAACTTTGGGGTTGGTCCAGATCTATTGGTTGGGGTAAAAAAAATTAGGAAACCGATACGAATCTGTAACTTGCCTGTGGACCAGTTGAATATTATTGAAAAATGAAAAAAATTGAAAGAAACATGCAAAACAACTGGAAATTTCCTTTTTTTTTTTCAAATCTTTTTTGTAAAATTGATCTGTAACACTGACTATAGTTACGAAAAAATAGATAAAATATGCTGTTGCATTAACACGAGTTAAAATTTGATGAATTTAAATAAAATTATTTGGCATTGAAGAAAAGTGTCCCAGCTCTCGTTATTTCTCTTGATCGCCATATTATGTTTCTGACAAGGTCTATATGAAGCTCGAAGATCCTCCGCACTTTGGCATCTGGTTCCACGAAATTGTTGAAAAAAACGTGACTTGCCTGCGCCATCATGAAGAGGGGCCATAGAGTGTACGATATACGACCAGTTTGATGCCAGAGGCAAGCCAAAGAAGCAAGCAGGTTGTTGTGCTCTTCTCGCGGATACGAAGCGAACAAGAGCGTCAAAGGATCTTCTCTGCGCTTCTCTCTTTTCTCACTTCTTGCGTTTATCATGGGTCTCTCTGGCGTTCCTTGCTGTAGGTATATATATATTTAACAGTTTGAGGGGATACCACCGAATCTCTCTCGCAAGAGGATCCAGCAGTAAAATGGACGAGGCTCTCCGGCTTTTCTGACCTCGAGTCCAACATTCAGCTTCAGGGGGATCCACGACTTTGCAAGCTCGCTTTTTTACACTGCCCGAGAAAAAGAGATTCACCAAAATGTAGACAGAAGTGGAAGAAAAAAACGGCAATACCAGCACATAATCGCCATATACAAGTCTTTCATTTTCTTGTCTTCGTCCATGTCGTGATTTGTCTCTCTTTCTCTATCTCTTTTGCTTCGACAACTCGCTGATATTTTGCTGGATGCTGGCTAAGCGAGAGCAGCTACAGAACGAAAGAGCGTCGCTCTTTTCCACCTCCTCCCTTACCCTCTTGCTCTCTTGTTTCTCTTCCCTCTCTCCCTGGTAGAGTGTCCGGCTTCGTCTGACCGTAAATGGCGAGCAGAAGGCCTTGGGGCACCCACGCCCTCGCGCGCCCCTTTTGCTCTCGCTCCCATGATCTCTCTCTTTGTTATTTTCTCTCTCTTAGCCTCGATCTCTCTCGCTCCTTGACGTTCTCTTATTATCTTCCATGTTATTCGTCTTTATCCTTATTTCTTATTTTCTCTCTCTCTCTCTCTCTGGATTATGTACTTCTTGTACTCTTACTCGCAGCGAGACTATCGAGAATCACTTTTCTACGCGAGGAAATACAAACAGTTTATATATTTATATATAGTTTACTTTTATTCGAGAGACGAAAGAAATCGCGTTAATAATCAATGAATTTCGCCCACGAGATTTGACATGTATGTTCGAGAGGTGAGAGAAGATTATAGCACGTGTTGGTATTCCAGCCACGTCATATCGAAAGCTGATGGATGATTCGAAATAAAACATTAATTCTCTTGTGAATAATATCACGTGATTGCTTTATATAAATTATTGATATTTTCAATCTCATTTAATAATTGTTTTCTCAATACTTTTTTGGTACTTGATCTATAATCTGTACATATGAAATATTTGGCAGCTGTATCTAAATTTTATTTTAGATCATAGAATATATGAAGAAAATATAATTTGCTGGGCTTTAACCCTGTCATAATAAAAATGGCACGTTACGAAAAGTACCATTGATAACAAATAATATTTATTAGTCATGAAAACGTTTAATTAATTTATATTATTGTTAGTACTTAACGTTAATTATTGATAAATTTATCTCGGAGAATTATTTTCACGTAGTCTCATACACGATGTGCAATAAGTTTCGTATTTTGCAGCAGTAAGGGAGGAGAATGTTACTTTGATAAAATTCTCTGCCTCGTCCTCGAGACTCTCGTCGTCGAAACTCTCTTTTTTTCTTCCACAAGTCTTATATCCTCTTTTTCTTTTGCGTTTCTCTCTATACCTCCTGGTCTTTATTCCCGACACCACCACCATCAGGAGGCCGCAGACTGAATTTTTCTTCGCCGCTCTCGTAGGCTCTCACGCGTGCCTCTCATCTTCGCGAAATACAAGATAGAAAAAGAGAGAGAGAGAGAGAGAGAGCCGCGAAGAGATCGCGTGGAGGGTCCTGCTCCGAAGCAAAAGGCACCGCGGAATATAAGTAGGAGGAGGTAATGAGCAGCAGAGAAAAACGATCCTGAAGACCAAAAAAGAACGACGAAAAGGGACGACGAGACAAAAATTAGTTCTGGACATCTACTAAAACATGAATATATATATATATATATGTATTTCAACGTAATTAATTAAAATTTATTGATAGCCAATCAAAAATACACGATGAAATTTTTATTAAACGACATCGATTGATAAAGAAATAATTCAAAAAAGTAATCATTCCTCAGAAAGGGAAATTGATTGCAAAAAATTCATACGTTTTATTGAATTAAAGTAATTGGAACATTGTTCTTAATTAATATGTTACAGAAACCGTTTGAAAAATTAATGTTGTTAGATTCAAAGAATAAAATCCTCCCGTTATTTTTTCAAATGGTCATATTAATGTTTTGATGATCACCTATATATTACAACGCCTCCAGAGGCTGAACATAATTCTTTTTCCATTTTTTTTTTCAGTAGACAATTAGAAATTTCTATCCTCTAAATTTGATTGACCATTGATCGTTGTGATAAACTAAATGATAAAAAAAAAAAGTGAAGTTGATACATTTAACAGGTGCCGATCATCATGATCGGAAATATAAAAGTTCTTACTCATTCACCGTTCATTTTCCGACTCATCGCTTATACTTTCATCAGTACGTATTCAACTGTATCTATGTAAGATACTTAAAAAAGCATATCTATAGGACAGTCGATCCATCAGAACGTTGAGTCAAATTGATTTCAATTGAAACTATTAATCTCTACTGCACGCCGATTGTAAACAGAATCCATGAAAAAATCATTCGAAATAATTTTACGGTTTGACTAAAAAATAATGATTTTTTTTTTCACGTTATTAAAATTAATTGGCAACAATTATTCCTTTATAATGAATGGAATAATAACAACAATGATATGAACAATAGTAATAATGCCAATAATTGTATGAATATTCACAGATTAATTTTATTTGTAATTATTTTATTAGCAATTTATTTTTTATTAATTTCAAAATAGTTACGTTTAATTTTTTTAATTCAATTTTTCCATAGTTGAAGATCTATGAGGCGAGTATACACAGGGCACAACTAGAAAACGACTTGTAGTGGGGATTGAGCGTTTCAACCTGGTGACTGCAGGTAGAGCTAGCGTTCCATGGAACAGGTAAGAGTTGCGGAGTGGCGGAAGGCGTGTGTGTGTTGAAGCCGCGAATCGGTCCGCGCTCGCCAGTCTCGATCGTTTACCCGTACCTGCGACACCTGTTCGTTAGCCTGCTCCCAGGTACGTTAGCTCGTCCCTTCCGTCACTGCTCTATCGCTCTATTTTTTCCTCGCAGCAGATAAGAAAAAAATGTAAAAAAAAAAAGAATAACGTGCTAGATAAAAAAAAAAAAATGCTTCACTGACATTTCGGTGCTTGGTAAAGAGAGCCGATATCATCGTTTCAACTGCAAGAAAATGCGTGGGTGATGTTGAAACAACTGTATAAAATTCATCGCGAGAATTTGACCAAAACCATTCTCGATAACGTTGCATAATAAATATATTCATATATCTAAATTTATTACTGGTCTGCATAAAAAATAAAATAAAAGCCATGTTGTACGTTAACTGAGTGAGACGACGCTGATAACCCGAAAACTATGGGAAACGCGACCCATATATATATATATATATATATATATATATATATATATACATGCTCCGAGAGAGTTCCGCGGCTCTATCCACGACGTTCGTGAGCTCGTAACTCGTACAACCCGTAACGGAACCGCGTAATAATTGAGCAAGCGAAAAATTTAACGAGATATTCCGTTTTTTTTAATATATTTTTTTGTTCGTTTCAAAAAGTGCATTATTTGTTCGTCGATAAGGATTTTTTTTAAATATGATGAATTAATAATCATGCGAGGAAAAGAGGTAGGGGAAAAAAATCTGTTTCTAGTAATTGGACGTCTCTGGTCCTGGTGCATCAGTCTCGGCTTTCGGTGAGTCAGTCTGCGAGATGAATATTCGCACCTGCGAATAACCGACAAGTGTGAGCGAATTTTGATCCAAGGATTCATCTGGTCGTTGACACGAGACTAGAGATGAGCCGAATATTATGCTAAAGCGTCAAAGATGCTGTACAAGATATTTTTCTTTAATCCTCCTGTGATGTTTGCTCGATAGACTGGGGACTCTGAGACCCAATTAATATTTTGGATAACTCTGAAAAATTCATCTTTTTTGGGTAAAGAAGATTTTAACCTTTGTTATTGTTCACTAATTGTGACATTATCTTACGATTGGGGCCTCTTAGACCCCACTTGAGTATCAGCAGGTTACACAGGTTCGAAATATGCATAAAAGATGATGCTATTTTTTCTGTATCGAGCTTGTCTCGGCTTTCTGATGTCACCGGCCTTTTAGCCTCCGCGATCTTTCTTGGTATGACGCTTAAGGAGGTTTCGTCATCGATAATCATAACAGTACTTATATTTTTTACACTGAATAATCTGAAAGATTGGTTGAAAAATATTTGTGCAATATTTATGAATTCTTGAATAAATACTTCTTGCAAAAAGTCGAACCACAGTTTATTATTTTTTAAATACTAATTGTTGACCATTACTTTGTCGTAAAATCATTTTCAATGATTTATGACAAACTTCTCTATAATTTTAAAAATTGATTGATGACCGAATCTCTTACAATCTCAAGTCTTTTAATTTCGTATCTTTAATCCTCTTCAACAACATTCTGCACTCTCGTATTGGTAGAGTGAGATTCTCGCGGATGTTATGAGCAAACATTCGACTTTCGAATGGAACGCTCACTCCGCGATGAGAAAAGACACAAGAAGATTTCTTAAGTTGTCTTTCTGGTATTGCCGCGAGTAATATTAATATCATTATATTTTTTCGACTGTCGTCTTTATGTGAGTGAAAAATGGCCGCGTACAATTTATGACTTTGCGGTTCTTCTTCCTCCTCCCACGAGATTTTCGCTATATATTATTATTACTATCTTCAATTATTATTATTATTATTGTTATTATACATGGACCATGATGCCTGTAACGTTGGCAAACCTAACGTGAATAGATCCAGCCCGTTATGGAATAGAAATTTCATCGCGAATTCCTCGAGACGCTTTACAGGGCGGGCGTGTACGTTTTTGTTTTCATTATCCACTCAACGAGTTTTACCATGCAGACTTGATGTATAATTATTATTATAATCATTATAACGTGAAAGTGCCAGAGAACCAGCGGGTTTTTTATAATGGAGTTGTCTCTTGTATATGCAAGGAGCAAGATAATAAAAATAATTAAACGTTTCGCGATAGATATGCAACTCTACCGCTTGTAAAATTATCATGGAAGACAGGAATGCATGTATACGTTTGAAATTTCCATACATTGACGATTTTGTCGTGACGGAACGAGATAGAGAGAGAGAGAGAGAGAGAGAGATGGACAGAAGGTGGCAATTGCTGAGAAGAACACGAATAGCTTACGTATTCTTGATAATCACCTTCGTTGACAATTCAATCACGAAATGAAGAACTGACAATGTGGAAATTACGTGGGATTGACCTAGAACGAGATAGAGAGAGAGCCAGAAATAGAGAGAGAGAGAGGGACGAGGGAAAGTTGTATTACCAAAACCAAAAACAGTCGAGGACAGCCTTCACCAACGAAAAAAATCGTTTTGATTCTAGCACAGTGATTTAATCATCATTTTGTTTAACTAAAGAATCGATAAATCAAGAAAATAAGAAGCATTTACTTTATAGCTAATAATTATCGAATAGATATACGGATTTGGCGAATTTTTGAAAACTGGTTTTTTTTTCTGTTAGTCATTTCTCTATATGGTTTTTTTCGTTAGAAGATGCTTCATCAATATATTAAATTGTATATTGATTTCCGTGATGTATCGATTTTTTTCCATAGCTTAAACATTTTCCTTATAAACAAAAGACTTAAATTATTTACCAATGTCTGCTGTAAAAAATCGATATTGATAAATTCGAGGAGTGTGAAAATTGGAGCAACGGTATGGATTATTTTTGGAAAGTAAATACATAATTTTTATGAGTTTGAGTATTTATAGCCCTATGTAGGATAGATGCAACAGTTGGTATTATTTAATTGCATCATACTATCTGTTATAAATTCGAGGACATTCGTATATATTGGTATCATAATGGGGAAGAGGCGTTTTCTCTTCACGTTCGAATGATATTCAAATCAGGCGAATATTCTTCTCTCTCGTCTCTCTTCGGTTGATCCGCTCCTTTTTTTTAGCTACCTCTGTCGCTCTCACTCTCTGTGTGTCTCCGATCGAAAACGCGCCTTTGCACACTCGTCGAACTCACTGTGTGATGCTGGTTAGCGAATCACTCTGCGAGCTCGATGGAAGAATCGCTCAATCTTCACCTCTTCATTTCGTCTCCCCACTCGCCTATACGTCATGCTGTGAAACGATCCCATATAAATCCCGTTCGATCTCGTGTACACGGTTCAAACGTGGAGATCGTAGCGAATTCCTCAGAGACTGATATCTTTTGCCAGTTGATGTACGTTTTTTTTGTCGGATAGTTTTACGACGAAAACAATTGCGGTTTCCCATGTGAATAGGATAAGTTATTGAAAACTCAATGACTGCCATGACGATTTTTTTCTTCATGGAAAGATACCCAGCTGTAAAGTGCCAATCTTATACAATTTTGATAATATTCACAGCTAAAAAATTCAATTGACTCGATTACATTCAATGCAATTGAATTTGAATATAAAAATATTTAGCTCACGCGAAAGTTTCTCGAAAAATCGTTATTAATCTTCAGCCTTCACTCGATCAAAAAAAAAAAGCCTTCACAGCTCGAATGCTCTCACGAACCCTGACGGGTTCCAATGAGAGAAGAAAAAACTTATTAGCTTTTTCTCCTCTCGTGGTGATAATCTCTTCAGTCTCTCGTATGATTTGTTTTTTTTTTTTTCATTTGTGGCTTAATATTAGCAGACAGAAACACGCATTGGGGAGATAACTAATCTCCTCGTCTCGCATGGCATGTATAATCGTTCTGCACCGATAGATCAGAGTTTTAGACACGCGCTTATATAAATATTCGAAACGTTCGAAAAAAAAAACAGGGTGCGAGATGGCGCTTTCTGTGTGTGGGATCTGCTCGAGTCTGCACGCAATCGTTTTTCTCAGCTATATGGAAGAACTCGAGAACTTCCTCAACTGGCTGTTGGTCCTGGTGTCTCCCACCACCCTCCTTTTTCTCGGTGTCTATACGTTCAGAGCGACGCCTTTTGCCGAGAGAGAACTATATAGGGGAACCGGTCCTGTTACACACGGATCCTGTGTGCCAAGAGAGTGCTCCGCGAGTAGGAGTAGAGTGTCCTGCCGATTTATAACTCTCCATGTTCTCTCGCACTCTCGCCAGAGACCAAGAATCGCGAAACCGTGGAGTCTCTCTGCAGACCGTCCGCCATGTTGGTCTCGCGTCCGGCGATGACGTCAGTGGTGTATATGTGTATGTGTATATCTGTGTGTCTGTATACGGAGCTTGGTCATACCGTTCCCGGTTATACCTCTTGGAACTAGCTCTCGAATTGCCGCTTTATCCAAATAAAATACGCCAACGCACATTTCGCGCTACTAGATGGTAAAAAAATGGCTGGCAAGTCATTTTAACGGTATAACCTTCTCACCGCTTCTATACTATACAAATATCTAGACGTTGATTGATCGGCGATTATCGCGGATAAAACCCTTAGGGGATTACTGTAGGATTTTTGCATAAGTGGAAAATTTGGAAATTTATTTTGTTTCTGAATCTCATATTCTTGATCATTCAAAAAGTGAAAATGAATCGAAGCTTTTCGACAAAAACTTTTATCAGCTTGAAGAATCTTATATTTATTGTTTAAGAAAGGTCACGAGTAAACTTTGAGAATACCAATTGTTTCATCCTGATAATTCAATTTTTGTAGCTAAAACAAGCCCAATTCAAATCAAAGAGGGATATGCACGAACTGTTAATATCGAAGGTTCAAGTTTTTAAATGCGTACAAAATGGAATTTTAAAAATTGAATATTAAAAAAAAAATGTACAATAAAATCCTTTCTCCATCGGAGAACAAAGATATAGTCATTTTAGTAACGCAGCTTATTTCTGCCCAATAAATCAGAAGATGATTTTTTTTTTTTTTCATTCTTCTAAAATCGATGTATTTTTGTCCAATGTTCACGAACCATTATTTCGAAAATTCGAAAGTTCCCTGGTACCCTGGTAGTTGTGACTACCATAGAAAGTCATGGTAGTCACTTTTTACACACTTACGAGTGTTTAGTTTTTACACAGTTTGTACATATAAAAGCAAGACATTTGCAAGTGTGTAAAATGTCAGCACCGTTGAAAAAATAGGAAATAAAACACTTGCGCTTTTGCAATGTCCCCCCAAAAACGTGATTTTCCGCATGAAAAAACTACGGGGAAACGACTGATCAATAAGTCAACTTGCACAATATTGCAGCAATACCAAATTGCATCAGCACTTTCCATCAAGAATCAAATCATCTCCATCTGAATTTATAATTAGTCTTACGAGCAATAAAATTATCGAACAAAAATCACTTCGTACATGGCCCGTCGTTACATTCTCTTCTCCTCAATCGGATAAATCTGGCATTGAAAAAAAGCACCCCGAGAACAAAAGTGCATGAGGTATATTCTGGCAAATTATACTCGTTTGGGTTTGGCTTTGGGTTATGTTATATTGCTGGGAAATATTAGTGTGGTACTGAGTGAAAACAATCGAACGTGAGTGTTTTCAAGCGTACACAAACGAGTCCCTCGAACGAAACGGCAGCTTTTCTGTTGCTGCTGCTGCTGCTGCTGCTGCTGCTGATGGTATATGTATGGATAAGTAATACACGCATATGAGGTTCGAAGGGGAGAGCAAGCAACCAAGCAACGTTAAGTTGGGCTGTATACATATATATATATATATATGTATGTATATACAGAGGCGTGCAGTCGTCCTCGACACGCTCTGCGAGAACGTAATTACGTGTACGCGAGAGTTACCATTACCAATACTATAGCCCATCATATATACGTATATGTATAATATACTTCATGTTCGAGCGAATGTCCTGTTCTGAATGTGAGTTTTACGCACACTGAGTGCGTCTTTATGCGTTTGCATTCGAGCATATGGTCTTGTACAATGATATATATATATATATATATATATATATGTTGTGTGCATGTGTGTATGTGTGTGCTCGAGTACGTATAAGTAGCATATTATGGTAGTATATAGTATAGGTGCGAGAGCAAAGCCGCACGCTAGTGAAAGTCAAGTTGTGGCGTTTGCGCAACGAGATTGACGCGCTGTGTGCGGAGAGACACGCGGGCCCCGCACGTTTCGTCTCTCCATCGCCTTTTATAACGAGGAGATCTCTACCTAACCGCGGCTCCAAGACTTTAAAGGCTCGAACGCGTGGGCTCGAAACTCGCCCAACGCATCGCCAACTCCGAGGAGGAGAAACATATCTATATAGAGAGACTGGGAGCTATTTTATTTATTTATTATTATTTCATTTTGTTTTTTTTTTTTTCGTAAATTAACCAAGCGAAATTCCGAACTCCGTGTATTAGCATATCTGGAAACATATTGGCAGTGTCTTGATATCAAACGTTGCTAAACCAAATTAGTGTATCTGATTTAGGCGAAGCTTGCTAAACCCGAACGAGTCCTGGGACAAGCTGAGAGGTTTGTCTGAATAAATTAACGATGCTCTAGCTATGTTTATATTTATAATGGGAGAAAAAAGTGGAGGGATATTAAAAGAGAATACTGCGAATAAAACCAGTTTGTAGCAGAAACGAAACGAAACGAAACGAAACGAATATTTCAGGATGATCGACGAAAATTAATGTAAATAGATGAAAAAACGAGTTAGAAAAATAGAGCATAGAGATTAACAAGTTCTTTAGGCTGTAAATTCCATATGGCAATGGCCTAATTGATTGTTTCTTATTCAAATCAATTTTGATTAGGGCAAATGAAAAAGTAGTTATTTCAATAAATCCCCATTTGTTTCGGTGTTTTCGTCACGTTAAAATAAAATGTTTTAAAAATAAATTTAAAGACGTGCTATATCTATATTTATAATGGGCGAAAAAAGAGGAGGGAAACTAAAAGAGAATGCTGCGAATAAAACCAGTTTGTAGTACAAACCATATAATTAAGGATGATCGACGAAAATTAATGTAAATAGCTGGAAAAACGAGTTAGAAAAATTGAGCTCTATGCTCAATTTTCTCTATCTCTATTAAAAAGTTGATTAGGTTGTAAATTCCATATGGCAATAGCCTAATAGATTGTTTCTTATTCAAATCAATTTTGATTAGGGCAAATGAAAAAGTAGTTATTTCAATAAATCCCCATTTGTTTCGGTGTTTTCGTCACGTTGAAATAAAATGTTTTAAAAATAAATTTAATGACGTGCTATATCTATATTTATAATGGGCGAAAAAAGAGGAGGGAAACTAAAAGAGAATGCTGCGAATAAAACCAGTTTGTAGTAGAAACCATATAATTAAGGATGATCGTCGAAAATTAATGTAAATAGCTGGAAAAACGAGTTAGAAAAATTGAGCATAGAAATCAATAAGTTAGTTGGGTTGTAATTTCTATATGGCATACTTTATTGATTCTATTCAAATAAATTTTGATTGGGGCAAATGAAAAAGTGGTTATTTAAATAAATCCATTTGTTTCGGTGTTTTGACGTCACGTTGAAATAAAATGTTTTAAAAAGAAATTTAATGACGTGTCAGCTGTATTATGAGTTATGGATGAACATTCACAGCCATAAGCTGAATTATTCGAGAGTTATGCAGATAAAGAGATACGTGAGACCTCACGATGACCACGAATTGACCGGCGCGTGTCTATAAAATGCGGCGCAAGTTTGAGTCATATCGAGAAACTCACACATTTGCCTATTACTTATTATTTGGAATCTACTGCAAAAACCTTCTATATATGTATGCACACGTCGATGTTTCCGTTATAATTATTTTTCAACGTTCGCTTCTTATATGGAAAAATTATCATACATACTATTCGCGGGCACGAAAGTAAGCAATCCACGGTGAGATCGTTCTCGTGTACGTCTGATCTGCATTGCATTTTCTACTAAAACAGTATCCGCGAATCTAAACGCGCTCTCAATGCCAAAGCAAAGTGCTCAACGATACCTTTTATTGGCCATTTTATTTTGTTATAAAATGTATCATTGATACTTTTGCTTCTGATTTCCGCTAGTCCTTTCAGTATTTATGAGTAATGCAACTCTTTATTCTGAGTTTTGCTCTATAAGTGATAACAGCAATCACACCAAATGCAAATAATTAATTTGCATAATATTATTCTTATTTAACCGTCTGTGCGATTTATAAACGATAAAAATCCCATCATTCAGCCGAGAATTTGAAAATGCACTATGCAATAATTTTTTTAATGTTATGTGCATCGAATTTCTTTAATTCGAAAACTCTTCTGATTACATTTTTTATAATATGGCACGGCCAAACTGTCTGCTTTATGATTATGTGATCGTTCATCCACTCACTCAGTTGCGAAGATTTTTCGATGATAAAGTAAAGCAGACCCGTTTCCACTTTCTCCATATACATATATACTCTCCTCTTAAAATCAACAAATTTCACGATGATATATCTCTGGAGTGTTATACGAGAAAGCTCTTTAAAACTTTGAAGAAATGCTATTAATCTTCATCCTCATTCAACCCCAAGCTATCCCGGTAATCTTGGCTTAAATCTCACCCGAGAACTATCTTAAAATTATCCAACAGCCGATATGTTTTAATGCATTCTAAAAATCCTCGCGAAAACTGCGCTTACTTTCTCGTTACTATCAAGTCACTTCCATAACAAAATTTTTTCTCATTGAAACGTACGATATATAATATATTCCTTCATCTCTAATATTTTTTCACCGGAGATTTACTTCTTGCTTCGAAGGATACTATCTCTTTCGCTGGGTAAAAGCTGATGGGCATGGCATTGCCCTTTGGCGTACAGTATTATAGAATCGTCTATAAGCTCAACGTTAATTGGCCACCTTCTAGTTATTGGCAGAAGTTCTGCCCACGTGAAATTACAAATACATGAGCACTTGAGAGTGAGACGAAGACAGTCCGATAAAAAGACAAAGAAGCAGAAGTAAAGACGGCGAAAAATATGCCAATAACTATTTATTTTCGTTTGCCATGATAGCCAATCGCTGTGTCGTTTTCCCCGGAGACTTCGAAGTTATATCGAAAAATATACGATCTCTTGTTCGCTCAAAAGGGTTACCTCTTTGCTCGCTTGCTACACACGCTAAATTCGCAGGAGCAGCATCAGCAGCAGTCTCTTCCTTCAAGCTCTCTCTGTCTCTTCTTTCTTACACATATATATATATATATATATATATATATATATATATATATGTAATATAGCCTATCGGCAAAACCCATTCGCCATTACTCGTGCGTGTGTACCGGGAATGTAAGTACATCTCTGTGCACGGCTGTGTACGCACGCGGCATGAGTAATGGGCAATGAAACTCCGCGAGGAATTTGAAGCGGAGCGGGAGAGAGAAAAGCGAAAGAGAGGGAAAGAGAATGAGAGAAAGAGAGGAAGAGTGAGAGAGACTTTCATAGCGGCACACGGGGAGAGAGCGAAGAGAAAATGAGAATGTGAGATAGAGATAGAGAGAGAGAGAGAGAGAGAGAGAGAGAGAGAAAATTATGAAGGATAGGAGAGATAGGAAGAACTGAGATGAAACGAGAGAGAACGGGCGTGCCCGTGAATAAGACCCCGAGGTTTTATATATATAGAGATCTTGATTTTCAGGATAAGAGTACTCTCGAGTGCCGCGAATATAATGGTACCACATCCTCGAGAGTACCTTATATATATATATATATATGTGTGTGTGTGTGTGTGTGTGTGTGTATGTGTGAACTGTGGCGACGCTGATTCCTCGTAAACCATTCATTCGATCATTCGCGTTCTCCTGTTGGCAGAAATAAATTTAATTTTTATCGTTTCGCTACATATATTTTATTATATCCTGAGTACTAATTCGATCTGTTAGAGATCTGGTTCTTCTGGAAATTACTGCAATACGCGAGAGCCATCAAAAGTACATTGTAGAGGTGATATTATATGCTAGTATGATTGAGAATGGGCGTGGATCACTGTGTGAAATTATATATACATAAAGTATATGTATGTTTATTATTAATTGCATTGACATCTGGGAGCTCGTACAGGATGCAGTTATTTATATATCAGTTGGTCGCTTTGTGAATACAATATGCGATTATGGGAGGAATCTTGGCTCGCTATTATTCCTCAAATAATGTGTATAAATAAATAAATCAAACAATATGCATTGATATAATTAATACTATAATTATAATCATCAATAAAATTAATTATAATTGCTTCATGATTTTGCAACAGCCGATGTTTTTTTTCGTTCGGTGTTACAAATTCCATGACCGGCTCTACTATTTCGATTCAAGAGTTGGTGTTTCTGGCGAGGCACAAAAGCCAGAATATTTAATAGCTCCTGTACCACCAGGCAATGAGATCAAACCGAGTGTGAAAGGGAGTGTCCCCCACAGTGTCGAGTTGTGTGTCACAATCCTGTTCTACGAACTCGCAAACTCTTAGCCTCGTATTATTCATACACAGTATACATATATATATTTTTATGTATACGTAACATATTGTCGCAAAGACTTCATAAGTAGGTATATAATACGCACTTCACTCTCGCGGTACGGTAATGGAATAGAAAATCGATTGCGACGATTTTATCGAACATGTTTTTGCATATATCTATATAACTGCTGTAGGCTTTCACGTGAAGGAGAGTTTTAATTATTGTAACAAAGTTTCATTGAGCCAACACAAATTTATCCGTAATATATATCTTGATTACATGGCTTATAGGAGACGTTTGTAATCGTAAAGATTTGAAAAAAAATTCACTTCATAAATTTACGTCAAATATAATTACTTTGTCTAAAAAAAAAAGAAAAAAACAAGAGGTAAAAAGATTCTTCAAATTGCCGACAGGGGTCAGCAGGTAACAAAAACTCTTATGTAGTTGAGATATCTCATTATCGAAACAACACTTATGTGAAGCGTGAATAGAAAGACACTCATCTAGTCGCTAAGCGCGTATATAAGACCGGAAACGAGGAAGGCCGTGAGTGGCTCGCGGCATAATCAACGATGATGGCACACACTAGTCCTGTTTTACATTGACTATAACAAAATCCTCTATTTGAATGACCAGTTGTAGAGAGCTCATCGTGTTTTCCCTCTCACTCGATTACTCATTTGATCGTCCGAATATGATGCAAAATTATTCAAGCTCATGGTAGCGAGAAAAATACCAAAACTGCTTCGAAGTAAAAAGCCAGAACGATGGAAATGATAGTGAAAAAAATTGCATCAAAATTGATATATGATTAAGGAAAAATGCGCGTATGAACGTACAGCGGTATCAACTATTCTTCATCTGCCTATAATGTGATAATTTATATGTTACTAAATGGCGCGTCTGATTTTTAATATCATTTTTCACCTTTGCTTCCCATCATTATTATATTTTACTTTTTTTTTTAAACTAGCAGCAACGTCCTATTTAATTATTGATAACATAAACAAATTATTCTCTTATATTTGATTATTTGTCATTTTTTAATTATTTTTTTCACAGTAGCGGAAAGCACAGGCTCACGCGATGCGGCTTAAGTAGCGGTAGCAGCATAGGCTGGACTGAAGAACGTGTGTGTTTGAGGGAAAACAAGAGACTTCGCCAAAAAACAAAGGTTTGTGTTATTATTACATTTCGTTATCATTGGATTTTATATTTCTGCAATTATAATGGAGTCTTGAGTAAAAATTGCCCACAGTATAATGTCAATGATTTTTAATTAGGACGATAATTTTTGCTTTTTCTTTTATTTCCATTCATACTTATAGACGCTTAAATAAATTTCACAATGCAATGACGAGGTCAATAGGCGTAAAAACGAAAAAAAAAAATCACTGGGTGGCACGACGAAGTGCTGACAATGAGCGGGAGGTTATCGTCCGAAAATCTGGTAATTTCCTGTAAGAACACAAAACTCTGTAGGTACAAAGAACTGCCTGTATCGGCACAGGTTTTTCGCAGTTTTCCCATAGCCCTCGCGCGAATAGTATGCAGTAGTAGGGCCCAAGCAGGCTGCGGTCGCACTTCTGAAAAGATTACAGGAAATAGCAAAAAACTAGGAAATATTACATCGAAGTGTAATAACGTTAAGCGGAAACAAAGGGTAGGATCATAAAAATCCGAAAGGGTATACGTAATAACACTGATAAAAAAACAAAAAAAAATTGATTATTTTTATGCGTACACAAGCTGGGATTCATTTGATTAATTTAAAGCTCATATATATTTAATTCAAAGGCCGATGGAATTAATATCAATTTGGCCAAATTGTCCAATTGTCACGGTAATAAATTTCATTCAATTCAAATGCAATTTTTTTAAATTCATTTGAATAATTTCATGAAATGTGATGAATCTTTTTTTTTCCTCGGTACTGTCTCAAGTTTCGTGCAGCAGACTATTTACACGATACCATAAAATCTGAGCATTCTCTGGCCACCGTGCTGTGGCTGTTCCTGTGTTTTATACAGTAACGGTGCTCTCTTGGTGAGCAACGAAGCATGAGCTCTCTCGTATATACTCTTCGTGGGCCAGAGAGCACGAGGAGGGTACAGTAGGAATGAGAAAAATCGTTTCCTTGGAACTTTAGAAGCGACTTTTATTCACTTTACTCCTGGAGGATACTCAGCGGGATAGCCCCTATTATATATGCATATATATATATATATATATATATATGTGTATATATGTATATAGATATGTATATATGTATATAGATATACTCACCTATATACTGCCTCCAGGTATTCTTTATACTCGAGGCGCCATCGAAATTCCTCTCATCTACAACGATTATATCGAGCAATTCGCGTTTACGTGCTCTTGATGCAACGTTGGAATTTTGCAATTTGCATTAATCATTCACATTGAAAAAAATTCTGGTTTGCTTTTCATTCGATGCTTTTGCTTCTCTCTATCTTCGTGGCATTGCTACGATCTGATTTAAGCCTTAATACATTTCGCGGCATCCTTCGGTTCTTCCTTATTGCTCTTCCTCTTATTCTTCTTCGTGCTGCATGTATATATGAAGATATTTTTTTTTTGGCCAGCATATTCTTAAGCTCTTTGAGGGCGAATGATAATCACCGAAGCGAGTCATGAGAAGTGACTCGAGATGACGATGAGACGATCATATCGTTGATGTTCATATTACTTGTCGTGTGGATCGCCGAAGCGTGCTCGCAGCATCAAATTTCTATCTTGACGAACCGACGAATCCGGTTGACCACATTTCACATCGTAAATACTTTTGTTTTTTTTTTTTCTGTACCATGTAAACAAGATAGATGGCGTGTGACGCGATATTAGATACACTGCCGCTCGAGAATCTCGAGAATAAAAAGAAATATAAGCAGAGATCCTTCATTTGGTCCAATGAGCTTTCAAATTGGGACCTTTCGCTCAATCTGTTTATACGATGGAAAACAATTCAGTAAAAAGGATGAACTCACTTTTTAATCATATGATTGAGAAATGTTAATTTTTCATTAAAGATTAATGCATTTGCATTTGATTAATGCTTAATGGATTTTTATTATCTTATGTGTTATGCGAAAAATTCCCAATAGGATTTCTAAAAACTTGCGATTACGTGTCTCAATGAATCAACCAGAAATATATGAATGTGGACGTGCCTGAGTCGAGCGAGAGCCCAGGCGTGAATTTAAATCCTTAAAAGACTTCACGATCGGTCAATCAGATGAAATTAATGCGACACGTGTCTTCTCGAGAATGTCAAGAATTACCACTCTAGCTATTTTTGATACATGTATATATTTTTTTGTATAAAAAAAAATGTATATGCTGAAATGTTGATTAAAAATAAAATTAAAAATTTTATTTAAATTTAATTTTTTAACTCCATTGAGTTTAAGTTTTTCGGTGTAATTTGTTTCATCAACTTTTCGGAATTATTAGAGCACTTCAAGCAATTGGATTATTTCAATGAAATTTCCACTTGAATTGCTGCACTCATGACATGAAAATCCGAGAAAAATTACACCGAAATATTAAATTCCATAACAGTAAGGCAAGATTATTTACTGAGCAAGATGGTTTTCAGCTATTATTATCAAGTGTTGAACGATCACTTCGATATATCTCTCGTGAGCAGTTAGACCTGCAAATTTCAGGACTTTCATATTTTATCACCTTTTGCTGGCAGTCACTGCTGGAGACTGATTCTTAAGTGCAAGCAGATAATAGTGTCGAAGGGGTGCAAGAACTCTCCGTTAAAGGTGTACCAGATAGCAAAGTCCTTAGAAGCTTAGAGTCCTTCTAAATCGAGCATTTCGACGTCCTTGTAATGCACCTCAATAGTATATATATATGCGCGTTCTTTCAACTCGCACGTGCAAAAGCCGAGAGCGTATCTATAGCGCAAATAGCACGTTCTACCTTCGAGAGTGAAAGTTGAGCTCGAACTGGAATTCCATCCGGGCAGACGGAGAACCGAGTTATGGCATTGAAGTTTTCCAATATATCTAGAGAGCATTATATCGAACGATATTGATTTTGCACCGTTAGAAATTAAGTCCACCGTATTATAAATATTAAATATATATATATGTACATATATATACGAAATCGTATATTCTCCAAAATATTTTTTCAACATTTTCGAGCAGATGAAAAGAGAAATGATTTTTCCTATTTTTTTTGCAGAAGATGTGGGCGAGTTTGACATTGTTGCTCTGTGCGTCCGGACTCCATGGAGTTTCGTCGCAGAGCAATTATGCATCTCAAGGTAATAGTATCGAGTATCAGCCAGGACTGCCACCGAGCACCGTTCTCGATGGCAAAGTCACTAAGCTCGATGACATACAACCGAAAATAAGTCTGAATCGGACAAAGGCATCGCTAAACTGCGTACAGGGCAGTATGGAGGTAGAACTCAAATTCGAGGAGCCATTTTATGGTCGTGCCTACGCTGATTTCGATCGAAACAGCGCCTGTATGGTCAAAGGACGTGGGTTGGATCACGCAACCCTTGAGTTGCCCTTAAAAGGTATTGACGCTCTTTCATATTCAGCGAGCTAATAACTTCCCGTCCATTTTGGTTGGCACGCATTTATGTATGCGGTAATGTATAAATATTTAACTTATTGGGCAATGATTTTATGTCGTGTCACAAAAAACTTTTCAATTTTCCAGGATGTGGAACTAAGCAAGATCCACAGCGTGTTTTTACGAACAACATCGTGGTACGATTCCATCCTGGCCTCGAGATGGACGGTGACGAGGTTATCACGATTGTATGCAGATATCCACCACCGGAAACACCAGCACCGGCCATCGCCAATCCCAACCCACACATGTAAGCCATGTGCAAATTTTCAACTTCCATCAAAATATTAAATTGTCTCACGACATTATAGACTTAATGATTCTAATCGATTGTCCACAACTAAATACTGTGCTCTAATAAGCATTCTTGTGCTACTCTAGACTTAATGATTCTAATTCTAGACTTAATGATTCTAATCGATTGTCCACAACTAAATACTGTGCTCTAATAAGCATTCTTGTGCTACTCGTCTTTACTGACTTTTCAATATGTAAAATATTCTACCTAACAAAACTGAATTTAAGTGAATCACTTAATTTTGGTTTTTTTTTCACTTTGGAATAACCTTTAGTGGAGATAATTATAATTTAATTCCTGGTCGCAGCCTGGATCCGGTCCCTGCCTCAGTGAGCGAGCCACCCCTGAAGGGCATACAAATCCTCTTGACGATCTGTGCCCTTTTGTTTCTCTCGTTACTGTTGCTCGGTCTTGGCTGCTCGTATCTCTGTCTGAAGCGACGAAATGTACGCGTCATTCATCGCCAACCATTCGGAAGTGGCACCGGATCCGAGATAACGAAACTATCTGGTTCCTCGCTCGGAAATATATCCATGTTTGAGGGACTCAAGATACCAAGGGCACATGCGTTGCTTCACGCAGCACCTTCGTCATCTGGTAGCGAAGCAAATTTGGTCATCGATCATTCTGACACATTGCCCAGCGATTATCCGAGCGAGAGTCACTCGGAAGTGGGCATAGAGGCAAGTGGACCCTTCACTCTTTCACATTTTTTTTTTTTTTTACTACTAATGATTTTTACTAATGATGATGAAAGTGAACGGTTTTTATTTTATTTTTAATAAGGTTTGTCCGCTTAAGAGTCTGTATAAGAATTGTAGCGGTTGAATTCATTCGAGTTTTGTAATACTTCGATAGAAATGTAACAAAAATATCTATTAAGTTGAGCTCAACTGATGCCCCGAAGAGAAAACTGTTGCTACATTTTGCTAAATACTTGCAGGCGATGCGTTTTCTTCTCAGTACTGTAATTTACATTCCCTCATTGTCTCCGATGAATTAAACAAAAAAAGAAAAAAAACATAAGCCCAACCCACGACTATTATAATCCCGGTAACATCCGTAACTAACGTGTGATTGCAGGTTGACGAGGTAAGATCATTGCCGGTGTCATCGGCTGGTTCGTACGACAACAAGGCCTTCTTGCATCATCAGAATCTAACTCAACAGGTCGAAGTACGTGCCTCGAGCTCGATTTACTCCGAGACAACGGCAGATGTGGAAACGTCAGCAATGACATCGGCAAGCGCTTCGAGAATCACATTACCGAGACATCCAGTGGCAGTGCCGATAGAGCCAAAGTTCGATGTTCAGATGAGAGTAAAGAGGGCGCCTCCTCCCCCACCAAGTCCATTGCCATCAGAGTCTGATGCCAGTATAGCGCTTGAGAGGAACTTGACAACGATACTCGAGCGCGAGGAATCAGCTCGATCGATGGAGAGTCCAGTTCCACGTATGACAACATTCTCCTACGTTCCGGAGCTTCATGGACCACCCAACAGCACCATTTCCAGACAGCAGACACCACCGGTGTACTCGAGAATCTTGCGAAAACAGGCAGAACGCGAGACTCACACAATCGAAAATCTGGGGTCATCTCCTACCGGTGTTGGCCCGATGATTCATCGTCCACGTACGCTCAATTCGCTGGCGGAATTCGGCGAGACCCAAACCTTGACCGAAATCACCGATTCCTCCCACGCAAAGTACAGAGTCGCAAATATTCTAGCTCCGACACCGCCGCCACCACCACCCATCGCTCCCTCTTCTCACGCGGCCATTCAACATCGGGAACTTCAGCGTGAACAGGCCGAACCACTTGTCGAGGCTGTAGTAGCAACTCGACGTCCGGAGATCACGACCCACGAAGTGGACGATGTTTTCCTGAGAACCGTCACCGAGAAGAAAACGATCGAGGATGTCGAGAGACATCGCCGACAAGTGACCGAGTATCATGCTCGACCCAAACCACTGCCCGATCCAAAATGGGACGTGACAATACGCAATTATCCGACAGAGGAACTTCCACCACCACCACCAGAGTGGGAAAATTTTTCGGACGTTAGTTCCGCATCGAATCTGACGATAACTAATGAGCCACTGATACACAGACCTAATATGGCTCATATGGACCTAGACGCTACGATACATCCGACCTATAATGGTCGTGGTGACATTCCATCGAGGCCAGGGCGTGGAATGTTGCCCGATGATGACAGAGACGGTGCCGGCTCGGATTGCTCGAGATCAGGGAATAATTTCTTCAGTCTTGCCCGGGTACTGGAACCTCAGTACGCCACCGAATTGACCGATGACGAGAGACGCCGATGGCGCGAGATCATAACAAGCGAGAGTACACTGAGGACACTGTTGACCGAGGCTGTCGTCAAGGAGGATTACGAGCTAATAAGAAAAGATGGCAGATACAAGACCCTCTTCCCACCAACCAAGTGGGACGTAATCATAAGAATTCTGAGTCCACCTCCTGGCTCGACATCCTCGTCATCTCATTGGAAAGGTGGCCAACGCTACAAGCGTAGCAAATCCTCCGAATGGGACACCAGATCTCGCAGATCATCATTGCCAACGCTCTACGAGTACGAGAGTGACGGTGGTAGCACGCTGAGAACTCATGATCACTCGAGACATCCGGGCGATGTTCATTTATCGAATGATAATGAAATGAGACGGTTGAGCTCAACCACGAGAGCTGGTAGCGCGACGGATTTGAGATCAATGTCTGAAATGACACGTGACTTTGTCAGAGTCGAACGTGATGACCTGACGAGTTTGAGTTCGTTCGAAGCTGATTCACTCGTAAGATCACTCAGTCAACCGAGCATTGGACGTTCAGCTTCGGAATTTGCCCAGCACTGGGGTGTTCCAGCTAGAGCTTTGCCATCATGGGGCAACGAGGATATAGAACCAAGCTCCGCGGAAACGACACCCTTAGCTGTCAGACGAGGTGACAGGGTCGAACTAATGGCGAGCTTTGATTCGGGAACGCGTCAGGGTCCAGCAGGTGTGTCGACGAGTTTCGCGAGATCAACGAGATACACCGAGCGTGAAAGTCTTCGAGTCACCGATGGTCAACGATCATCTTGGTTCCATGATGATTCCGAGCCCGAGATGCAAATTTGATCTTGATGATGGACGATGATCGATGATTATCAATTTATAGATCGAGGATTTTGAGAATCCGACGAATGAGATCTTCCACGAAGATTCCGAGTCTTTGAATGATATTACATCAACGAGATGAATATCCCAGTTATTGTGACCAGTAAAATTACGGTTGATCCGATAATACAAGCAGACGAACATTTATCAAAATTTATATTTTCAATCTATAATATGATTTTTTTCGATCCTGCATTAAATCAAAAAGAAATATATTCTTACAGCAATGCCCAACGAATTGGTTGGCATGCGGTTGATCGACTGGGAAATTCAACTCGAACGACGATGGCGTGCTAACATAAAATCGTGTATCGAAATAAAAATAAGCTACCAGACTTGCCGTCAAATGAAAACGAGTACATGCGATACGAATATATACATAGACAAATGCATGTCAGCACTGCCTACACCGCCGTCCCAAGTATTCCCATACTGAGGAAGAAAAAGGGACATAAATCGAACCATAAACCGCGTTTCATTGCCTAATCAAAAGACTAAGATTTCTCGAGATGAAAATCGACGGCAGTTACTATATGCAATCCTATCCCTTTATACCATATTGTATATGTCTTTATACATACTGATTAGGGGAGTTACATGTTCGAGTATACGGTTAGATGTCGAATAAGTTATAGATGTGTATGACTAATCGAAGTGCTCAATTTTGAGTTGCCACGATTTCCAGCATATTTTCCAGATGCACCAGCTGATTGGCTCGAGCCCTTCGCGCATGCTTGCAGAATATTATTTCCATGGAGGATCTACGAGTCTGTTGTTCCCGACTTATGCGAAATTCCACCGTATTTCTCGAAATTCAAAGCCTCTTTTGCGTCTCTCTCTCTTTCTCTCTCTACCAAATCTCGTCATTCAGTGACGCGAGACGTGCTGCTCAAAGATCTTCTATATTCCCAAATCTCGTACGTGTCTGCTCACACAATTTTTTCTTACATCATGCTAGACTTTCCACTTACTACTCGATCTCCTCGGTGACCTTGCTCGATACGTTCATTTTTTGTATCCTTTTTTTTAACATTTTTTTTTCTTTCACTAACACAGTCGAGTCAGGAGCTTCGAGTGGGACTGTAGAGTTTGGCATAACGAATTCATTCGTTCACGATGAATTATTCAATGGGCGAAGAATAGCGAATAATAATTAAATAAAGAGACAAAACTTTTTCGCCTTGTTTAACACATATAAAAATATGGCTTCCCAATAACCAACGTTCGTGAGAGACTCTAATTACAATCTGGCCGTCGATCCGAATATAGAATAAAATAAATACGAAACAATAAATTAATTTTTATAAAATCGACGGACCAGCAATTTTTTTTTCCCTTCCAATCCAAACCACGCTATACCGTCAAGCGCTGTAGTGATAATAGTGTTATGTATGCGAGACAAAAATATGGTGCTGGGTCTACGCTTGACTATATATACTAATTACTTTGTTACAATTTGTAAAAATATATCGTAACGAAGGAAGGAAAAAATATTTTTTACATAGTCAAAAATATACGTATACTGTAATGATAATTGGACGCAAGAATTGTTGAGCTCATAAACAAGTTATATATTCTTTGGAATATTGTCGTTCAAAGTGCGCGCTGCTGTGGGAAAAAAAAGAGGTGAGATTTCAAGGTAGTCCACGTATTACGCTCAATTGGGTCAAAGTCGTTTCACTTTTCTTTATTTTTGTATCTTTTTTAAGACCCCGATAACACTCGAGCAGAGTATCCTCCACGAGTTCGTTTGCGAATAAAAGATAGATAGAGTGAGGAAGGGAGAAAAGTTTCGTGAAGTTTCGTTGATCCCTTAATCATAAATTTGAGACCTTTGCACGTGCGGGATATGCTTCCCTATCGCTATCGCTCTTGCCAAGTGTAAAATCTTTGCCGCCTTTTCTTCTCTCTTTTGTCTCTCTCTCTCTTTGTTATTCTCTGTGTTCTCGCGTTCCCAACAATATCGCACATATATATGGAAACTTGCATCCGAGTCATTGGATCCCTCCCGCTCCCTCGAGATACGTCGACAACTTTCTTGTTATATTATACTACAGTTAGTTTGATACTAGCGATGAGCTACTCTCGCTTCTCCCCTTTTACGCCCACACACCATAATACATACTGTACATAATATGACGTCGTACATATATATATATATATATATATATATATATATATATATATATATATATATATATATAAATACAGACGCGCAAGGACGCGAGAGAGGCACTAAAAAAATGAAAGAAATGAGGACACTGGAGAATCGTTCGTGTCGCGAAATCCTATACTAGTAATATACAAATTATAAGTTACGTATTATTCGAATAGTATAATATATACGATATCCTTGATAATTTTTGGGTAAATTTTGCTCGAGGGGGCCAAACTGGGAATTGTAATTTCGATGTAATTCTCTGTTATTATTGTTATTATTATTTTTTTATTGCAAAATAAAAACGTAACAATGCTTCTTACTAATCCGAAACTTCGTCAGATTTTTTTTTTCTCTTCCAATAAATATTTTGTTGACGTAATCGCTCGGTTCTCTTCCCCCTGCAGCATAAATAATATCGATTTATGCGAATATTTTTCAAATATTAATTTTTGCTTTGAATAAAAAAATCATCATTTTGTGTAATTGAAAATAGTAATTGTAATTCGAAGAAAAAGTTCATTTCATTCTTAGAGCGTCGCAAATGGGACATTTTAGGTCGGTGTAAATTTATTGAATTGTGAGTTAAGCGCTTGATGTAAAAAGAAAAATTGCCAGAGTATTTAAACGATCGATTATAAAAGCAATTAAAAGATATCCGCAAAATTATGATTTTTTGAGTTAAACGAAATACGTGTGGCAGCTTTGTTAGCGAATATTCGCAGTCAGTGTAATATAATGTATATTCATTATATTTGTTTTTGACAGCAAAATCTTCGTTGCTGCGAATTATCCTGTTAATAAATGAGTTATAATTACAAGACGGTGCAGTCTTATCATTGAAGCATGTACGTACCACGTGACCCGTTTATAATTAAGAGTGAAACCTCTGTGCTGATGCTGCGGAGTTGAGACGACAGTCATTCCCAGCGGATAGAAATAGAATGTCGAACCATGCAACATTTTGTATAGGATGCATTATGGGGTACTCAAGTCGTAACGAATTACTGGAAAATTCTGACTCTCTCTAAAAGTATTCTACACTTTTATACAACTGATTCGTCATTTAGAGGACGCCAGCGATAATTTTTTGTAAACATCTTTAATATTTTTTTTAAGCTTTCCATCGAATCGATTTGACATAAAAAGCCCCATGTACGCATGTATGATTATGTGAGTGAGCACACGTATACATTTATGTTATTGAGTAAGTGTGAAGTGCAATAGGAGATGACGAGGTGCACACGCCAAGTTGCAGTCTCCTGCCTACGTTCTTCCGTTACGCAATCCCCCAAGAATGGCATTGATTCTGAAGAGCGAAGCGAGAGGGGTGTACGCGATATGTATATATGTGTAGATGCCAACCTTGCGAATCCCTCTCGCACAATTCTGCGCTGATGGCGCGGAGTGAGGGGAACGTCGGATGGTTTTCCATCGCAAATGGATAAATGCACATTCCCACACTTTTCCGGGCTTCCTCGCAATTTTCACTTTCTTTCTCTCTCAGGTTTCGCGAAAACAACTTCATCCGTAATTGAACGACGACGATCCAGTGCAGCAAAGCTCTAAAAACACTCCTTTACTGTTTATTTGCTTTTCTTAGTGTGCCAAAGTGGTGGGAAATACAAACAGCTTCCAGATCTCTTTAAACGCAAGCGACTACGATGCATTTGAAACAAAAGGTAACGTATAGTCTTACTTAAACAATCATTGAGGACTCGATACAATGCGTTTGAATTATTGCACTTTATAAACCCCCAATGTAATAACAGTCATGAGACCATTCAATATAAAAATGTTGGTTTCATAATTTAATTGATGATTATCATCGACAATCGATAAAAATTCAATTAAAATGGAAGAAAATGTACAACTCGTTGATATAAATCTCATGTAAATTCTTCCAACGATGAAAATAATTAAATTCACTGGCTCTGGAGCTTGATTGAAAGATTTCTCGAAGAACTGCTCAGCAATCAGCGGGAGAAATCCTCTCTATCGATCTCTCATTTTATATAAAGAGGACTCTTGTTGGTCCACGAATCGCACAAAGCCTTCATCCCTTCTACAAGACCCATTTCATGTACGCATACACACATGCACACAAACGTACACAATGAAACCACACACATAAAAGTTGAATATTTTCTCTCCGCGGCCTTCTCTATATCCTCTCGTCTCACGAGAATTTTCTGAAAACAAGCCACTATCGCTAAAGCGCAACCCTATCGGGACTTTAAACGCATGCGCTTCCGTGTGTATTCGTCGCGCGCGTCTGCGGTGTGTGTTATTTCTCTCTCCAGCAGCCAGCCAGCCGGGAGCATAACTATCATCACCACACAACCAACAACAGGATAGAGTTCCCACAGTTCCATCTCGTATCTTGTCGTGAAAACTATTCCATCAACGTGTTTTATGTATAATTATATACGCGTATTCACATGAATTCACACGCACACACATATATATATATTTATATATATATCCATATATATATATATATATATATATCCATATATATATATATATATATATTTGTATTTATGTGAATTACCTTCCGGTAGAATATCATTTCTGTTAGACATTAATCTAGATGAAAACACTTTGGTCCTTAACGAACAGGTTCTGATGGTGAATTACATTTATTTTGTGGTCCCATATAATTGTATTATGAAGCTTGCAATTTTTTCACCCTTGATCAATTGCGCAAGTAATGCAATCATAAAAACTATTCTTGAAAAATCCCCGAATAGAGAATTTTCGCTCTTTAGGGAATTTAAATACTATTGTACAAGATAACAATCCGTGTAATACAATTTCTCTCAATTTAGAAATTACTATTTCATATGCCAATTCACACATATACCATTTACATAAGGTAAAGGATTCTGTGTGATCTCTATATACATCGATATATAAATATCGCACGGATTGATTGGCGTAACTGTGTTAACCGTGAAATCGAGTAGTCACATGTTCACCGGCTTTCATCCCCTTACGCCAAGCGAGAAGCTGGTATATGATATATATAAATATATGTGGAGACTTGTGTTTGTGATACCTGAGTTGGCGGTGAACTCAAAACCATGCAAGCGTGAAAGAGACAGACAGAAGTGAATATATAGCGAATAGGGGGTTGAAAGGGGTAGAGGGATGATTCAGATCGTTAGAGGGATGGTGTGGTGTGGAGAAAGCTTGAGTGTACATGGGCAATATCGCGAGGAACGAGGATAAAGTTTATAACGATGTTGGAAAACGGGGGAAAAAGGGGAAATTATGTGAAACTTGGTGTGAGGCCAAGGTAAATGCACGAGTCGCGCGCTCATCTGCGCCACGAGGGTGAGGAAGCGCGCTCGAAAGGGGGATCGCCTGGCTAAAGAGCACTGGTAGGGTTGAAGCTAACTTTAGCTTTCTCTCTATCTCTACCTCTCTTTATTTTTCTCCCTCGTGGTGGGGTTGTCGGATAGATGTCACGCCGGTTATACTCGTATAGTGTCGACACACCTGCACTCAGTGCGAGACTGCTCCTCGAGACTCAATCTATGTGGACACATCTGTTTTGTTCTGGATTCAAGTCACGTATCAAACACCCGTGTACATATGTGAATTGAAATGTTCACGTAAAACTTGAATCTTTTTATTGTCAAGTCAAATTCCATTGAGATTGCCAAAGTGCATACCACTGTGTGTGATTATTAATAGAAGAAAAATAATAGTTTATTTCTGGACAATGATTTTTTTGAGGGATGAAATCACTGATTATTTTGTGGATGAATATTCGTGATGGAACTTTGAGAGTATCGAAGAGAAACGATGATACCGATTATTCATAGAGTTTGGGAAGCTACCACATACTTGGAAAGCTGCAAGTCGAATAGTTGATTTTCCTAACTGGAAAACAGAGTGCAGCTATATGTATATATATATAAATATATATATATATGTATTTGTGTAGATAGATTGAAGGCATTCCTTGAGCTCTTCGTTGCAAATGGTTGGATCGTAGAATACATATGAGGTGAATTTGTGAGGCCCCGAGACGAAGCGACTACCTGTTAACCGAGAAAGCCAGGTGGTAGAGGCTGAAATATCATTCGACGGTGAAAAGACGAGGGAAAAGGAGGAAAGGCGATCCGTTGGGAAACATTAGAGAAGGCTGTCAAATAAATTTTGATCACTTCATCGTGTGCGGCTGTTCACGCGAAGGAGAGATAGAGAGATAAGGGCGTGCTTGATGGAATAATTTAAGAAGGAAATCGAAGTGCCTTGAAGAAAATTGTAGCAAAATTGGATCGCACCGTGTGCAAATATTGAGTTACGCGTGAGAACGCTGATGGAAAATACGAAGGAATTGTTATAAAATTTCTATATATATATATATATATATATGTCACTAAACAGCATAAACTAAGAGTAATTGCTGACAATTGCCTAATTTAGGCGAGATTATTTTATTTATTTATTTTGACTCTTTAATGCACGTCCTTCAAGTAAGAGAAGAATGAGCTCGCTGAGAAGAACGATGAATCAATGCGCTCGTGATAACGGGCCGGCACGTCGGTGCGCTCTAGTGCCTGGACCAACGTCGAAAAGCGTCAAGAATCTTCTCTACAGCAGCACTGGACCAGGTTCACCCCTGAGGCATAGATCCAAGTACGAGCTGAGAAGCATCAGTTTTGAGGGTAGCAAAGTACTCCCATGGACAACGAGGTGAGCAGCGTTCTTTTACAGTTTCAGTTAATAGAGATTGATAAATCTTCAAAATAATTTTTGCATAGAGTAAAATTTTATTATTTTTTATTGAAAAATGAACCAGTCGATTAATCAGGAAAAATCTTGTGACTCGATATATTATTGATTAATATTTCATTCATCGATTATTCACGTCGAAACAATTAAATTTGTGACGATTTCGTATTGTTTCAAGCTGAGATTAACCTGACAAAAATTGTTACGAAATACTGAGAAAATAATTTACTTGTTTCTTTTTCCGTTATTCCGTTGCGTGAAAATATTGACTTTTTATTCAGTTTCATTGATCGTGGTTCAACTTTGTCTTGCCGTATGATCTCAAAAATTGAGTTTCGAGACTACAATTATCGTTATGCGTTTGCAAAATTTGAACACCACATAAGAGTGAAAGATAAAAAATAAACAAAATTACAATACGAGTTGAGTATAAACTGATTTTTGAACTGTGAACGCATATTATTAATAGACTTTATATAATAAAAAATTACCCCAAAGATATAATTTTCTCCGTGTATAATAACAAAATAAATTTTAATTTATTAAGATATTCATGTATATTTTAATTTTTTTTAAACCTGAAATACGACAGTATACCTCATGACATGAATATATATGTCAATATGAATTTCGATCGGAAAAAATATACGTATTTCTCGAAATCCTCTGTGTAAGTATCCATTCCATATGGTATACTGGCTGAGATCGACCAAATGCAATTAAATACGAAATGGCGAAGAGCAAACACCGATAGAATCCAATCGCAGCTATGAAATATTATATATGTATTTATATATCTATGGGAAATTGGATGGAGCGGATTAGCAAAGTTTCTCGATACAACCAGCAAGACTATTGAGAGGTTGGCACGGGCATCAGAAGTAGCATAGTAGAGAAAACGACATGCCACAAGCAGTCATAATAATTGATCGATTGGACCTTTCACGAGAGTGGTGCGTTTCAGGTCGCCAACAGGCACACCGATTAAAATAATTATAGCCTGAGCTCATAACACGTCTCGTTCAATACTGTCGAGTTGAAGATTTTGCACACTTGCGTAATCGAGATCGGGATTTTTTTTTTTCCATTAATAAAATATATCGATAATGAAACTCTCATGACAAATTTAATTTACGATTAATTGGCATTACGAAAAGCCTATTACGAGTGACGCTTTTGCGAATGACGTTAATGACACGAGAGATTTCACTATGTATTTTCTTCTAAATAAAATATTGTAAAAACAACGGGGACAACCACAGAGCGGGCAATTTTTTTGAAATTATTCTCATTATGTAAATCCTGACAGTTTCTTGGCCTCAGGCAATTTCATCTATATAATACGTAGATTATCGAGAACTCTTAAATTTTCGTATTTCCAGTCTTATTCAGAGCTCCACGCCGGCATGAGTGTGATGTAAAAAATTCTAGTGCGTTAACCACGAGGGAAAGAATAGTTGCTGGTGGCCAACGAGAGCTGCGAGGTTGCAGGATGAACAACGGAGATGCTAAACGTCCCGCTAGTAGTACGAGACTACGTGCGGTCGGACGAGGCTGGCAGAATAGAAGATTAAAAAAAAGAACGGTGAGCGTGCGTGCTCGTTTTTCACACGCATATCGCGAGACAACACACAGGTCGATGCTTTTGGCGAGAGAACGCACGTAACGGGGCCCAGCGTTTATTTTGGTTGGGTGCTGATAAAAAAAAACACATATGAGAGAAATAGGGAGACCATAAATATAATGCGTGCGTGCGTGCGTGCGTGCGAGGTACCAATCTTTCGAGCTTTCACAAAGCTCACCCCACACAAGTTTCATTATATCTGAAGGCCGATGCTCGAGGCTGGCCACTTTCGACAAATTATGATAAATCATTGTATAATAATAATATTGCGACGGAAGTTTAAATATTACCGAATCATTCTTTTAGAAAATGAGCATGATAAAATGTGTAAAATTTTTATTTCAGGCAGTCCCAAGATAATCGTTTATTGTCTGAAATTATTATAATGATTTATAATAATTTTTGATAGAATGGAACATCTTATCTTTATATTACAAAATTTGCCCAAATAATTCTATAAATTTATTATCATTGAATTTATCGGGTCAATTATTACTGAATGAAATTAATTTGAATAATTCTATCAATTTAAGTAAACCTAATTTATCAATTAAGTATTCATGGAAAAAAGTAAAATACGCACATAAAGTTTTATTTTTTTACGAAACGGTTTTTATTTCAAGAAGATACATTTTTGGTTGATAGATTTGATAAAAAATTAATCAATTTTTCTACTGATATTGTTCAGGCCTGAACATTATTTTTATTTAGAATTCGGACGATCTTACATATAAATATAAAACACTTGTCTGACGATGATATCGAGATATATGGAGAATTCTTATTTTCCAGCGGGTATTTCATATTTCGGACGATTCCAATATTCGTATCGCATAAATCTTTATGAATATTCATCGTGATTAAAATTGGAAAATTAGTCATCCACCGGCAAGCCACACTCCCTGGTCTTTCAACATACACACAAACACACACACACACATATATATACACAAATATTCAGATAACAAATACTCAGTCAATTACCGTGCAATCGTTTATTCATGTCATGCAAATGAAACGTTCCATAACAGATGTTAGTTGTTGATTAACCAAAATCACGTAAATACATGGAATTTTCATCGAAACACACCAACTAGCACAGCGATCGCTATAAGTAAGGACGTATCCCACATAATTTCACATGAAAAATGTCTTTGTATAAGCCCTTCTGATTTAAAGCGATCCATGCAGATAGTTGGGGGTCCGACCTCGATAACGTAGAGTGCTCGTACCCCCTGGGGCCCTTTTATAATTAACCCTTTGGCGCCCAACGATAGTAAGAGAGCGAGAGGGAGAGGGATAGAGAAAGAAAAAGAGAGAGTATCGCTTCGGGATTGGACGTTGTGATGTTGCTCGTCCGCCTATATCAAGTCGAGCCGCGTCGCTACACTCTTTTGTGTCGTGTGATCGATCTTGATCATGCTCGGCCGAGTGGAAGCTGGGCTTCCACTACCTAGGTGGCCACCTCACTTAATATACATCTACACATATATATATATATATGTATATATATATATATATATATATATGCATGTAGAAAACTGTATACACGTATGTATACATATATATACACATATATTTCGATACATGTTCAATAACTAGCCTTTCCAGAGCTCTTTTGCTGCAGAGACAAAGTACCCAGCTTTTCTCTCGTTCTCTTTACCCTCGCTGACACCACTCCCCTCTTTCACTCCCCAGAAACATTAAAGCATAAGCGCAAATACTTGCAAAAAGATCGAGGATAGGATGAGTTATATAGATGACTTAAAAATAAATAAAAAATTGTCAGATGGTCTCGCTCTCTCGTTTCTTGCGGCCAGCAATTTTATGTAGAGAGAGAAAACTGACATGAAGCTTCTGCCGATGTTGCCTGGTCACTGCACGATTACCCAAGCGTTACCGATGACTTTGTCCGTTAGCGCGATCGCGAAACTACTATATAGTTGACTCTTGTTATATCTCGGGTGTGAGAGCGAGAGAGGAATTGCGTCATCGTGGTGGCCCGCATTCGAAAGTATAAGTATCGATTTTTCGAGATGTAACGCACGTAACGTTCGGTTTACTCGTTTGTTGGTTACATACATGCAATATATGTAATATCCATATATATATGTATGCATGGGCAGATCCAATTTGGATACTTTTGCATATATGTTACACCCTTGTATATGCATGCACATAGTTAATCCAGAAAAGCACTCTTCGTTAGTGCAGATTCGACGACGTAATATTTTTTTCGTCCCACGCGCAACGCTATAGAACAATTCGAGGAGAACTGGAACGTCGAGAAAAACGGGACACTCGCACAATTTCTTGAAAAATCGATCTATCGGAATACTTTTTTCAGGATTTTCTCCCACTGTGTACGAATAGTAGTGTGCCTGCCTCCTCGTACCTTTGCAAACTCACAATCGCCACGGTATATATATATATACGAGACCAGCACATAACTATGTAATGGACTGCCAGCTAAGCTGGGGAAAAAATATCAGTATGATCACATCGGTTCTGATATGGTTCGTACCGATGTTGAGCTTTACTCGTTGTTCAATACTTCTAGTCGGCATGTAATAATCTTGCTTGCATGGACTTTTATTCGACCTAATAAGTTAAGATAGTGACGTTCGCGTAAACTGTCAAATGCACATGTACAGTAACATGACGAATTAACAGATGGTGCTTTAACAATATATTAATAGGCTCGTAAAGTATGTCCGGGAGTGATGTCGTGAATTAGGGTTCGTGTAAACGGAGCCTCTCATATGTGTTTGACAGTTTCCGTAGACATGAATTTATCAACTTGGCACGACCAAAAGTCTGCGTAAGCAAGCTCATTTATAATATCATAGGAATGCTTTATATTCGTCATTCCACTGCATCTCTTGTAAAAAGTTTTTTTCCAAATCGCTCAGAAATTTGAAAATTGAAATAATTATGTACTGTTTTCGGCAGCAAATAGGAAAGATAACGGAGTATTCTTTGATGGCCTTTGAGACTGCCCAAGTATAATAGGATATTATCTATGTAAAATCGCGACCATCCTCAACATTCTTTAGATGAGGACGCCGACCCGCGTATACTGCGTATGCACCTTTATGAACAGTTAGGAAAGAGAGAGAGAGAGAGAGAGAGAGTTGTCATTTTTCCTGCGAACGTTCGATGGTTGCACGACAGCAATTTTTGAAAAATCAATATGTAATCCAGGATCGGCATCGTTGCGAAAAAAAAGATTAACATTAAAAAAAAAAATGTTAATATTATAAGGTTATCAACTCACATTTCGAAGATGTTTCATATTAAGAGCTGTTATTCACTGTATGTTTGCGGTGAAATTACGGGTGCAATACATTTTCTTCATCTCTATAGTTTCAAATTATGAGAATCGATAGATCAGTTTACTTTTACTGATACTGTCGACTATTAATCACTTTGCCTCTACTAATTAAGTAAGTTTGAAAAACATAAATCAAAATGAAAATTATTTTTAAACATCCGACTGGAAAACATTTAGACGAAAAATTGATTGAAAGAATGCAATTGAAAAAAAGTAAAATAATTAATAATATATCAAGAATAATTGTATATTTATTATTTTAATAATTTATTCGTAATTTTTAAGATAGTCGGGAAACGTCCTTGGAACTTGAAAATGTACCTTTAAAATCATTCAACAGGCCTTTTACATAAAGTTATCTGAATATTCTACAAAACTATGCAGGCAAAGTTTGACTAACGCTGTTTAAGTATTTATAGGCACCTGACTGGAGGACAGTGGACATCTTCCTCCCATTGTAGTGAAAATTCTGAATAAATTATTACATAATAATCAATGGATCACAGTTCTTGATATAATATGAATTATTGCACTCTTTTTTAATTGATTTTTTTTTTTTAGTAATTAAATATTTCACAATCGAGTGTAGCTCGATTTTTTTTTTTTGCTTCGACGTATTTCATTGAAATTTTATTGCGATCGGAATATTGTTTCAAAGGATACAGCACATTCCTATTCGTAACAAAATGGAGCCACACAGTAAAATGGTGAAGTTTATCGTGTTTTCGCTAGTTAACGTCTGATGCTAATTATTAATATTTTTTAAAGAATATTTATAAATAATTATAGAATGATGAATGAGTGTTGAGGTTCCTCATAAAAGAAAAGCTTTCTTTTTATTCGAATTCTTCTGTTATTAGAATGAGCAGCTTATGACGTGAAACCTTCGAACGAATATCATGCTGGAAAATTCCATAGTAAATAACGAAAACTTGAAAAAAAGAGAGAAAAAATCTGTTGAAGCCGCAACACATGAAGCCACATAATATAGGCTCGCTGTGAATGTACGGTTTGCATAGTCCCCGGAAATTATATGATTTCGATACTGGGTCACGGACTTCGATAAACCATTATTGGGTGCTACATACATACCCATAAATCCATACACATACACACAGACGCATACATAATTATTATACATACATACGTACATTATATATTTACACATTATACACATTACATATTTATTGGTAAAATTATGAGAAACAGGAGAGCCTGCGATATAACTTATCGTGTATTTATTAGTAACCACCTGGGTTCGGTTTTCGCTATTTATAATACAAATGTAAAACATTCGATCCCAATAAAAAAAATGAATATCTCTCTGTCCCTCTTTCTCTACATATAACTAGTGGATATATATAAAGTATCGAAGTAAATACTCTATATATAAAGTACGATCTCAGCCTCTGCAATTGAGAAGGATAAAAAAGCGCCGAAACAATGAGTTGGTAAACGAGGCGATAGTGCGAGAAAAAAAACCCAAACTCTTTTTTTCCTCAATCTCTTTCTTTTGAAATAATATGCGCCATGATTAAAAGATGCACCGGAGCTCTCTTTGCTCTGGTATGTGCAATGAATGTATGTGAGCTGCCACCCTAGATCGTCTTCAGAGCTGCTGAATTGCATCGTTGGTGCAGTCGGAGAAGTTGAGAAGAATTTATCAGTGGGTGAAGAAAGAAAGGAGAGCGGGCAATAATAAGAGCGAGAGAGAGAGAGAGAGGATAGAAAAAGTGAAAAAAAAATTTTAAAAAAACGGTGGTGTAGTGGAAAGAGAGAAAGGCAGAGAGAAAGTAAGGGAAAAGTCGACGAGAAAAACGGAAAGCTTTTGAAAAGACCGGCGGACACAAACCCTCACACACCACATTCGCCATCGCGCTCCTCTTTTTCCTTTCGTCGATCTTTGCTTTTCTCGCTCTCTCTTAGGAGAAAGGCCACTCGTTTCAAAACTGACTGCCACCTTCTCTTCTGCTTTGTCTATGTCGATCTCTCTCTCTCTATTTATCTCTCCTGCCCTCTTTTTCCCCTCTTCATGTATATATATATATATATATATATATATATATATATGTATGTGTGTGTATCTGTGATGAGCAAAAATGTTCAATACCTTCGTACTGCTTCTTCTCCTCCGGTTCGCAGCATCCTTATATCAATCCCCACCACATCTCCATACTCTTCTGCCCCCACGCTCTTGTATCTGGGTTGGCAGCATCTCTCGCGGATAAAAAGTATATATACCTACTTTTACCATTATGTACACATATACATACATATTTACTATTGTATGTAGAGAGTATATTATGTAGTAGGTCAGGTCATGGGTTCGATGCTCGGTGATCGCGCGCCCGCAATAAACACACGCAGAGTTACGACTATGCGTCTCCTCTCGTCATGTGTAGAGTAAAAGGCTCTTTGGCTGACCAGAAATCACTTCGGGGTTGGGTTCAACCCTTCGTATCGTCGTCTGTTCCGTCGTTGTATAGTGGCACATGTGCAGCTGACGATGACAGCTACTACTTCTCGTTAACATACACATTAATATAACCCACGATAACTTGCCCTTCATAATACGTGCCTCGGTTTATCAAACATATATATTTATGTATTATGTTGTTCACTTTCCCTATATTATCGCAATGCTTTACTGGTCACAGAAATGTGAAAAAAGATAGAGGGAATTTGTAGTTTTTATAAAAACTCATTTATTTACTGAATTGACTTAATTTACTTAATTATTTACATTTATCGATAATATGCTTAATTTAATTTAAATAAGTTTTCTTTGCGTGAAATCTAATGAAATAAAATTTATTAGGGTAAAAGAACGATCGAATGAAATTTATTTAAGCCAGTTGGAAAAATTGTGCACTCTGACGAAATAATAAATAGTTTTAGACTCAACTAAAGTTCGATGATGAAATATTCGATTGGAATAACCTTTCACTGCATTTAAAAGGTCTATTCATCTCGGTATTTAAAAAAGAGTCAATGAACTTTTTCCTCCCTATTCTCACTTTTCTGTGGCAATCACGTCAACATAAGTCACGTGCAAAAATGCATTGCGAACCAATTTTCAATATCTCTTTCTATCTATTATAAAATTACATTTAAATCTCTACCGTATTATCGAAATTCCCTGAAACTTTTCTGCTGGCACGCGCGTTATGTCTATGGGAATGCTTGCAAGCTCTTCGTCTCTTGCTATGTCATCAAAAGGGTTGTATGGGGCGGAATGTAAGGCAGAATCTACACACCGCGTATGTGTTCATGTAGTATTACGCCCGACATTCCGGCGCCGTCGTTCATGCAAACCAGCAGGCAGACCCCAGTCAGCTCCAATGTATTCTATATACATATCTTTTCTGATGGTCTCAGCACGCTTGTTTTTCCGCAATCTGTGCCCTGTGCGATAGTATATACTTGTATATATTATAGTATAGTATATGGAGTCTCGTTGTGGCGGGAACCGCGACGCCAGACGAGGAAAGCGAAAGAACCCTCTGGCTCCTCGCCGCATTGCCATACCAACATATCTGTGTAATGTTCACATACATAATATATATATATGTGTATATAGCATTATATACAAATATATACATGATGTATATAGACTAGTCTCGTTGGCGAACTGCGCCATATACTCTCGTAGCAGACACATGAGAGTATAACGCACGTAAGTAAGTATATACATATGTACATGGGTGTGTTGTATATGTGTATAGGTATATAATGCACCTATGTAGATATATATATATATATATATATATATATGCGGGTCGAAGAACGGCCGATAGCCTGAAAGCTATATATATATATATATATAGCTGTGTATCTGAGGCATTCCACCCCAACTCGACTTGCTCGCAATAAAAAGCTTACCCTGAAAATTGTCATCTGAGACAGGATATTCGATAATTTGTTTAGGTCTTGTGATTTTTGCTGACTTTATCAGATGTTATATATAATTTGTGCCAAATTTTGATTCAACGAAAATTTGGTATGGAAGAGCTTTATTCGCACCACACTCGACTGGCTCTGTCTTGGAAACCGTAATCGCCCCTTATCCAATAACGATTCGTGATAAAAATCTATAAACCAACTGAATCCTTCTCACATTTGACAAAGTGATACAAAAAGTCATAAACGAAATTTCAAAAGGTTAAGGGTCAGACATCAGTGATTTTGTATCTAGGATGTATTTAGGACTTGCCCATCGTAGAAAACTTCATTGAACAGCCAATGGGGATCAATTGCAATAATGGAAAATCATCGGACAATCAATTGGGACCATTTGAGACTTTTGGATTTCATAATGCTGTTCATGAATGGCCGTTGAGTAGAATAATCAAGGCCAAGAGGTTCCTTTGATATGCTGATAACCGAAGTGCAGTGGTATACGTCTCAAATATGAACTAGCATTGACAGGGGGTGCTACGATTTCGTGGAGGTACTGCGGGTGGGCTATGCAGATTAGGGGTGTTAACCGACCATTTTATATAGCAACGTCTTAATGGAATGTAATAAAATGAATCGTAAACGACAGCCAACGAGAATTATGAGAAATATGTGGACAATTTTAGAGAAAGAGGAAATTTCTAAGAGTCCTCCACAGAATATGCAGCGGAATATCCTAACAGAATTCTGTGGATGACATCGTCGTCAAACTACAGACTCCAGAAACGACGTCCGTATCGACTCGGATTGTGAGAATGATCACAGATTATGTCGCTAACGTCGTGGACCGCAAGGTTGTTGAATTACTCGAAAAGTTCCAGTACGTGGAATATTGCGCCCCTTATGCGAGAGGCGTTTGTGCCAAAAGCAGTGATTAAATACTCGTTACTCCCCGGTACTATACGAGGTATGTCAAGGAGTTTTTTTTAACGAAAGATCTTTTTTTTTAAAGATTATACATTGTGAGACTTTTATTGATGTCTAGTTACTATCAACAGTGCCAAAGGAGCAGTCATTTACATTGACATTAGCGCATATCACCGCGTCTCCCCTATCAAGCGAAAAATATAAACGTTTTAGCAGGATCGTGAAATTATCCCTTTAAAGACCAATTTTTTCAACGAAAAATTTCCACTCTGAACGAGACAGAAACGGAACATGACGGGAAAAAAATCTCGAAACACATTAGGTCAAGCAATAGAGAATGATGGATCACCCTCTTGTTACTGATATCGTTATTAAAATGGACAAAAACTATGACTCGTTTGGCTCAAATTTCTTCAACTTCTTTTCCTACTGGAGTTATGACTCCATTGTGATCAGTAAAATTATTTTTTTGATCTCACACTTCCGAAACGATGTCTTGCGCTGCTATTTATACGTGTCTGAGTTTCAAGAGTAATAATGGAGTAGGTCACACTCATTGTCAGTTGAGTATGGACAGTTAAAAATTTTACCATACGCATAAAACATATTGACAGAGTTAGAAGCTGGTGAATTTGAGATTGAATGTCCCCATACATAGGTGTAGTTAGCATCAGAGTAGATAACCGATGTATGTTACTACATATATAGGGCATCTTTGACAGTCGACGTTTCCTTCCGTTCCAAATTTCTCTGGACGTAGCTCTTTACTTCTGCTAGGTACGGTTAACTTTGAAGCTCGGGTTTCAGGTTATCCTCAGGCGTGAAAAGCACTCCTGAATTCAATGCACCTGATTAAGCTTTGATTTCTCCGCGATAATGATAATCGCGATGATCAAAACGTGTCTCGAATCTGGAAGTTCTCATCGAGTACTCTCGCTGCCCATCATAAGAGAATAATTGGGACGCCTGTGGTAGTTCAACGCCCACCGGCGCCAATCCTGAGTGGAAACGTTTATAGAGATGGCCACATACTCTAATCCTGTGCTTGACGAATCAGCGATTATTTATATGTGACTTCGAGTTTTGTCCGACATTTGGGGCTCCTCAAACTGTCATAAATATAAAATAACTTTCTCATATTCCCGAAAGATCGCGTAGAATCATTTTTTAACCCCCGCCTAAGAGTGGTTGTTATGCGTTTGACTCGAACATTAATCTTGTTGCTTATCTGGACCCTGAAGTATACACGTTTCCCGATGTTACGATATTCGTTTTTTTTTTCTAAATATGCAGCATTTTTAAAGGGAGGTCCTCGACATTTTTACAATCATTCATATGTAACTTATTTCTTTGACAATTAATTTTATTTTTATTTTGGGACAAAAAAACTGGGACACCACGAATTGCAGTCTGAACTCTTTGATGTGATAGATTTACGAGGACCGATGATTTCGTGAGTAAAAAAAAAAAATCTCCAGTCACCCGAACTATATGCCAGCAGAAATCTGTCAGTTGCAACGAAGAATATTATTTATTATATAACTACCGTGGTGCCAGTGCATATTGAAAGTTCTGCTTGCCACATTTCAATTAAGAGATTAGTATAATAATTCATAACGAAAAGATCCCCTGAAAAATTATGCATTTTATAATTGTTTTACTTTCAAGCAAACATTGTTTTCTACAGAATATGTCAAGGGCGAACATTCAAAACTCCCCTAGTAATTCGAGGGTTAACGTAAAATCATTCAAATTTATATTTTTCTTCGAAATTAAATTAATCGAAGACATCCAGCAATTGCAAATATTTTCTGATATCGTGTGATATCGGTATTGAAAACCAGAGATAATTATCGCTTAAGGTTATTTTATGGCTTTTGAAAAAGGCTATCAAACACTCGAGTGATAATCGCCTCATGGCCAGGCAGGAAGCATCGCGCCATTTTATGCGCAATCTATCATTGCGCTTTGACAGTGTTTATTTCGATATGTTCAAGCTACGTTATTGATACAATTGGACTCATGAAAAATGACGAACGTCGTGGTTGCCATAAATAAAGAGATTCAGATGGCACTTTTTTCCCTTTTCAGATTAAAAGTGATATTTATTAAATTACGATCGATATCGTTTTACTCATGGCTTCTGTTTCCCACCAAAAGCATTCATATGCAGAGCATAACAACACACGATGCGATCCAAACCCAACGCGTTGAAATTGTTACCCCGTTTTTTTTTTAAATCACCCTCGCAGACGAGATCTTGTTTCTCTCTGATCCTTCGACCCCACACGTTTCCGTGAATGAGAATGCTTTAGTGTGTAAAAAGCTTACGAAGCAAAAGAGCAAAATTAATGTTTGTTACGTGGCTGGGTCTCGACGTTTCGCTGGAATAGTGGCAGCGCAATGAGAGCGAAAATCCTACAGAAAAAAGCTGCTGCTCTCATGCAGCGCCTGAGTCTCCGTAGCTCGACTAATTACGATAATAATTAAGGGCGTCTCGCGACACGGCATTTAGTCTCGGAGGGGCGGCGCTTTAGAATTCTTGGAAATCGCCGTTTGTGCAATCTCTACTATCGTACAATGGGATTGAGAGAGACCATTTGTATGTGGCTTGTTTTTCAACTCCTTTTTCAAAGAGTCATGAAAAATAAAAAATTAAAATTAAAAAGAAAATTAAAACCCGTTCATTTTCTCCTCGAGGTTGTCAGCATAAGTATAGAAATATATTTTCTGGAAAAATTGTCCACGATTTTCTGGGTTCATACGATTCACCATTTTTGTTTCAACTATTTATATCCTTTTCCTGAAAAAACCCACAAAATTAATTAGCTTGAGCATATGTTTAGTGTCAGTATACAATAATAGAAAGGGAGAGGGACAGCTCTCTGTTCCTCTCTCATATCGAGGTTGTCAGCATAAGTATAGAAATATATTTTCTGGAAAAATTGTCCACGATTTTCTGGGTTCATACGATTCACCATTTTTGTTTCAACTATTTATATCCTCTTCCTGAAAAATCTCACAAAATTAATTAGCTTGAGCATATGTTTAGTGTCAGTATACAATAATAAAAAGGGAGAGGGACAGCTCTCTGTCCCTCTCTCATATCGAGGTTGTCAGCATAAGTATAGAAATATATTTTCTGGAAAAATTGTCCACGATTTTCTGGGTTCATACGATTCACCATTTTTGTTTCAACTATTTATATCCTCTTCCTGAAAAATCTCACAAAATTAATTAGCTTGAGCATATGTTTAGTGTCAGTATACAATAATAAAAAGGGAGAGGGACAGCTCTCTGTCCCTCTCTCATATCGAGGTTGTCAGCATAAGTATAGAAATATATTTTCTGGAAAAATTGTCCACGATTTTCTGGGTTCATACGATTCACCATTTTTGTTTCAACTATTTATATCCTTTTCCTGAAAAAACCCACAAAATTAATTAGCTTGAGCATATGTTTAGTGTCAGTATACAATAATAGAAAGGGAGAGGGACAGCTCTCTGTTCCTCTCTCATATCGAGGTTGTCAGCATAAGTATAGAAATATATTTTCTGGAAAAATTGTCCACGATTTTCTGGGTTCATACGATTCACCATTTTTGTTTCAACTATTTATATCCTCTTCCTGAAAAATCTCACAAAATTAATTAGCTTGAGCATATGTTTAGTGTCAGTATACAATAATAAAAAGGGAGAGGGACAGCTCTCTGTCCCTCTCTCATATCGAGGTTGTCAGCATAAGTATAGAAATATATTTTCTGGAAAAATTGTCCACGATTTTCTGGGTTCATACGATTCACCATTTTTGTTTCAACTATTTATATCCTTTTCCTGAAAAATCCCACAAAATTAATTAGCTTGAGCATATGTTTAGTGTCAGTATACAATAATAGAAAGGGAGAGGGACAGCTCTCTGTTCCTCTCTCATATCGAGGTTGTCAGCATAAGTATAGAAATATATTTTCTGGAAAAATTGTCCACGATTTTCTGGGTTCATACGATTCACCATTTTTGTTTCAACTATTTATATCCTCTTCCTGAAAAATCCCACAAAATTAATTAGCTTAAGCATATGTTTAGTGTCAGTATACAATAATAGAAAGTCAGAGCTCTCTGTCCCTCTCTCATATCGAGGTTGGTCAGCATAAGTACAGAAATATATTTTCTGGAAAAATTGTCCACGATTTTCTGGGTTCATACGATTCACCATTTTTGTTTCAACTATTTATATCCTTTTCCTGAAAAATCCCACAAAATTAATTACCTTGAGCATATATTTTGTGTCAGTATACAATAATAGAAAGAGAGAGGGACAGAGAGTGAAGGGACAAAGTGGTAGAAAAAATAATATAAAAATTCGTCTTTTTGCTTTCTGAGGGCCATATGCCGTAGTAGAAATAGAAAAAGGCTTAGATTTTTGAGATTTTTTTTAGAAGGCAAGATTTTTTGTTTATTCGTGGATAAATTCGCGGGATCTTTCGACTGTAAAATCACAGGCAATTTTCTATCTCGTGAAGTCGCGGAAATTGCAACATCGCCCAGTCGATAAATAATGTCTCTCTCTCTCTCGCTCTCTGTTGTGTTAGGGGATAAGCGACACGTGGCTTTACACGGATCGTTGGCTGGCTATATGGTCTCTATTCCCGTTCAGAGTGAAAGCTCGCGAAAGGCGCGAATGTACTTATCGGCCTCAGATATCTGGGGCGTCGGGACGAGGAGCCCTCACGCAGGGAGGAGACAGTATATCATCGACGTGGGGATTCCCGGATGGGACGTCGTCGTTCTCGTCGTTTATGATACTTTTGTATATATTGTATATGTATATATATATATATATATATACATATATATACATATTATGCATAGTTTATATATCTATATATGTAAAAACAGCTCGTTCGGTCTATCGCGATGAATAATGGCCGATGGTATCGTAACGGTAGGCTACATAGCTCGACGATTCTTTGCACTCAAATGTATACGCATTTTTGTTATATACATTTGTCATGAAAAAATTGTATCGGAGATATTATATGTGTGTGTGATGATAAATGCGGAATAACGAACGCGGAAACGTTGATATGTTCAAACGAACCTTGAATTCCGTTTGCCATAATATGTATCTACTAATATATGATATGGGTGTACATGAATAGCAGATAAAATTGACAGTAGTCGTCTATTGACAGCACTAATGATTAAAATAACGCAATAAATACAGAGAAGCGGGCGCCTATGGCATTGCCAACATTAATATCACAAAAACGCTTGTCAACTTGCTCGTTCTCTCTCTCTCTCCTTCGCTATTTCTCTCTTTCTCTCTTTCTCACTTGGATCCACCATCCATCCATTTTAGCGCCCGCGCTCGTTCCTTCAGCGTTGGCCCGCTGATAACAGACCCTCGCGCATGCTAGCTCAGTCGCGTGCCGCGCTTCTAACGGCCAACGTTGCCTTCCGCTCATGTACACACGCAATCGTGATCCGAATAGTTTTCTTCCGGTTACCTGAGAATTGTTTGTTTTTTTTTGTGCCTTCATCCTTTTTATTCTATGGTGAACGAAGAAACAGATTTAAAATACGAAAATAAAATTCTTATTCATTAAGCGGAGTCTCTAATTTGTGGGGTAATTGGGTTGTCTTGAGCGAAGAGATCGTAAAAGTCGTTTCCGTTAAAGGCAAAAGTAATAGTTGTAAACGTCAACCTGAATAATGTTTCGAAGCACGCTCGTAGAAACTTTTCTTCGTAAATATAGTATTAGTTAGATATATACATAGATCTGGATATATATATATATATATATATATATATATATATATTAGCTGATCTTATGGCTCACGCGCTAATAGCTTCTCCGTTTGCTTGGATTTGCGTTTGGGTTTGGGTTCGATTGGATCAAACAAACAAACAAAAAACTTTCCAAAAAATATATAAGATATATCTTATATATATATATATACTTTATACTTTACGAAATACTTTTCAAAGTATCGGGCCGACTAGGAAAAAAAAACAAAATAGAGTTGGGGAGATCTGTCATCATGTTATACCCTTATTACAGGGATTATACATATATATGTATACGTATAGCGCACCAAGCGTGAACGTCGTTGGATAAACTTCTTAACACCGGAGTTTTCCCCTTAGTAATGTTATAATCCGCCTAGAACACGCTTGTGTCGCTATACATTTGTCACTTAATCCATCGGCACTTTGCCCTTGGATATAAAGGATTAGCTCGAATAATCCAGCATAATGATACTTGAGTACCTGAGCACATTGAGTTCTGAACAAGATCAACACCCAAAAAAAAGAAATATTATCAATAGTATGGAGAATTCAAATTTATTTCGCGCCTCTCGAATAAAATGAGAAATGTATGACTGTGATCGTTTTTTTTTTAAATGAATTTTAATGATTTTATTTTTAATGCAATGCACTGAATTGAGTTTCATTTCAGTATCCGAAACATTAGCACAACAGTCCGAACGTAAAGATCAATTCGATAGTGTTACAGATTTTATTAACAAGATATAAATAATTTTCATTTCGAAAAAGAATTAAAAATCATATAAATCCATTATTTACAACAATTTTCATCGTAAACTATATTTTGTACTTATATTCCGTTTGTCGACGCCTATGCTTGCATCACTCCATTAATTACGCGGCCATATAATTCGAAAAAAAAACGCAATACAATTCGACAAATTGTTAAAATCATCAAAACACATGAACTACCCCAACTTCTTTCATAAGTTTCCACAAACATTCAAAATATCTGACTCAATCTTACGTTGTATCGGTTTCAAAATTTCAATTTTTTCATCATCCCTTCAATTCGACGAGATTCGCTTCAATTTAATTTTTCTACATTTTTTTTTATTTCGGAAAAAGCTTGCGGAACTTTCAAAGGGCTGTCGACCAGTTGGCGTCCGAATAACCCAGTGCTAGCGACTTCGTATAATCCAGCACAGCGAGCTCAACGTTCAAGAACCATTCAATGGGTGGATTACTAACATATAGAGCATGTAGGATATAGACGCCTAAATCTGTCACTCTCCCTCCCTCTCTCTGTCTCTCTCTTTTTCCGCCTCTCCCTCTTTTAGGGGAGTAATAAAAAACAGCATCAAGAGCGATTCGATATGTGTCGAAAAAGAAGAACGAGAGATAAAGAGACGGATGGATAGAAAAAAGGTAGACCGCATCGTGCACCGCGAAAAACGGGGTTCCGGCTAAGAGTGCGGGTGGTGGGTCGAGAGAGAGAGAGAGAGAGAGAGAGAGAGAGAGAGAGAGAGAGAGAGAGAGAGAGAGAGAGAGAGAGTAAGAGTAAACGCGAGAGAGAGAATACGGGTCGCGCGTAGGTCGATACGGGCCGCGAGTCGGTGGCGCGGCAATGCTGCACCGCACGTACATATTGTAGGTGGTAGGGGTGTGATCGTACTATATATACTATATATATATATATGTACATATATATATGCATGGAAATGTATATATGTAAGATATATACTATATGCATGGTCGATTTCTATACCGTACGATTAGGTATGTATATCGCGACAGTGCCGATGCACTCTCCGGTCGCGTCGGCGCCTCTGCCAACGACGACAACGACGACAACGACGACGACGACGACGACCAACCACCCCGACGACGTGCTCGCGAGGCGTCGTTCGGTCATTCGCTCGCATGTTATAGCCACGTACAAACGTCTTGACCATGCAGATAGGATATACGAAGACGCCTTGTTCAATTAATCCTGCACATTGATCGGTCGTTGTAGAACAGAAATTGGTCCGATTAGGATGAAAAATGTTGGCAAAATAATTTTCTTGATAAAGGATTCGGAGAATATTGAGGAACATTATACATTGGGAGAAATGAATCTATTTGATTTGTTCTCTTTGATTTCAGTTGAATCCATTTGATTTTGATAAAATCTATATGATTCAAATAAAATATATTTGATTCAAATTAACCCTTAAATGGCACACTGGTGTAAATTCACACCATGGAAATTTTTCATCTTTCAGAATGAAAGAGAAATTTGGCGTATGATCGCTCATTCCTGCTGCTGTAAATACGTTTTGGCGCCCACCAGAAAATTCTGCCCCAAAAATAGGTATTCAAAAATCCAAATTCCATTAATCCAAACAGAAGCTATACGCGAGCTCAATCAAGCGGAATCCCAATTTGCACCAATGTGCTAATAGAAGGTGCACATATGCAGTGTGCTATTTAAGGGTTAAACCTATTTGGATGAGTTACCATCATTGGCGGAAATCTCTATTTGATCCGAAACGATCCACTCTCTCAGTGAAGAAGAACAATTATTGAAATATAAGTTTCTTCAAATTATATAATTCAATTTTTCAATATATCCTCCAAAATGTATAATTCGGTCTTTCAAACACGTAAATTACTTACCTCGCAGTTCGCAGACTTTTTAAATATATGAAACTGCAGAATCAAAAGTTTTTTTTTTAATACAGAAAAGTTCAATTTGCCTGCTGGAACTGTGCCATTCGTATGTCAATGTGTCTTTCCGTTACTTGGAGCGGTCACGCAATCCACCGCAGTTATGTAGTCACAGCATCGTCTACGTATATATACAGTAATAAAGCGTCTTGAGTCATGCATATATAGCGCAAAGATCCACGCGTTATAGTTCGCTCTAGGTGGTTGTTAAGTGTACGCCACTTCCGAGGCACACACTTGGGCTCGTGGGGGTCGTGTCGGATCGGGGTTGCTGCTCAGTAGGGGTCGGAATCCCGAGAAGCAAGGAGCGACGATCCGTGCGCGCCGTGAAAAAAAGGATCGGTGTTATTAACTCACTTTCGTTACTCACGTTCGTTCTAGTACATAAATGTGTGGGTGTATATATATATATATATATATATATATATATATGTGTATGTACGTGCACGACGAAGCAATATAGGCGGCCCTTAGTATAGTCTCTTATACTTCACGATCTCGTCGCTCAACTCTCCAAAGCTCAACGAGAAAAAAGAAAAAGATCGAGAGGGGTCGAGTGCACTCATTACGGTCTAATACCAAATTCCGATATTCTTGTGCTTCAGACAAAAAACGTATTTAAAATTTAATTAAACTGTTAGGTCAATTTGCCGAAAAAATATTTAAGTAATAATTTAAAAAATAATCATGATAATAACAATGACAACGATGTTAAATAATCAGGAAGCCGAAAAATCTTCACACGTTTAAAAAGATCGTTGACACGTGACAAAAGATAATAAACAAGTGATGCGTGATTCATTATTCTTTTTCACAATTTCCTGTACAGATAAAAAAAAGTAAACTGCTATGATAGCAGCGCGGGTTGATGGCTAAGGTTATTTCTTGAAGAGCGTGTGCTGAAGAGTGGATTTTCCACCCCTGCGGGAATGGGTTTCAGCCCCAATAATCCAGGGAATTGGGGAAATATTCGGAAGTTCCTAATTCGTGTCAGCGACACGTGTGGAGTGTTGACCTAAGTCATCAGCGATAGAAAAAAAAAACCATTAAAACATTATATATATATATATATATATATATATGTACATTGATGCCTTTCAACAGTATATATATATATATATACATATATTGGTTTTTGTCAGACCAGCATTTCTGGAAAGCTCGTCAAGAGTGCTGATCTTCCGTGGATTACGGCATCGATTCGCCCACCGTTAGCTCAAATTCGACGCTTAAATATATATACATACGTGTCATTCATCTTCTCGCTGAAGGCTCTGTAATTTTACCCCCATCTGCTTGTCCCTCCCTTTTTAGCCTTGGTGTGCTCGAAGCTCTCGAAAACACGTGGAAAACAATAAGATAGAGAACGAGATGAATCGAAAGTTGACAAATGAAAAATTCAGAGAGACAGAGTAATGTTGGCGAGATTACAAAGTCAGATCGAGCATAGAGAGAAACTGGTTGCGCCCGAAAAATCTGATGGATATATATACACGGGAATTTAAGACTACGAGAGATAAAGTAAGATAGAGAGAGAGTGAGGTAGAGAGAGAGAGAGGTAGAGAGAGAGAGAGAGAGAGGAGAGAGATCTGACCTACTTAAGAGAATCGGGCATGGCCCCAATCATTTTTGATTGAGAGAACGAATTATCTTTACGAGGCAATTGATCCCCCGATAGAGGCCATCAAACGGAGTGTGTTGTCAAGTTTTATAATACACACAAAGACACGTGTGTGAGTTTTGCGCGAATTATAAATCTGACATCTGATTCGTACAGGGCGAAGTTTAGTTATGCATTTTTATTGAAGAAGTTACAAAAAATAATAATTTAGTGATGTAATTAAAGGGCAAAACAACAAGAAATAAAAATTGGAATATCATGTATGTAGAAAAATGGTAAGGAATAAAAATGCAGAAATTCAATTGGAAATAAAATAATAAGAAACAGAGATGCACAGTTTGTATTGGAATGAAAATAACAAGAAATACCAATTCAAATATTGAACTGGAGAAACATAATACGACATTCAAATTCAAAAATTGGATTGGAAAATAAGACAAAATATAAATCCAGATATTGGATTGAAAGGTAAATAACGAAACAAGTTCACGAATGTTGCATTGGAAAGACAATAAAAAATCATAAATTGGATCTTCAGATCATCGAAGTGTGCGTGTGTGGGTTTGAGAGGGATGTGCGTGGGTCATCGTTGCGGCTTAGAAAGCGCGTTGAAATATTGCAAAAAGTTTCAACGAGGACAGTAATAAAAGAAAAAAAAGGAGAAAAAAACATTCGTTTTGTGTGCCGACCCGGTTAATTGAAAGCGCCCGATGCTCGTTTTATATTAACAATATATATATATATATATATATATATATATGTATATACCAAACGATCTCTCGCTTTGTTTCGCGATATCGATGTGGAGGACCCCGCGGCGGATGCTTCAAGGACACTGCCGGCTCTCTGCTGTACAATAAGAGGGACCAAGTGGCTGGCAAACGTTTCTCTCATTTCTCCCATCTGGTTGAGATTATCGGTTATTTTTTTGCTCTCCACTGACCTAAACAAAGAAAAACAAAAAAAAACATTCGATCCATATATCAACGAGTTGGTCGAGATTATACGGATTAATATACTTATACATATATATATATATATATATATATATATATATATATATATATATATATATATATATACGTGAGACGAGCAGCAATCAAGTTGAAGAAAAAAAAACCCTCGAGTTCATGAACGATGTAATTTTTTTTCAACAGTACAGTATTTTTCCATCGTCGAAAAATATAGACGTATAAAGCAGGAATGAAAATGTCATCGAGAACGGGAGGCTCAATAATTTACGGTAGAGAAAAAATTTTATGCGGAAATATCACGATGAGAATATTAAACCAAGAGGGAGATATTTAATTGCTTATTCAAGAATTTCTCCAAGCGTTTCGCGAGGGGTTGAACTTGAAGGGAATAAATCATTAAAAAATAAAAAAAAGTTGTACGTGGTTTGTGGAAAAATAAATCTCCTCGAGATTTCGCATGGGAGAGTGGATCGAATTATTTTTTTTTCTCGCGTGTGATGCTGTTACTCGACATGAAGCTGGTCTCGCGTCTGCGAGGCCTCTCCTCGTCGAGTAATTCGTCGTCGAGCAACAACACAGCTGGTTCAACGACAATGGGAAACGTTGCGATCACTTCCGACTCGTCATCCACGACGCTTTCAAACTCGTACAATTCGATTGACATCAGACAACGACGAAGCACGACGAGCGTTAGTTCGACGGGCAACAAATCGAGACGCGGCAGTGGCAGTAATGTGAGCCAAATCGGTAGTGATGACGAGAGCGACGAGGAAATCGCATCTTCGCCGAGAATAGTCAGAGATCGTTCACGATCGGTTTGCATGCCAGTACTGACATCATCGCAGCTTCGGCTACTTCACAGACGTGCGAGTCATCATGTGTACGTTTTTTTCTTTATTTTTTTTTATTCCTCCTTATAGAGGGAGAATTGTTTTCATGATTTTTTTTTTCAAGACAAATTCGAAGCAGAATATTCAAAGTAATTCAATTATAATAAATTTACGCTAAGTACATGTGTAAGGAGCGATGGACGATGCAAATTCTGGCTGGACGAGTGCCTGCCTGCCCCCCCCCCCACTCTTGAGAAAAACTCGAGCTAATATAGGGGTAGTTTTCTCGTAGTGCAGGTTCCCTTGTTAGTTAAGACTAACAAATGAAAAGCGAGGAGGGAAAAATCCTCATTCAAGGCATACCTATCTAGTTTTTTAACAACTTTCTGGTTGGTAGAATATCATATGTAGAAAAATGTTCAGATTTTTGTGTGTATATATATATATATATATATATATATATATGTATGTATGTATGTGTGCGTGTAATATGGTTGCAAAAATGGAACTTTAATTAGTAAAATATGGGTTGAGCTCAAAGATTGAAATTTAGCAGGTCAATTGAGGTAACACCTTGCTTGTCATAATTTTTCTACAAAGTTAAATGGGACTTTCAGGAAAGCTTATTTCATTCACCTGCATGTTAAATTCCGAAATTTTATTAATGACAGGCAACACTAATGAAAATAAGTATGCAAAAAAATAAGATGATACAAAACTAATTCGTAGAATGAGGAAATTTTACATTTTACATCATCATAACCATCATCATCATCACGCTTTCTTTTAACAATGAAATAGTAATAAGTCGAGGCAATTGAGCGTTAGAAAAAATCATAGAAATTAAGAAAGATCGCGGACGTCTCACACAAATATCGTTTTAAGCCAAAAATAACCCAGAAAGACGAATATTCGAAAATCGTTGATTGAAAATCTGTAATGAATCGATACGAATTTCACTATTCATTATTATCTCTCTTCTAATTAACGCGAGGGATTTCCTTCTGGAATTCTTGATTTCGTTGGAGGCATGAAAGTACTCATGACTCTTGGTGGATCGATATCCGGTGAGTTATATACATGTGTGTGTGTATCTCACCCCATATGAGCCATCGTCAGTCCGTCGAACTTCATTATTCTCCGCACACCTCGCTTCATTCCCTCTCACCTTATATATGAAGAATTTCACTTTATGTCAGCCACCCCATTTATTTATGTTCTTTAAAACTCGGTAACATTTTTTTGGAAAGCACGTGTAATGGTCAAGAAAATGTACAATTTATTGAGATTTTCAATGGCATATTTTTGCTGAAAAAAAACGAATAATTACCCTGGAACATTTGTTAATCGAAAAACTATTCATCGTTCAAAAAAATAATTGAGATAAAGCTTATTGTAAGGTTTTTCAACGCGCCTTTGAATACAAATTTTTCTGAAGTACTCAAAAAATTGCATATGCCATTTTCGGGTCAAATAATTTTTTTCTCATAAATAGATAAATAAATAAATAGCATATTTGAATCGGTGGTAATTTTTACGGATTTTTGTCTTGACATATGTCCGTACTGTATAAAAATTGGTGTTATGGGCGCTCATTTCCTCCCCATGAGCTTTCAGTAATTTGTGAAAAAAAATATTATATTAAATAAGATTCTTTCGCTTGCAGGCAATGAAATTTCGACTTAAAACTCGTATTGATACTGCGAAGATGATTTTCAAAATTAAAGAGTACCATTTGATAGATTCCTAAAGTAAATATGGTACTCTCCTCGAATTGTACCATATAATGAAAAATTACATAATTTTTTTCGCACATCACTGCAAACTTATGGGAGAAATCGATTCTCTGCCATCGATTCGTGCCCATCGAGCGATTTCTTTTTATGGTCGGCACATATATCGAGAAAAAACTGTAAAAATTACGAATTATAGGCGTTAATTTTGAGAAAAAAGATAATGAAACTTTATTCGACCCTAAAATGGCATATGGAATTTTTAGAGAGCATCAGCATTTTTTCTATTAAATAAAGCGTTGATGTACATAAATGTTATGTTCTGATGGTTTTTTTTTCTACGATGAATATTTTCCAGGTTGCAAAATATTCGAAATTAATTTTAATTAAAAATTCAAAAAATTTCCTTATCTTTTTCCAGCCAAAATAAGTTATGTAAAAAATTGGATAAATTGTACATCTTCTTGATAATTAAAACTTTTTTCTGCAAAAAGTTTAACGGGTTTTGATGAATATAAAAAATGGGGTGGCTAACTTGACGTGGAAAGCTGCAAATATGGACGATATGCCGATGTCTTGCAAACCGCTGCCAAAGTATCATCTCAGCGCGTTCTCATTAACCCAGATATTCACGCGCAGGGACGAACCAAGAACGAGAGAGCAAGCTTGTGAGCACATAAGAGCGTAAATGAGAGAGAAAAAAAACCGTGGAAAGAGGAAAAAGATATGAGAATGATAGAGAGAACTTTGACGAATGGCAAGAAATACCGGAATGAAAAATAAAAAATGAACAAAATAAGAGACAAAACGAGAGTAGTAATGACGTAAAAGCGGAAGGGTGATGAGACCGTAACGCGAGGCCCAACTCCCACTCCCAATGGACAAAACGTTTTCCAATTTATCGACTTCTTTCTCGCGTTTTTTCTCTCTCTCTCTCTCTTTCTCTCCATCTGTTTCTGCCTCACGTTTTATTCATCCTGTCGAGTGTCATATCCCCCTTTTGATCTTTGCCCGGCTCTCTGTCACGACCCTTTAGTCAATGAACCAGCTAGCGAAAAACTTTCGCAGCCCGGTAGTCTTTCACTCGTTCACGAATCCGCTACATCCATGAATAAACTATTTCGCTCTTTTATCTATGATAGTTTGGTTGCAGTTTCCTCATGGAGCAAAGTTCAAAACCTGAACAATATTAATGTAGAGAATTTGTATACCTCGTATACATATTCTCTGCATTAATTGTTGTCTTAATTTGAAAACGAGGGGTTGATAGGGTGCACCGTGTATGATGCAGCCAATTTATACCTTTGACCAAACTATAATGGGAGAAAATACCGGCAACGTAGGAGGTTCAATTTTGCACCCTCCTAAGATAGCACATATGACATATGCTGATACGCTAAAGAATTATTTTAATTGTCCTAATAAGTCGCTTGAAAAAAAAATATAATTGTACAGTATTACTTTCGTGTAAAACGTGATTCAATCCGTATGGAAAAAACATTTTTTTTCTCAATGTTTAGATGCTATTTGGGAATTGAATTATGGTATTAAATTAAATTACTTGAACCAATTTAACAAATGAATAATTTAATTCAATTGTATTAGTATGTAATAAGTGGAAAGTTTCTGGTAACCATGAGGTAACCTTTATTAAGCGATGAAAAATTTATCTTTTTCATTTTGTTGCAGATCTTCATCCGATACTATTTCGAGAAGGGGGGTATTGTCAAGACGTTACTATGGAAGCGTCGAAATGGTAAGAAAGACCCATAATCAGATTATTCTTAACGATCGAGTGGTGAGGGAGGCGTAGATGTATTTCACGTACCCCACATGTCAACGGTTTAATCGCATTATTTCAGCTACCGCAGATCGAGCAAGACGGAACCGACGGACGAAGATTTCGTGTCGAGAACGGCGATTCACCGGGCGAAAAGGAAGAGGTGCGTGATTTATTGATTGATTGACCATTTACGTAGTTTTCGAACCTTCCATTAATCTCTGTCAGGCTTGGATGCGTAATTTTTTTCCTTAATTGACCAAAAAAAGAGCATCAGCAAGATTTTACTGGTACTAGAAAAGAGAATAAAAAAAATAAGTTGTTAAGAAAATGGAGTCGATAATTTTATTGATAAAGAAATATATTTAATTCTTTACGTTCATAAAAAATGTAGCGATGATTTATTTTATTGTTAAAAAATATGTATTCCACATATTTCTTCTTTCCATTCTCACCACCTTTGTGGGGAAGCACAGATGTTCGGATCGCCGAGCACTCCAGTATTGGAAAATCCCGAGTACCAGACCCGTTGGTACTTTAAATATTTCCTCGGCAAGCGTGAGTACCAGAAGCTTTATGCAGATATATATATTCTCCTTGTTGCAATTTTTTCTCAATCCTACTTTGTTATCCTGTCGGGTTTCCTCTCGCTGGCCGTCAAAGTATTATGGACGCAAATATTCCTGCGGCGTTGAATTTTTTTTTCTACATCATCGAAGCATCTTTTCGTGGTTTATGCTTGCCGGAATCTCCGGAATTTTTCTATCCCCATTTGTCACTTGCCGTAGCGTCGAAAATACGAGCTTTATTATACTTTTTTTTTTTGCTCACAGTTCATCAAAATTACGTAGCTTGCGACCCAGATAGAAATCCACTATTCTTGTCGGTGGTCCTGAGCGATGGTGGTGACCAGTGCGTTCCTCATTATCGTGTTATCCTGTGGAGACGAACAGTGAGTTATGATTCATTTTGAGTACACAAACTTTATGCAGATGTTTACTTAATTTTTTGCATTTTATTATTCGTATTATTTTTTAATGTATCATCTCTTTTTTCCGACTGCCATTCGCTACTTTTAATTACTCTTGGAATTGAGTTCACGCGTACGAGTACGTCGTTAGTTACATTTAAAAGATTTTCCACTGACTAAAGTGAAACCAACAGTCCGACTATATGATGTCAAATAATGAGAAATTTGTCTGGTGTGGTTCCAAAATAAAATCTTCGTTTTCCGAGGGTAGTTAAAAAAGAGATGTGTATCCAATTAAGGGATGAAAAAAAAAATCATAAATAATAAAAAACGACCATTATTGTGACGCAGGGTGCCCAAAAAATATCTCTGCCTTACTCATCCAACAAGACCACGACCGTAAAACAGATATTAAGGTTCGTAGTAGACGATCAATAATTTCCTAACACAAATGGAGAATTTTGCAATTAAAAAATTTAGACAAAAAAAAAATTTCAACGTATTTTTCGCATTTCCAGCAATTTCTTTAGTGTGGAAAAACTCGATAAAGCACCACGTGAAAATTTTTCACCAGAGATACAAAAGGTTCGATCCAATATATGTACTAGGTGTATAAGGGATAAGGGATCGAAAAAAAAGGGACAACAAACTTTATTTCTGGCTCGGCTATCCGCGTAATTGCCAATTTCCCGAACTATCGTCAATGTCCTCACGCTCAATCCAACATACTCTATCGTGTATTTTTCTGTTCGTTGGGGGCTCATTACCGACCGTCCAGGATTTGTTGCTGCTTGAGGAACAGGAAGGCTCGGTCAATTTCAAATTCGGCATCATTTACGCGAAGGAGGGTCAGACGACGGATGACGAAATGCTTTCCAACGGTAAGAATCGCGAAGAAATAGCAAAACATCCCTTAGGCACAGGATGAGGGTGATGAAGGAATGGCGAATGGGGGGTTGGGGGAAATTGAAAGGGCTGTGGAATTCAAAAGAGCAGCAGTTTATACCAAGTCAGGGTGTTCGGAAGTGTGGAGAAAAGTCAGAAGAGTGGATGACACGGGTGACAAGACGACACACGGGGTCGATGGAGAGAAAGGCAGCAGCCCACTGTTGATATGCACAGAGAGGGTAGCTCGCCCTACGCCTACATTTTGCGATCAATCGATTTTTTTTCTTCTTTTTTTCGTACTTGCAGAGAGAGGGAGCCCTGGCTTTGAGAGATTCTTGGAGATTCTCGGTGAGAGGATTCGGCTCAAGGGTTGGGACAAGTACAGAGGCGGCTTGGACGTCAAAGGTAAAGAAAAATCGTAAAGATTCATGCCATAATGTGTATTCTCATGTGGTGTAATTTCTTTTTTTTTCTTTTTTCTTTTTTTTTTTTAGAGCTGAGTTCAAAACCGCGCTCGTGTTATTTTATATAAACGTATAAAGAGGATGTATTCATATATCTATATTTTCTGCCCTCCGACTAAAATAAGTCGTCCCAGTAAACAAATTTTCTTATCGGCCCCTCAATCTTCGACGACTAAAAAAGAAAATACGTTCTTCGCATAAATACAATATTTGACTAATATTATCCACGTAATTTCCACGTAAGAACGGTACACAGCGTATGACCCATTTTTGCTTTTTTGCTGTTCAAAAATAAAAACCTGTCGTTAAATATCTTTTGCTGTTAAATATCTGACCGTGATTAGTACTTAGATCGTAAAACAGTGAAGAAATGTCTAAACGTGGAAAACGTGTTGAAGAGACCTGCAAATAGACCTGCAAATGGTTCATTCGATTTTTTCCACTCCCCTTTCTCGCGTGCCTTCGTTCTCACCAACTTCCTTGGCTTTTGCCACTTTCTTTATTTAACCAGGCGACATGACTGGCAAGGAGAGCGTATACACTGTGTACGCGGGTCACGAAGTCATGTATCACGTTAGCACAATGCTTCCCCACTCGAAGGATAATCCTCAACAATTAGAACGAAAGAGGCACATCGGGAACGACATTGTAAACATTATTTATACCGATGATCCCACTGTCCTCGATACGTTCAATCCGAATTGCATCAGAAGCCAATTTACACGTGAGTACAAAATATTTTTTCAAAAAACACATGGCGTCCCTCACATTTTTCAAGCAATTTTCCATGGATCAGCAGGATAAGAGTGAAAAACTGTGAAAGAGACGGAAAAAATATTTCTGTTTAAATAGATGGAGATATTTCGGGATAATATGAGAATCATTTGAATGAATAAATAATCACTTAAAATGATTTTGGGACAAACTATAAATCATTATCGGCCAAAAAAGGCAACTTTTATCGAATAATAATTCTTTTATGATATTAATTTTTATAATAATATTATATTTATAATTAATTATTATTAATAATACACGATACACATAATTATTTTAATGAAAAGTATTTTTAATGATTTTTCATTGGAAACTCGACTGTAATTGAGCGTATATGGTAAATCAATCGAATCTTGTTTGTCAGACGTGTTTGCCGTCGTGACGAGCGTTGATGGTTGCCGAGGTTGGCGGATCGCAATATACTGCGATGAAAGCGTACCTCTTTTCGGTCCGAGTCTTCCTTGTCCACCGATATTCGAGGATCCCTACAACTTTCGCGAGTTTCTCCTTGTTAAGCTGATAAACGGTGAGAAGGCGACCTTCGATACTCCGACGTTCTCGAGAAAACGCGAGAGAACTCTCGACACGCTGCTACGTGACATGTATCAAGAACACACGCAGGATAGCAAGAGTAACGTAAGTTCTGTACGTAATCGATGTTTTTTATATTATAATAGCAAGAAGACTCCCTATCGTATCCACAATTTTCTCATACAAAAGCATAAAATAAATGATTCGATTAAATTATATTGGCTCACACAATGATTTCTTGATTTGGAAATAAAATAATTTGAAGAAAATTTAATTCAAACTCTAAGGAAAATCTAAGGTGAATAAGGTGTCCATTAGTTATTTTTTTTTATCCAATCTTTCTTACCGAACAAATTTCCTCTCGTACATCAAATATTCAGACTTGACATGAAGTGTCTCCTTAGTGCCCAAATGTTTCAGAAAGTAAAGTCATGGAAGTTTTTAGGAATTAAAGTTAAATGAAACTGTGATGTATTCCTGTTGGAATTAGATCAAAAAATTCGGAACATTGGAATTTCACTATAGACGTTCCTCTTTAAGGAAATAAAATTTACCATTTACCCTCAAATGATTATTCCCCCGATGATTTTTTCTTTTGGTGCTACGTTTTATCCTCGCTCTTTTATTAGTCAATAATAATCACAAAAACGACAAGTGATAGAGATTAAAACACAGTCCAGATGTTCGATACATGCTCTTATCTCGCGATATGAACCAATACATATGCGTACAACCGTATATATATGAGGCATTCTGTGCCAACTTCACGAGTGTGACCCTCTCGGATTTGGTTCATGATTGTAGCTAGGCTAAGACACCCTCAATAAATAAATAAATCCAGCCATTCTTTATTCTCTTATTACTTTTTAAACGTAAATAAAAAAAAAGATTCCTTATTACAATATCTAACAAAAATCTCAAAAAATCAGTATTTTACATAGAAATTATTAAATGGTTACGAGGGGTCGGTTTTTTCTCTTTCTTCGCCCACTTTTTCGATATGGTCACTTTAGAAAAATGATCCGAAAGATAGAAAAACAGTAGGACTCAAAACAAGATTTTGAAAGCCCTTTCAGTATTGGTCAATTGCAATCTTTATGCTATGAAAAAAAAAGCATGATTTCTCAAACGTTTTATAAATAAAATGAGGGAGCGGAAGAGGGTGACCTTATTATTAATACCACCATAAATAAAAAAAATCATTACCCAGATCTGAGATCGTTAGGGTTAGATGTGGGTGGAATTAGCATGGAATGGCTCATATCTGTACTTGCTGAGCAGCAAGAGAGTGAAGCCAGCCGTAACGATTATGTTTCCGAAGCACACATTTCTCTGTTGTACATAATATTGTCTCTGTTAGTTTCTGCTGTTGTTGGTGATGGTGCTAACGCTTATGTATATAATATATATTGTGTTGTACATCATTGTATTGTGTTGTCGTGAACACGACAGTACCTCCGTGTCTAATGAATTCACACGAGAGAATTGATAACGGTTAATTGGGCCGATTAATCGTTTAATCGAATGTGTCATTTCCTCTCTTCCTTCCCTTTTGGTCAGCCTCACGTGGTACATTCGATTACATATTTAATGAAAACACAACCGTGACGCAGAGCATGCTGAATCGTCGTGCTTTGTCGGACGTGGTAGAAACGCCTGGCAGACGTCGCGAGGAGACACGCGCAGTAGAAATGGTACGCGTTGGTCAGGCACTGAAACTCGAGGCTATAGTACGAGGCTTGGCACCGACCTCACTGGCAACCGTTGGCCCACTTAAGCCACGTCCGTGGGAGCCTAGATGCATATATCCCGATTTCCCGCACGATATTGTTTGCGGTGACGTTTGGTCGGAAAACAAGCTCGTACTCTCGACCGAGAATGGAACTTACCTCTTGGAAGGTAAATATCGATTTTATTTTCACAACAATTCTAGCCATGGCTATTCAACAATTATGAGGCTAATTTTTCATGTTGAATAAAAAGTGGTTTTTCCCCCATTTAATATCCCACTGACGGAAAACAAAACCTGCCAGCGATAAGCTGCAGTTCCATTTGTATAGTTAGTTGATCGAGAAGAAAAATGATTGAATATAAATATGCATTATAAATGGTAGTAAAAAAAAAAGTAACTGGAATAAATATCAACAGAGATGACGATTATTCGAATAAAAAAATAATAGTATTAGTGAAAAATAATAATTCATAAATATTCGTTTATCATTTATTTATTGACGTAATGAAAACAAAACAAAAAATGTATAAGAAATCAAGTACGTTGGAGCTGCTTATGATTGTTGGCTATTTTACGAAACAGATGGCCTCTCGCAGAGGCTACTTTTCGACAAGTCCGTCCAGATAAAGCAGCTCGATGTCGTCGAGCAACACGGTATTTTGTTATTTCGCGCTGGCGAGAAAGGCCGTGAGAGCAACGTTCATGTCTTTCGTTTGAGCGAATTGGATGGCGACGAGGCGAATACGAGCATGGACTTCAATTCCTTCGAGGATGACGACGAGGATCTTGAGAACTATACGCCTCATGTCTCGACACCGGGTCTATCGCCGCGGCCACCCATCACGAGGTCACGTTCGCATGTCAAAGAGAGGAAATTGGAACGCACACGGGGATGTCACCTTTACAGTCTCACGAGACCCGGCGGTTCACATTTGCGAATGGTGATACATATTTTTATCCCTTTTTCTCCATTTATTTTCAAGATAAAAGATTGAGAGTGCGAAGGGCACTTTGGGAAGTCGTGATCAATGAATTTGTGCAAGCATTTGGAACAGGTTCCATTAGGTTGGAAAGGCTCCTTGACGCGAAGAAAAGTTCATTCTCAGAAAAATGATCCATTGGCAGCAAAGGGCCCTATGAACAGATAAACTTTCCTTTGACTTTTTTGTTATGCCTATAATAAGAAAAACACATCGTAACGGACTTGTTTTTCTTGGACAACAGTCCCATTCGTGACTGTAGTCCCAACTTTACTTTCGTAAAGTCCACTTGCAACAAGGGTAAAAACCCTTACCCTATAAAGGTGAAAAAGCTCATTGTTGAGGGAGTGTCCATTAATTAAAAGAAAAAGTCGTTTAATGGACGGAGAAAAATTCATTCATGACGCAAGTAATAGTTTATGAAGTGCAGAGTGGAGCCCAGATCAGACGGAAAATACCAGTTCGAGAAAAGAAATTGTATTGCCGGATAAATCCAGTCCAATAGCATGGAAAAGTAGTTTGACACAATGAAGCCTTTTTAAATAATTATTTAATATTGACCAGCCATTGGCCGACAATTGTCATTGTAAAATCGTCATTATTAATAGCCATTGTTCGTCAGTAATACGAAATAATATTTGCCCTGTCATTTGATATAGAATGACAATGTCTGAAGTTTTGAACCAGTTTCGTTTTTTTCCAATATCGAGAGACCATGATTTACGACATTTTGCTTTATCCATCCACGAACAATTACGATTATAAATTTTTTATTTTTTTTCACCTTAGTGCGTCGCTGTGGGACGAAGATTAACCGTTCTTCAGTGGAAGCATAACGCTGCCTGGACGACATGGTGCTCATCTGCTGACACCGATACGGTAGACGGTTTTTTATTCCTGAAGGAATTCAACGCTTCCGAGCAACCGTCATTGGTAACGATGATCGAGAGCACCGAGCCCGGCAACGAGTGGTTATTATGCTGCGGTCTGAGGCATCATTTTGAGCTCATTTCAGCCGATGGTACTTCGAGAATATTACACATGGAAGCTTCAACAAAGCCTCATCTCGTTGCTGCTTTAGATTTACGAGAGGACGAGGAACCGGAACTTTTGCTGTGTTACAACAGTTTGTTACATCAATATATCTCTCTGTGTCTCGCGCCAATATTCATTTTTAAATAATAAAAATATAAAAAAATTGTTCATTCATCATCCATATTATGATATTATGAATAATAAATATTCTCTCGCTAGAATGGTCATGTAATGAATAATGTCGTATTTTTTTCTTATTCTGCAGACACGTGCCACTTTCAAAAATTGTCCGAGGACAGCGCCGCCTCAACGGAATTTGACTTTAACTGGAATTCCGTGCCAATAGCTATCGGTTAGTTAGCACATATCTATCATTGATATAGATATATATATATATCTCACTTCATACTTGCATTTGGAAAAAAACTTAAAATACGATCATAACGAATATTTATTATGATATGTATTTGTCGCCATCTTATTTATAGTCGTATAACTATTATTATTATTTTTTATTTTATATTATTACCAAATGACGAACGATAAAACGATGAATATTTTTTTCGAGCAGCTTGTGCTTTCCCTTACGTGATCGCCTTCACCACCGATACAATGGAAATACGCCTGATTATAAATGGCAATCTCGTGCACACGATAGCCATGCCGAATCTCAGTATAATCAGCTCGAAACGCGATATATTCTTCGCTACAACGGCACCGGAATTTTTGACATCGAAAAATGAGAAATTTCGCATTGATGGAAAAACAACAGAGAAGGACGATCGTATTAGCTCGAGTCCACCATCCTCACAGTCGAGTATACAAGGTAATGAAATTCACAATGATTTTTCATGATTTTATCAACAACATATTATAAGCCTCAATTTATTATGCTTTTGGCATCATCGTCCTTTTTAACGAAACTAACATCGAAAAAAATGCAATATTTGTGAATATGTAAAAAGTATTATCATTGAATTGAAAATGTTGAAAAAATTGAGACAAAAATTCTATTATCTGTCAATATACTAAATAAACATTCTAAAATTTAATGCTCTGTGATATTGAAAAAATGTTCAAAAATTTCTGTAAGCGATTCGAAATTGGATAATAGAAAAATTGACCCCGAGTGATTAATAATTGAAAAATTTATCTCATCACTTTTTCTCTTCATCTTGTCATCAGGTTCCCAGGGTGACACAAAACCAATGAGAATATATCGCATACCGTTGCACACACTGGCAAGAACACCATCGACAAATTGCAATCAGCGAAGATGTGCAAGTCCGGTAGATCCGGAGAACGTGTGCGTACAACCGTCCACGGATCGTAATTTTTTGAGCGTCGAGCCGCACAGGATCCTGAGCAGATCCTGCAGCAGCAGCCCAACGCCGACCGTTGGCGCGTCGTCGGCGAGTACACCGAGCAAATAAAATTAAAACAAAAAAATATATATATGTACAACAGAGAAGATCTGAAATATTGATCTGATTAATTTGAAAATGGCAAAATGAAGATCATCTGCTAATGTGGTGGATATCTTGACTCAAGGGCAAAGGGTTCGTGAAAGATCTTGAAAGTCAGATTTCCCTTTTTGGCAGTGATGGCCACACTTCGAATGAAAATCCAACTAAAATCATCTCAAGACGAAATAATTACGAATAATTATGTTAAAAAAATATATAAAAATTATAACTTTATTCGAAAGATTAGAAATAATTCGGATCAATTTATTCATGATTATTTCGTTGAAAAATTATTTTCAATAGTTTTTTTTGTATTCGAATTTTGCTCATCTCCGCTTCAAGCATACAAGGTGACGAATATGTCAAAGCACAAGAGATATATTCACGGTGTGAAATTTTCATGATGATTTTTCGAATGAACGTCGATCAGTGACTAAAGTTGATCATTTTCGTTCTCGCTTCCTACGATCTCTAGCGACGAAAGGCGAAAATATGAGCGAAGAAGGTAATTTAAAAAAACAAATTAATTTTCTCAAAGGTATTTCAGGTCCTCCAGAAATCGCTCGATCACGATTTATTTCGTGTTTGTTTATGGGTATGCGTGTGTGCCCGTGAGAGTGTATATCCAAAATATTATTATTATTATTATATTGTGTTGCATACATGAAAGAGAGAATATTTGCGAATAATGAGTTATTGAAATAAATTCGAAATTATGTTGTAATATATTATTCTTCACCCCTTCCATGTATTTTTTTTTTTTAATCAATAAATTTCAAAGTATCACTCGTGATATATGATCCATAAATCATGTGTGTTCGTGTGTGTATGTATAAATACATAGATGTTTCCAATGAAACGATTTATTAGCTCCTCTGGACGCCGTAACGTGGAATGGTGACATATAACCACGCTGCTCTCCCATGACAGCACATCTGTTCAGAAAAATCGATACAGAGCCCGTTTGATAACGAGGCCACCTGATAACACACAATTTTTTGAACGTTTCACACAATCTCCTGGGAACAAAATGTTCCTTTCCCAGTTGACCTAAATTTTGGTTCATAACAAAAATTTAATACAAAAAAAATATTTAAAAACTCTGAGTGCAAATATTTGGCATTAAAGAAAATGACAATTTTACCAGACGTCTCTGTTTTAGCCAAATTGGTTAGTGCCAATCGATTTATGCTAATTTCCAATTTGCAGTCCAGAGCGTGAATTCGTGGTCGATTCACTTTGAGAATTTATTATTAAAAATCTGAATAAATCATCGAACGTTATTCTAAGATTTACTTATCAGAAAAATTGTGCACAGTTTTTATATAAAATATTTCGAGTTTTTTCAATTTCTCAAACATTACGAAGAATATAAAATGCACCAAATTGCTAACTTCACTGCAGAGTTAAAATCATGACCTTTTGAGTCCGACGTTGAAAAAAACAGTTGACGAACCTTTTTTTGTTTCGTTTTTTGCAATCATTCGTTTAATCTTTGTTAGTAAGACAAGTCACAAAAAAATGGATCGAAAGATGATATGAGGTAGATCAGATTTGCATTCTCAGTATCAGGAAATTCATCAATGCTCGTTGAAAACAGTATTGAATCGAATGAAAATTCATGATTTTATTTAATAGTGAATTGTACAAAAAAAAAAATACATCCACTGGACGTCGTTCTTCATCCACTCTTCTCGTGGCTCTCAAATAATAAAAGAAAAAGGAAAACTTTGTCCAATTGCATCTCAGCATTGGGTAGGAGTTCCTTTGCAGACTTCGGCGAGGTCATCGAGTGAGGCAACGTGAATATAGAAATTGGTACGATTCCAATCGAACTTCGAGTACTGGAAGGTAGCTAGGTCGTCGGCGAGAAGATAGAGCTTCCTCGTCTTGAGATCGAGAGCCATGTCGTTCGGGAAAACCAAAGTTGTGTTGTCCTGTGCAACAACGCCTGATCAACAAAAAAATAATAATTAATTCTCAGTCCATGGGAAATGAAACGAGCAGCTGTAAATCGAGAATTTCATCGAATTGGAATCACTAGAAATTTTTTGCTAAGTAAAAAATTCGTGGTGTGAAAAATTAAATACGATATAAAGGAGAAAATATTGAAAAAAATAAAATTAAAATAAATAGTGAATTTTTTTTTTTTAATAATGAAAAGTATTCTTATTAATTAGATTCCATTCGAAATGTCAAATGTATTTCTCTAAATCAAGTCATTGATATGAAAACCAAAATGAGGGTCAACTCACGGAACGTGCAAGGATTGAGTTCCACCTTGGTGTCCCAGCATGCCACAGCGTTTTTGTTCAATTGAGTGAAGTAAATAATGCCAGTTTTCGGATCCAACGTCATGGCCGTTCCCTGAGTATCTTTACCCTTATTTCCCACCACGTGGAATTGCTTATAAGAATCTTGTTTGGCAAGAGCTTCTTGATCCTTAATGAGACTCGTTGATACGGAGAATTCCATATTGCTCGACATTGGATGGAAATAAAGAGTCTTGGAACCGTCGGGAAGTGGTGGACTGAGTGCCAGACCAAAAAGGCCATCCGTCCATTGGAACTGAATTCCACTGATATTGTAATTACCTAGTCGAGAAAAAGGAAATCGAAAGAAAATTAGCCATTCTAATTTTATTTTAACTTTCCAATTTATAAATGCTGGTATCATCGCTGTAATAAAGATAACACAAGAGAAAGAAAATTAGCCCGTCTAATTTTTGTTTTGTTTCTAACCTTGTAAATTTCGAAAGTTATGAGGATAAAGATAACGTAATCAAAAAAATTTGCCATTATAATTTTTTTTGTTTTTTTTTACCTTCTAAAATGGGAAAGATATCAACGATAAAGATAAAAGTTTCTGACAATAGGCATAGAGATTTTTTTCATAATTTACCACTCAATGGGTCGAGGAAGAAATAGTTGTGCTGTATTCTCCATGAATCATTCTTGGCAAGGCTGTAAACAACCAAACCGTAACCACCGAGATCGGAATTGTAAACGTATGCATCGTCGCAATGGTTTGGATCAACGTCAATGGCGCTATCAGCGAAAAAACTGTTGGGCGTGAGATCGCTATCCTTGAACGTGTATCTGTGAACGATCTGAAAAGTAACGAGGAATCAAAGAGTTAGATAATCATTTTTTCCCCATTCTAATTCCAATTTATTATCTATTTTAAGTAAATTAATTTTTATATACTGAGAGATTAACGATAAGATTCTATATTTAATCCTGGCTTGCTGTATTTTTTACCTTGTTTGTTTTGAGATCAATGGCTATGAGCTTGGGACGCTGAACAGCTTTGAACTCGCCCAAGATGTCATCAATTCCACTGTCGACTGCCCAAAGACGATCACATGCATCGATTCTCGGCCTGAGAATATTGACGATTGTGTCCTCGGCATTAATGTCGTTTGTCTCCCAGTCAGGATAGGGAGTGAGACGAGGAGACTTTTCATCTTGAAACACGACAAAATAATTTACACATAGTTCACATCAATAACAAAATATTATTTCATCCGGTTAAAGTGATTCACGATCAAACCAAAAACATTCATCTGATAAAAATAAAATTTGTTTGGTCAAGCTGAATATTGGCTGTGATTATCTGCTTGATCAATTTTTCATAATTCAAATTAATGTCTACCAAATTTATCACGACTCAAATAACATTTACTTGAATAAAATTAATCAATTTTTCTCGATATAAATATTTTTTGTTTCGATCGAAAGTTACTAAAGAACGTAAACACACTTTTGGCAGCTGCTTCGCTGAGGCTGATGTAATTTAAATTAGCTGGTACGCCCTTCTTCCATCTTGGCACGGTTACGAACAACTTGTCATTCCACACGTTTACACCGAGTGGAAGACTGTTCGTCGGTGAAAAATGACCCGACGCCACTTGACTCTGCCTTATCGAGTGATTGGGAAAATTCCAATCGATTTGTTTCCACGAGAACAGAGGCTGGAGTGGATTTTTTTCACCACTGACAATGGTCAGGCTGACCAATAACAGTAGATACAGCATGTCTAACAAGCCTGAAAATGAACAATACATCATTTGTCAAACAAAATTGATGCCATTCATCACTCGAACGAATGTGTGAGATTCGTTTTTTTTTTTTTTTTTTTTAACTCTTTGATCTTCGATGGATAGTTCACACAATCGATATTTCGTCATTGTACGACGAGCTCTGTGGTTAAAATTCATTCATTCGTGACAGCCACATCTCCATTTATTTGCCGCGCCTCGACTAAATCGTTCGCAGTATTTATGTGCAAAATTGTGTGCGTGTGCAGGACAACGAGAGTGAGCTATTTATTATTCAAGCCCGGAATAGTAAATCAGGTTGTATTCATATAACCATCGTATTTATGTAATCACTACGAATGCACCATTTTCTATTATAAGATACGACCATTTATATTTTATATGGAAGCATACATAATTGCGTAATAATTAAATAATTAAATAATTAAATTAAATTGTCACTAAAATCATGATATTTGAATATTGAGGATTTGCCAAACAACGGGAATTCCTTTGACCGATTTATTAATTCGAGCGAGAAAATAAATCCATCGAAAAAAATCAATTTATTTAAACTCATTTCAATTATATGAAACTACATACGACCATAATTTGCATGAGTATGTGTGAAAATGAAAATGTTACTGAAATCGATTAATTTGCATTCCGATTATTTGCGAAAGGGCGAGATGGGAAATTATTAGCAATACACTTCATGGGCAAAGGGTTATTAATGAATGAAATAAAGTATGAAAAGTTTGCTAGATATTCTCTAACTAAATACGTAATGTTTATACACATAGTGGTCATGATATATATATATATATATATATATATATATATATATATATATATATATATATATATATATATATGTGAGAAAAAGGTGCGGGCATCGAGCATGCTATGTCAACGATTTCAACATAATCTCCGTATCGTCACACACATAGCGTAAGTCGTCGAGAAACACTTTCTCCCCTGAAAAAATCGACTTGTCTTTCGGGGACTCGCGACTTGAAATTATCAATGCCGAGAACTCATAGCAATGAAGTTGGAAACACTGCAGATTTGAAACGACTCTCCCAGCTTTCGTCCCTAGTAAAAATAAATTAATGTGACAGGAATAGAGAGAATACGAAAAAATGATGTTGGCATAGTTAATTTTTATTAAATCTACGGAGATTATTTTGTTCTCCGCAGCAAAGATGGTTACAGAAAGAGAATGTCCACGTTTTACAATGAAATAAACTTCATATCGATTAACCGTTCGAAAGTTAATCGTTTCGATGAATTTCCGGAGGCGATATGCTATGCAAGGTTATCATGGTTTTTATATTTTGATTTATCATTTACAGAATTTTGTTTCCTGCAATAAAGCTGGATACAGCTGGAAAAAAATATTTTGATTTTATCATTTAAAAATTGTATAACAATTAACCGTCCGAAAGTTGATCGTCTCAAACAAATTCTGAGGGCGGTATGATATTCAAAACTGTCGCGCACTTTTTTTTTCGATAATTTAGAGAATTTTGTTCCCTGCAACAAAATCGGTTATCGGAAAAATAAGTGTCCATTTTATTATAAAAAAAAGTTTCATGATGATAAACCGTCCGCAAGTCGATCATTTTAGTGCATTTCTAGTGCCCATCCGGATTAATGTTCGTCCTTGCGTTTGAATCGTTTTTTTAACACATTGACAGCTATAATCTCAGTTTGTCACCAGAAAATCCGTGAAACGATCGACTTGTGGACGGTTTATGGTCGTAAAACTTTTTTTAAAATTGTAAAATGTACATATCCTTTTTCTACAACAATCATTGCTGCGGGGAACAAAAATCTCCGTAGATTTTATAAAAATGAACTATGCCAACATCATTTTTTTCGTATTTTGTCTATACCAGTCACATTTACTTGTGTTTTTGCTAGAGCCGAGAGCTGGTCGTTTCAAGAGAGTCGTTTCAAATCTGCAACGTTTCAAACTCCAAGTGCAAGTGCAGTGTCGATTTTACACTGAATAAATTCGTCATATATTTTTTGTGTAATTGACATGGTTCAAGGATGAAAATGTAGATCGGACGTTTCGTTGTCATGGATACGATATATTCACACGGAATTGATTCAAGGACTTACCATGAAGTTCTCTTCTATCGCGTACGAATAAAGGAAACTGAGGCTCAACACGAAGGAAACTCATTTTTTGGTTTGTCCATGTGCACTGCGTAACTATTTTTGATGGTGTAAATTTTTTCGAAGTGAAATCTTTAATGGCTAATATATTGAACAGTACAGTTCACACAAATGTCTGTTGTATATAATCAAAACAAATATTTTTAAATCACTTAATAAATTAGGAAAAAAAATCTTAATAAAGAATTATCAAAGAGAGAGGATAATTGATACCTATTTTTCGATTATATTTACGTTCAATTAATTCATCTTTCTTTTATTTGGCATTATTCGTAATTTGCTTCACACAATTCGTATTTGGTTCACGATATTCATCTATCCATAAGAGGTATAAATATTAATATATTTTTGTGAATTCATGCTTGGTGATTTTTTTTTATGTCAAGGATAAGTTCCCGTGCCCGACATGGGCTTATGAATATATTTTCGTTCTCATTCATCCAGACTCTGTCAGCAAAAACTCCTTAACGGTTCGGCTGTCACACATCAGATGTGGATAGATAAAATAATTTATGTTTTCAGCTCAACAGCAAAACGGAGAATGATATTGAATTATACCACTGACTATGACTGACTGACTATGTTATTTTTACGCTATCCAGAGATCATTGTCCTTTCTCATTATTGATGTGTATAGAATCGCATAGAAGGACAATCTGTTCTGCACGACTGGAAGTATATATGGCCTCGGGCACAAACAGCAAATTAAATCAATCGTGCGTTCTCTCAGGACCTCGGTCAGCAGTGTTTGAGTCTTACAAGTATATAAACACATAGCGTGGTATAATTAACGATTGAAAAAACTACGGAAATAATACAAAGAGTTCCTACGAAAAAAATAATCTAATAGGCGAAGAATAAAAAACTGTACTGAAAACCAACAGTAAATGATTTTTTTTGTTTTTTTTTTCAACTACGTTATGATAATCGTACTCGATCTATTTTATATGCTATTACATTATTGGCTTTCGAACGCCAATTAATATTGCCCGAAAAATTAATTCTTCAAGATTCAATAGTAATTTTTTCTCAAGCATTCATTTTCTAATGGTGTCTATAAATTATCAGGGGGAAATCTATTAACGTATAACATCTCAGAAATTCGCGGCTAACGAAAATGTCCCGAGTAAGATGCTAATAAAATTAAATATTAAGGTAAAGAATAAAAACCAACAAAAATAACAAATGGCCTAATGACGAGAGTTGTTGTTTAAAATATTGAAATCCTCTAACACTTAACCATTGATTATTTTACGTGATTCAATTAAGCAAATCATCTCAGTACTCGAATGCTAATTTTTATGATTAATTTTTTTAATTCTTTCGAAAAAGCGTTGAAATAAATATTGAAATAATAAAATAGTGAATGGTCAAGTAACGAAAATTACTTGATTATCGTATTAATTATTATATATTACGTATTCAAATGAGATACTTGTAACGGCATTAGTGACAGGTTTTTTAGACGTGGTACACAGACACTGATGTACTCACCGTTAAATAAGTGGAAAACAGAAGACTTGATGAACGGTACAAACGTGAATGACGCCATAGAGAGTCCAGTTCTCTTTTATAGTCGCTCGGACACTGCTCGTCGTTGTAGTGTGAGCCCACACGTGATTATATCTTTCTATATACATATATATAGTATAATACCTGCGGGTTGGGATATTACCTTCCTTGGGTTTTCTGCTTTTGTCCGTTGAAAATTTCGTCCATCCAAACTGCGTATGTTAAAATTTCGTGAAGAGGCTTTTGACAAACAACAAGTTTGTCAATTACGCAAAGATTTTTCGGCAAATAATTTCTACACTCAGTATAATACACAGTGCAAGCTTATTTCGTGTGTGTGCGTGTGCAAGTTTCAGCATATCGAGAGAAAGACAATTAACGTGTACAGTGTGATGAAACATTTTTCATTACGTAATGGTTTCTATTTGTTAAATAGTCTCCCGTTTTTTTTTTTTTTCATTTCTCATAAATTATCGAAGATTTATCATAAAATACTCAATGAGTGTACCGACGATTTAGGGATTTTATACGAATATATGTTTATTGTACACGTTTTGTACACAATTTTTACACGTTAATTTTTATTCCAGTTTTTAACGTCTTTCATGTATGTAGATGGGACTATTTTTTCTGCCCAGGGTAGAATTTATGGGTACTGGTCGAGCGGCTATTTCGAGTTCTGGGCGATAACTAACAAATCATATTGGCTATTTAAAACTATCGGAACGGAAATAATATTAATAAAAGCAAGAAGGAAGGATGGTCGGTTGAATGTACAATCTTTTTTTTTTGTAACAATACAACGATACAGTTTAAACAGTCATTAATTTAGTTAGTCGAGGTCTAGCGTGTTTCTCGTTACTTTTGTCCTATTTTCAGCATACATAGAGGCTTTTTCAATGGAATAAACGGCTATATTTAAATTTTGATAGACTGTAAAAAATAAATAAATGAGAAAATTGAAAATTGTACAATACTTCCTCATAATTTTCGTGCATTGACAAATTCTCTCCGATGAGAAAGTTGCGTTTGTAACTTTGTCTTCATCATCTATAGAGGAAGCGTTGTCTATGCTCGAAAGCTCCACCGTAGCTCTATAACTTAAAATTTACGAAAATTAGAATGCTGAGTACGAGAAATATTGAAAATTTCATAGATTCTGAACCCTATAACCGATTCTCCTTAGAATCATTACTAAACGAGTATTCGTCCCTTAGTCTATGTGTATAGGCAATTTTAGCTCGATGGCTAAACATTTATGAAAGTTTGAGCGAAGATCGCCTTTATTCGAAAAAGAAAAAAATCCATAAAATGAAACACCTGTCAGGAATAGCAGTTTTACAGTAGCAAACAGGGTAGATTGTGGATCGACTTGTGTGCAAAGTTTCAATTTTGCAGTTCCATAACATGCATACACACACGCACTGACACAGACGCACACACACACACGCATGCATCCGAAAAAAACACACGGAAAAAATTCTAAATATGATTTTTCAACTTTTTGGAATATTTTAAGAACCAAAGAACCATCAAAATCGCGAAAATGTTACTTTGAACAAAAACAAAGCCTTCTCTATGAGTAAGCAGAATTATTAAATTGGCCCGATATATCGAGCATTCGACAGTTGGCAAAAAATCATCAGTTTACTGAAAACTTGTTTCTAGGAATAAAGTTATAGTAAATAGTAATTGATTAATTGGTCCTATCTGTAAATGAATGATTATACGAATACAGAAGAAATATTTACGATAAGGGGAGAATTTTCTTCGTACGATTGAAAATCAAATTTTTGTAATATATTTCAGAGACAGAGACTTTTTATTTGAATTTTGAAAACGAATTCGAGTGATCACGGCGGACCGGGTGCTCTGTAACATTTTAGCACGAACCTCGACAATGGGATGCTCGGTTTTTTATTACCGGCAGTTCGGAGTTTAAATGTTTTCATCCGGTGGACGGAAGTGCATTGAGAATCTTTTTTTCGTTGTTGTCAAAAGAGTCTCATGGTGCTCGTCCAAATTGGTACCTGCCATCATTTAGCTTGTGTGTTTGTGAATCGTATTTAAAAAAAAAACTCTGTCACGCATGGATATTATCGATGATCTGTCTCACCGGAAATTAAATTTAACCACAAAAAAAAATCTATTTTACTATTTTTATTTATCATCATTATTATTGTTGATGTACTACAAATTACTTTCAAATTACTATTTCTTCAATTCCATTTCATTTCCATTTGCTAAATTGAACCTATGATGATTTTTCCAAATTTTGTTTGATCTCCACTCTCAATTACTCTGCGGCATCTTTACGATGATGAAGCTATCAGAGCTATAATGTATCACAAGGTTCGTGCATAATGTATAAATTGCACAATTGCAATTTGCACGAACCTGGTGATCAGAAGCGATAATAGAATGGTTTGTGATAATTGCACAACCTGCAGGTTCTTTCTGAGAAATGCTCATCTTCGTATCAACAAAACGCGAGATAAATTGCTGCTTCGATGAAACTCCACAGCGAGGAGGCAGACAGAAACAGAATTCCTGTTAGCTTGACTCATATATATTGCCGAGTGATGATGCTCGTCCGTACAACATCTATGTCAGCCAGGTCATCAATGAACTGGCGCTCAATGATCGCGCTCACAATTTCCATGTTTTTTCCTGCAAAAAATATTTTAAGCGCGATTTTGCTCTTCGGATCTCACATTTCTTTTAAAGCTTTATATAAGCGATTTTTGTGAGCTGCTTTTTTAAAAAATTTGTACATTGTATTTTTAGTTTTCAGCACAGATGATTAACACGTTTCATTACTTTGGAATTGTACATTTTTTCATTTATCCCACCGTCAATTGAAAGTTAAATATTATATAAAGCAATGTACGACTCCTTATAAACATACCTATGTTTAAATTCTTCATTTGAAACGGTAATTAGCAAATGTATTAGCGAAAAATGTCAAATCTTACTAAATATTTTGGAGAGTTTACCGAACAATTTGTTTATCACTGTCACATTTATTAAAAAAAAAAAAGGAAACTGTAATGATCAAAATATTTTCAACTTTGTGTTAATTCAAAAATGAATTATCGTCAAATACTTGAAACAACGAAATTTTTAAAAATATTTGTTTACTCCAAAAACATTATTAGAACGTAGAGAAATACTCTTAAGGCACGGAAAAAAAAACAATAAATCTCTTAAAAAATACAACGTTTATTTACACAATCAAGCACGAGCTTTTGTACAATAAAAATGTATGTAAATGCATCGTGTGAGGGCAGTTGAATTTTCATGAAAAAAAAAAATACATTTTGGCATTAAAAATATATTTTCTATATTAATCGAAAGATCATTGATCACAAGGCACGTCTCGGTCGACGAACTTGCGACATCGAGAGCAACGGTCAGGCACGATTTCTCATTTGTTCTTTTATTCTCGAATAGCGCGGACATTTCTGATACTGAGAATCTCTAATGATGGTTGTACAGACCATCGTAATTATCGTCTAATTCGTCAGCTACGATATGGGCTACGTCACAAATCGTGTGACATAAACATGTAATATGTGTAAAAATACAAGTATAATAAATAAAATAAAACAAATAAACGGGGAATGATTGCAGTACTTGAACTATTTATAATAGTTTTTTTGTTAATTCTAGATCGATTTTTTCAGGATCGTATCGCTCAATTTTGCACTTTTTTGCTGCTTTCCGTTGCACACTTTCCTCTCAGAGAGCCGCCTCAGCTTCGACTTCTTTTATTTTTTTATTATTTTTCACCTTCCTGAAATGAGAAAAATCGAACTTATTAATTTCTTTGTATGAACTGGAAATGAAATTCTCTATCGCTTAATTATTCCGACAAATATACATATGTAGTGGATCCTCCGATTATTTTTTTATACCCTTTAGTTTAGCTCACATTCGTTTATGTTCTCAATAATTACAATCGGTTTTCTTAAACTTTCATGACTTTTTGATAATTTTTATTAATTCTCTATGAATTTTGTCGAGTTTTCTTAAAATTCATTAATTTTCACTGTGCTTTTTTGTATAAAAATGACTGCACGACACTTACTTGCCAAAGTCTTCACCATCCTGTAGTGTCTCAGGTAGTTTACAGCCAGTTGTCTCCGGTAAAAGGAAACACAATCCAGCACCAATGAGCGGGAAAATTCCAAATATGAACGGTGGAAGCCAGAATTTAATCAGTCCCTGAAAGAATTTTTTTAGTTTAAATATTGATTGATAATTGATTGATTGATTCATTTATTTATTTAGTTATTCATTCATTTAGTTATTTATTTATTTATTTACCAACGAAACGACAAACGGGGCCACCATCGATCCTATTCTCGCGCACATGCTACTCGTACCAACTCCAATATTTCTCACGACAGTTGGAAAGAGCTCACCGGAGAATAGATAAGCCGTTGTGAAAGACACTGACATTCCAACAATGCCAAAACATGCAAAAATTAATCTCAGCCATGTGGTATCTGCGAGGAAAAATCATCAATGTTAGAACTTTTCGTATTAAAATAGTAAGATAATGGTATATTCATAAAATGTGGTCTTTTCATGATTGTTTTTTCGTACTTTGTGAAACAACGATGAGCAGAAGCGCGGCAATGCCCGCAACACTATTGCTGACTATTAGAGTGACCCTTCTGCCCAACGTATTCATCGCCCACCAAGAGACAAAGTTGCCCGGTATCTGTATGGCACCGGAAACGGCAAAGTTCAGGAATATATTGCCCCCAACTTGACCTATGTACTGGGTCATTCCGAACAGTCCCATACCGCACACAATCCAATTGAAAAATATAGCCAGTGACTTTGTCCTCATATTCGGAGTTCTCACAAGATCGAGGAACGACGCTTGATGATCTGAGGCTGTACGTTTTGAATTCTGCAGAAAAATCAGGAATTGATTCTTCATACTTGCATCGAGAAGAATAGATTTATTTGATTTTTATTTTTTGCTTTTTTTTTCAATGAAAAATAATTTAAGCAATGAAATATACTTGCATTTAGTGAACTTTTTTAATGTAATGATTATTTAATTTAAAACTTGAAGAAATTGTTTATTAATTAATTCAAAAACAATTTTATATCACTTGAAGGATTCTAATGTGAATAATACAAATACCTTTTTCCAGTATCGTAATGATATAATATTTTTTATTTTTGGAAAATCATTCATAGGGATTGGCTGTAATTTGAAAATGAAAAATCTGTGCATTGTTTCGTCCTTATATTGAATAATTAAATAATTATTTAATCAACTGTAACTTTGCCGAACGTAAAAATGTTTTTCTATTTTTATTAATGTAGCACATTTTTTATTTTGTCAATAAAATTTCGTACCTGATGAAGACAATGCTTTCTGACCATGTCCGGTATGTCTTTACCCTCGATTCTATTGCATTTAGCTGCTCTCTGGAGTATTCGACAAGCGGTCCTCTGTCTGCCGACGGCGAGCAACCATCTTGGTGATTCGGGCACGATCCACCAGTAACTCAGTAGAATTATAGACGGCAATGTGATCGCTAATTGAAGATGTTGCCAGTGAGGAAATAAATAGGCCAATCCAGCGAGTGACATGTGTCCAAGACTGAACGGTATCTGATACAATACCGTGATTGCAGCTCGCCACTTAGTTCCAACGATTTCCATGCCTGAAATTGAATATGATGTCAAATCGCTTAATCAATGCAGGCACGTAATTAATAATATATATTTGTGATAATTTTCTTCTAAAATTACGAGTTCATCATATTTTAGTATTATTTCAACCCAAACATATGGAATTCAATTCACATACGGTTACGAAATTTTTTGCCACAAAAATAATTCTAATTGTGTATAATGTATTTCTTTGATTTCAATGTTTTAATTTAAATAATCATAACAAACGGGAAATAACTTACAGATGACGTAACTGGTGACCATCGTACCACCGGTTGCTAGTGCACTGATTAGTTTTAGACAAAGTAAAGCTGTATACCATGGAACTATGGCACAACCGATTCCCGATACCAATTGCAGTACCACCGAAATCATTAGAGGAATTTTTCTCCCATACCTGAAATACGTTAAATCAGAGTATGAATATTATTAGTTCGATTCAGAGAGTAATTATTTAATTTTCAATTCAATACAAACCAAATCATATTATTATTATTATTATTTTGTAAAAACAAATTTAGAACCAGAATTGTTCAGTATAAGGAGAATAACATTTTTACAAGAAAATCGAGAAAGTCACAAAATTTTTTTCGGACTTCTACTGTTATAATAACGAACCTGTCAGCCAAGCTACCGAATATCACGTTTCCCAAAAGAATACCAAACATCAATATGGATTGTTGAACATTCGCATAATGTGATCGATCGCATACCAAATTCCACTGTAATTCGTTGAAACAAAAATTATGCTAAAGTAAATTGTTTGAAAAAATGATAAAAAAGATTGGAGTTTCTAGCAAAATCATCGATAAATTTACCTGCGATATCGTTGTTTCGGGAAATATGCTTCTGTCGAATTCCCATTCCGTACATGCCGTATGAGTACCATTTAGACTAACGATACATTGATCTTTTGCCAATGATCTTGCTGGACTCGTACAATTGTACTGTTGTCCAAGAGGAGCGGTGAATACAATCGCTAGCTGATGCCAAGCAACCGGAAATTTTATGAGGGAAATAGCGAGACAGACGAGAATTTGCCATCTGCCAAGGGCGCCCATCGCCTCCTGGACCGCGTCGATTTCCTCATTACTCTCGGCCGATTCAGGATCTTTTTCATTTGCAACATTTTTGCCGTTCAGTTCAGCTAAAACTAAATAATTTGTTTCTCGATTAAAATAACATGAATAACGATTTGAATTAACAGACATTAATAAAAGATGAAATCGTATCAATTGGAATTGAACAAAATTTGATTGATTTCTATAAATCTCTTTTTATGAATGTAAAACGAGAGTAACATTTATTTTAATGTAGGAAACATCGATTACGTTACTCGCATGCTAATATTTTAATTAACGTGAGGCAAATTTTTGTTAGATCGCAAAATAACCTTGACGGATGTATTTAAATTCAAACGCGAAGGTACAAAGTTCGCTCTTGATGAACGACGAAAAAAAAATCTTCCACCGCGGTTTACAATAGCCAACGGAATCATCGTTTATTGTCGTCAATAACAGCGCGTCATTCAGCGAGACTCAGATCCTCATATCGTTTAATGACGTTTGTATAACATTAATGAATTTTTATACGTAACATTACGAAGTCTCGCTTCATCGATAAGTGTCACAAACATGAACTGACAAATCGCGTTAAAAATTTAAATTCTCTCATATCAGCTCCTCCTAAGTTTCCTATTTGATGACGATACTTCTTGTTATTTTCAACAATTATATAATAAACCAGTGACAATAATCAACCATTCTCACGTGTGATTATTCTTATTTATTATAATTGATTCAACAAAACAACGTCAAGTATATAGAGCGACGGATGTGCGATGTGCGTGCCACTACTCGGATGGATGACCGTCTAGTCACATTAAAACGGTGGAAGGAAATTTATGTTGCAGGAGTTTTATTCTTGGAGTTTATTCTTGGTGTAGGAACATCGCCCCCTGTTGAAAGCGCCGACGTTAATCGGCACAGGTTTTCCGCATTTTTTCTGTATATTTTCGTGCGAAAATACACAGAAGCGGTACATTAGTTGGGCTCACGTCAGCTGCGAATGCAATAAGGGATATTTATTAATGGAAATGTAAAGGAACTTTGTTCGTAAAAGGCAAAGAACGTCATACGGATGGAACAAACATAGAAAAAAATGATACATCATCGTATCGGTTTTCTTTTTACATAATTTCCCATTTCTATTTCTACTTTAAATATTACCGTTTTCTCTTCTCCACCCCCATTATATTTTATATTTTATTATATTTTAATGAGAAATATCATTACGTAGCCCAAACGCGATCTGTCATTTCGCTAATTTCAGAAAATATATCAGCGTCAACAATTCGTTGAATAATAATTTGTTATTTAACGAAGGACAACTTCGGTACTTTTCGTATAATAAAGAAAGCAAGTGTTTGTCAAACGACTATTCATGCTTACTCGCACCGTTTACAACGTTAGAAAGTTAATAAAGCATTCGTGTCACGCTGGTAAAGCTCTGCTGTGGGATTTACCCAACTGGTGCTCTATCACGTTTTACTCTCACAATTTGATCGAACGAACAATCTCGCGAAGCAGACGAGAAAATCAACGCATAATTAATTCTTGCTGCTGCATGTACACGAGGTATTCCGCGTCAAGCCGACCAGTGCCTGACTTTAATCATGTCCGGTGTCTGTTATGATTTTTCATATTTACTATCGTTCCAACTGTAGAAAATCATTTGGAGTTTGTAAATATATATTTTTTTTAATCAATTTATTATTTTATTAGAGATTAAGATTTTTTTAATCACTGACAATTCGAAAAAAATTATACATTGACATTTGTATACGTATAGAATATACGGAGATCTTTGCAGAGGGCTTGATTGATTTCATTGATCCCGTTAATTCGTTCGAGCAGGCAGGATGCAGCTAAACACACGAGTATGTTGTTAAATGTCCTGTGCAATTGCCACAAGATGATCGTTAACTTTCTCAATGAAATGAGACGTAATGACCGTTCTTGAAGAAGGTCGAGACAATCTGCCAATTAAAAATATTGCGTCGTTGTCCCCTTTTTCAGAGACTCTTGTTAGACCCCCATATGTTGGCAGCATTTTGTTTTAATAGAACGCGCAGATACATCACCAGCAGTAGAAGAATCATTTAGCAGGATCATAAAATCGTAGTATATTTTATTCTGAGAAACGCCCCATCGCGTTGTTTTTACCTAGGATACGAATACCGTCGTCTATATATGCACCTTTAACTTTTGTTTTAATCACTTGGCGTTAAGGCACTTCTGCGTCTTTTTATGTGGATGTAATATACTGGCGGGTTATTGCTAATTGGAAGCTGGTCAATCTCGACAAAAACAATATTTTCGAAAATGAAAAATGTGAAAATTTTAATGAAATACAGTGCATTTTCGGATGGAGTTTCTGTCTTCCACGTTGTAGGGCGGACGGCCAATGATATATTTCGTTGCCTCGTAGTGGAAGTTTTCTTTTCTCTTTTTTGTTCAGTGCTATTATATGTAGTGTATAAACTATAGTGTAGTTGAACTATGAAATTAAACGAAATTTGTGTAAATCGATAAGCACATACTGAATAATGGGTGTGAGGACTTTGATCTCCCGACTTATCGGGGTGGAGAGACGGAACGGATTTTTCTTCGACGGGCCAGACAGTTCAAGGACCGTGTCTGCGCAATTCTTTATCGTTTCTCTTTGAATAATGGAATATATGTCGATGACGAGTCGTACATTATATATTTTTTTTTTGTATACAGTGTGTGAGCTTTATTGGTCTCATATCAAGTCACATTGAAGCTTTGGAATTACGTGAACCTCGGCTAAGTCGACATTGTCGATCGATATTTGCAACTCAACCAACAAGGTAAGATAAATTAACGAAATCAAGGTCCTCGACGTAGACCGGAGAAATTTAAGATTTATAGTTTACAGTTGAAAAAAAATAATCATTATTTGTAAAAAAAATTATAATTACGATTTTTGTTTACATTATAATATCTCAAGAAATCAGCTCATTTTGTTCGTGGGGTGCTTTTCAAATCTACGTTTTGTACAACTTTCAAGTATATTTATTTTTTTGTTAATGGTGTCCAAAGGAGCTACGTTAGTGGAAAAGTTCGTGAACCCACGTTTGAACTCTGCGATAATCGAATTGCGAAATGACGAACGAGAGTGGTAACAAACCGGTGGGTGTGAGCGAACGGCCGGTGAAGGAAAAAGAGTGCCAGCTCTCTTGTTAAACATGAATATGACGAGAGACAATGAGGAGAGAGAATTCAAGAATGGCAATCGAGTTGAATTAATCTGTTTACTATCGAAATCTCTCTGCCGACGCCCGGCCACGGTCACTTCAACATTAATTCGCGCGGGGGACGAAGTAGCGTCAGCGTGACGTAATAATCGGGGATTCTCGCGAGTTCGCGAGAGTTGCCCAACTCTTGCTGTACAAGGAATTATATAGCATAGTGGGTGTGCGGCTTGTCCGAGCGATTTGATTGGTTCGCCAAGACATAGTGAGATATATATATATATATATATATATATATATATATATATATATATATATGACTGCGGGTGGGCTCTCTCTATTACCCGGAAGTTCCCATCGTGATGATTGTCTGTTATCGAGCAACGAGCCTCAGCTAACGACCACTCGCGTTTGATTCGAGTTATCATCGTAATCGCATTATTTACAAAATTGTAACTAAATCGCATGATGCGTGTCAGAATAGTAGAACATACGTTTGGGGCGTCAAAATCAAATTACCCCACATGTAATTATGTCATTGCCATGCACTTTATGCCAGCATTTCAATTAAAAAAGCCTCGCGAAACATTTGTACCATGCAAAATTTTAGGAAAATTCAATTAAACAAAATAATTAATATACATTTATATGCTATTTCGATATTACATGAAATCATTTATATTTTAATGATATAATTTTCAATTCGATCGTTGAATTTATACTTTTTAAATTTATGTACAATGTGACTAATTTGACATATACATATAGGCATATACATAGATTAAAAATTACAAAAAGTTTTCCATACTTTGGCGTACGAAACGTTTTACGAAGCACAAGGTCGAGGCCTTCCCGACACGTACGGATAACGGCGCAACGATCTTTTTGATGCGTTATAAATAGGTGGCTTTATGAACTGATTAATCTTCATTTCTCACACTCCAGAGTCCAAAGACGCTACGAGTGCGACCGCATGTATATGTTCATCGCGATATGTATCAAAATTCAAGGATGATGAAAAGGTAGACAAGACCAGATAATATGAAAATTAACCACAACGAAGAACTGTAAATGGGGAAGGGGGATTAAAAAAACCGTCTAAAATTCCATTACGTCATAATAGCCTTGATCAGTGACAAAGTTTGCGTTGACTGGCGGCTTTCTCAAATAAAAATCATATTTTTCGACACTCGTTCCATGTCGTTCAAGTGCTTAACGATTATAAATGATTCATTTGCCTAACATTGAGAAATAATAAAAAGGGATCCAGCTGCGAAATCATAAAAATTTAGAATACATCCATTTTCGCATGGACTATAAAAGTGGTATTAGTAATGCGTATTTGAATAAAAATGATCATATCTTTTGAGCAATTAAATGAAGATGGATTTTACGCCTCACGGATTTACTTGGATGGTATAATCAGTGATAGCGAGAAACGCTTATAAAATTGATGTAAAAAAATTATTTTATTTCAGGTAAATTAATCTTGTTTTGTCGTTGCATTCGCGAATTCTAAAGGGATCAAATATTTGCGAAATAAAAGTAATTGACATCAATATCGTTAATGATCGTTACTAAATCACAATGGCCGAATTGTGTGGCGCGTTACCACGCAATTGTAATTCATATTGCGTACAAGAAACACGCACACATATATATTGAAATGTTGGACGTCACGTCGAGCGAAAAGGCGCCAGTCGTCCATGAATCTTGCGCGTTCTCTAGTGGCGTTCTGGTTCGCTCCAGTTCTCCAGCTGAGAATATATATATATCGAATCGAATGATCGTCGATCGGTTTTCAACTGCCTTTCAACGGGAACTTACAATCCACTATTCCGCGCATAAACGCGATAATTCAACACAGGGACAGAGAGTCGCTGCGATACTTCTAACCCTCTGTACATGAGCCATTCCAAGCCACTTCAAGCATTCAGAAAAATTCTTCATCTCAAAAATGTTCTAAAAATGCAATGACCATACGATGACAGCAGTTTTGCATTGTTTCAAATTTATATAATCTTACTTTTTTCATATATATATATGTGATATCAAAAGAAAATAATAAAAAGTAGAAAATGGTAGAAAAAAAAAAATAGATGATAGACATTTGTCCTCATTTTGATAATCCATTTTGTGGTTTATTTCTTCGTAAAAATCATTTGAGTGCATTGAAGAAAATAAGAAAATCTCTTGTAGTGCATAAAAAACTGCAGATTGTTTTTTTTATGTTAATCTGCAGCTTTCCTGAGATACGACTCATTGAATAAAATAGTACGACCATTTAGTTATCTACAGCAGAGTGGCTTTGAAACTATTTAAATATGTTGTAATGATATCACTGGAATTTTCGCTTTTTTTTATTTATTGAAGCTGCAAAGTCGAACTCGATGACGCTCGGTTGATTGTCGCGTCACACGCTGATAATATATGATAATCAGCAATATATACAACCAATATATGTTGTACAAGACGATCATATATTATGCAAAATGTATTGAGTCGTCATTTCATTCGGATCGATTACAAATACGAACTGAAAACCATGTTTCTGTCAACAGATCTCAAGATCAGTCTAACTCATTTCTATTATCACGGTTTTGTGTCCCATGCTTGTATGTATGCAGATTGTACACTATATATTTATCGCGATGTTGTGTCAGTCGGACTTTGAAATATATTACTGTCCTATCGGCACACATTGGTAAATCTAGACTCTGGACAAAACGCTTCTGCATCGAGATGAAAAATGAAAATATTTATGAGATAAATTTCAAACGCGCGATGACGTGCGTTGACATTCTTGAGATACGGTGGAAATCAAAATACAAAATATGTATTGCGGAGAATGTACATAATTCGCCTTTCGACATTTTAATATGGGGACCGGCGTACTCGAGAGAAGAAAGAAATTATTGGGAAATATATATATGTAGATATATATATCTATATATATATATATATATATATCCATATATCCATATATCTATGTACATCGCGAGTTGATCGATGCACGTAATGAGAATAAACCTTGGGACATTCGAGAACGGCACACAACCTTCGTACACCAAACTGCATTTCCTTCTCTGGAAAAACTTTTTGTGGCTAAAGGTCGGCGTGTATTTCATCACTCTTGTGAAACAATAAAAAACGCATTTGTGGTCATTGAGTCCTCGATCGATCATCCGGTTAGACTTGACTTCGTGTGCAAATTATTATTTTTTAAACAAATAAACACCCGTTATCGATAAATCTTTAGAAAATTATCGATATCCATGAAATCCTGTAGAAATATTGCTGCTTCAACTACGCGTCAGATTAAATTTTTTTTTTTTTGAGATTTAGTTCAATCCTTTTTCGAAATGTTTTGTTACGATAATAAAAACGATAAAAAATAATCATAAGTCAATGATTGAAATGATACTTATTTGTGAGAAAAAAAAAATCAACGTTTGATGACTTTGTAAATTTGACGTTAACATACCACATCCATTGATTTGCGAATTCTTCATATCACCGCCTGGTACTTTAGGTCAACTATTCCCTCTTCGAACTTGGAAAACAAATTCTCTTCTCTCGTCACTCTATAATACAAAGTCTGGAACACACGAATACGATATAACGCATGAGTTACACTATATACAAATAACGTTGCAATGAGAATAGGTGGAAACACGAAATCTTTAACTATTTTACGGACGTGTACGACGAATGATGCCAAACTTGAAAATATGGGTGAGTATAATTTTTTTTCGAATTGAACTAATATAGGTATATTTCTCCTCTATCAAGGTGAATTAAAAAAATTGTTCAGCTGTTTTCAGTTCGATAAGACCGCTCTATTGTAGATTGTACATACGTACAGTCTGCGTCTGATAGGGATATGTGTGTGTATATATATATATATATATGTATATGTATATATATATATATATATATATATATACGTATATAGGTGTGCCCGAAAAAGGTACCATAAATTGTGTACAAAGCTTTGATGATTGACGGTGATTGTCATTGACCAATTATTCAACGGCTGGGCCTTATCGATCTATAGAATAGATCCAAATAGGATCTATTAATTTATGTATCCGTCAAAGTAACATGAAGATAAACACTTCGTTTCTCGCTGATTAGACCCATTCCTTATTCTGCATAATCCCATTGTATGTCAAGAATTAATCGAATTTTTTAATAAGACAGAAGATCGCGCGAATTCATAGACTCCGTCCCAGTATATACAAGATATACAGCTAGAGCATATTCAGTAACAATGTTCTTCATTTTTCTTTCATTTTCGATATCTCTCTTGGTCTCCCGGGATATCCGGATGTATCAGTTTTTGTTATAGCGATACACTTGAATTTGAATACATACATAAACTTTTGTGCGTTTCGCAATAATAGAAAGAAAAAAGTTGTTGTTTCCACTCATCATTTCACGAGATTTTAATGCGGGAAATAACCAGGATATTTTATCTTTACTGTGAAGGAAAATGTCGAATGCGATTCTATATATGTAATATTCCCAGTTATATAGGCAATTCTGCGAAACGATTGAGATACATAATTTAGACGCAGCGGAATCCCAGCGTGCGTTTTTGTGCGTCGGTTATTTACATTCTGCATGCTGTTTGCAAATATTTTATCCGGGAATGTTATGTGGATAATAGATATACATCGACAAATCGTTTTCTATATATAAATTTTACTTTTTCGTCCTGGTAAACTCGTAAATTGTTACGCGACACCAAAATCATATTATGCTCATGCGGTCGAGTTATTTGTATGTAATCTTTTTGTGCATACATACATATTATATGTATATATATATATATATATATATATATATATATATATATATATATATATGAATGCTGTCGAACTGCAATCATTACTATCTCTCGGATCTGTCTTTCTACAAGCATGGATCATTATTATCATCGTACCACCTAATTACAAATAAGTGCAGGTCCAGCAGACCATGATCCAGACTCTCCCATTAACTGGTGCTTGGCGTTATATAGTTATGTATTTTTATATCGCGTGGTTATACGCGAGCAATCGAAGTCAGCGATCCCCGAGAGCCGTGCCGCGCCACTTGCGATCGTGCAAACCTCGTGCAACCGCGGCCGAGACGTTTTTTGCAGACACTGGCGCATTCATTAACAAGAGAGACGGGGGCTCGTCGAGGGTCTCACACGGGGCCACCGGCGCATTTATATGCGGCATCTGCAGCAAAACGCCGACATATATATATATAATGTTACGACTGGGGGCTCGACAAGTTGTTATAAATGAAGTGCGTACCGTAGGCTACTTTTCTTTTTATTGCTGCTTGTATATCCATGATTTTCCCGCGAATTTTCTTCTTCGTGAACAAATGCCCTTCATGGTAAAACATTAAATGTACCGAACCGTTTTTTTCCGCCATCACATTCTCTCTTTATCTCCATCCGTCGTTTTTTCAGCCGTTTGGGTTTCACAATTTTTTCGGAATATAATTATACGGAATGTGAAATAAATTATATTCGAGTGAAGTTTTAATGTGCTTCTCGGTTGTTTGATGCAATAACAGAGTTTTAGGAAGACCAAGTTTCGAAAAGGAGAAATTTATGCAAAACGATCACTCGATGGACGTATTCAGCTTCGAATGAATATTCGTATGAACATTCATCATTTTTATGAATTCGTTATTCGTGTTATCATCCAACATTATACGAATGAAGAATTGACATCATTTGTCAAAAACCGAATGCAAGGAATAACAAAAAAATTGGGGCATTTTCATGAGTGATGATTTTTGTTTATCAATTACGTGGCGAATTAATAACTAATGAATTTTCGATTCAGTTAGAAATAATTATTGGCTGTCGATAGATTTGTAGAATCTAATATTAGAGAACGAACAACTGCCCAATTTTCATTCAATACATATACCCCCTTGTAGATTACGACATTGCGTGTCTAATATTAGAACATACTGGTCGTTTATACCAGCGTGAGGATACATAAATTGAACGTCGATATATCAGCTTATTAATCAGTGTGTCGTCGACCTGCTTTTTTTTTCCTCAAGAAATGGTGATAATTTTTTTGTCTTCTTTAGATATCATAGCTCGGCACACGCTCAAGTTATTAAGTCGCTTCCCACACTTAATTTTTTATTATAAGAGAGGCAAATTGGGTGAACAAAATAGGGGAATGGAAGATACATCATAACACGATGGAAATTCTCCTTTAATCGGATTTTCGAATAGACGTAGTCACTATAGACGTAGACTCTACATCGAGCTGTACCAAGTTCGGTTGACGATAAGCGCGACTCGCACTTCGTCTACATTATATATGTATAATACATGGAAAATTTTACTTCAACTTGATCAACGTTTAATCCTTACACTCTGGACATTTGCTACATTATGTTTAGTGTAGTCTCCTATGTGAATGAAATGTACTCTTTTTTTTTAGAAATTATTTTTGCTCAGCTTTTCAGAGTGATAATATAGATTGCTTCTTAGACCTCAAGGACCACAAAAAAAAAAAATAAAGCCCTGTTTCATTGCGACAAAAATTCTTATTAGCCCATATTACACCAATTTTTTTGAATTCCGCTGTCTCACGATCTTTTAAGAAATGAAATCTTTCCTCACATCTATTTTTGTATTTTTGTATCTAGTGAGTCACTCAAATCGATAGAAAAGCTGTCTGAAATTTTTGGTCACTGAAATCCCCGAACAAGGAATAATTTTATAAAACCAGCCACCCACGGTCAGGCTGGATCGAAATCAACGTTACATTTTTGGTTATAAAAAAAGTTCACATATATTTTGACAAATAGATTTTTATACTTTGATAGTTGAGAATTTTTTTTCTAATAGCAATGAAAAATGTATGTAGTGTATCTACATGAAAGTACAAGATTTCATGACCACTGCTTCGACCTGATAATGTTTTTCGATACGATTCATAATTTATGGAATATCGACTTCTCACATTTGATCGTGATCAAAGGCTCAACAATTTATAACTCTGGAATAACTTGAAGGAAACATTTTTTTTAAGTTAAATGAAGGCTTAATATATTATGAATAATGGACCAAACGCGAGAGTATCAGGGTCGGCTGTTGGCCAAGAAAAAATTGAGGAGATGGAATGCCCTATAGAAATATCTAGCTGCTGCGCTTTGATATCACAGAAGCTTATATTATTTACTATTCTGGCGTCACCATAAGTCATTTGAAATCGTAACATTAGACTCTGAACGCAGAAAAAATAATTTATTTAAAAACCAAAAAAAAATGCGAACCAGTTCACGTCACTTAATACAATTTCCATTCGAACGTTCCCAGATTCAATGTCGCTGTTATAATGATGCTCGACAGAGCGTAATGATTATCATTATTTACACCAGTACATGTGTGTCCTGAGTCCTAATAATTATTTTTGTATCGTATGGATTTCCGCGAATAAATAAAATTTAAAAGAAAATGTTACAAGGGATTGAGAAATTTTATGATTCGTTAAAACCAAAAAAACGTGCCACTCTTCATTTGATGAAGATGCCGCATTCTCGCGCGGGCATAATAAAAGCAAACACCAGAATTTACCTTATCTCGTTTTAGCGATAATGACGAGTAGTCAGCGTTTGCCAACTGTCGCGCCGTATCGGTTATAAACGAGCACGTATTTTTTGTGCTCTTTACAACTTTTTTTTTTTTTTTTTTTTTAATGTCAGTTGGTCTTGAGAAACGAGTATTGTGGACTGGCATTCGTTATCGCATTGTTGAAATAAATTGATATATGTCATCATAATTATCATTAGCCGATTTAAATCGGGTCAACAAATGGACCCGTGAACTTGTTTCGTCAAAATCGCTCGTTTATATCTTGGGCTTTAGACGCATCTGCCAAGACGGCACGTGGCAACTTAATTGTACAGTGTTCATCTGTAGTCAGGCAGGTGCTTCAATTTGGAATTTGAGCCTTGTTAAGGTTCTTACCTTGACGAGCTCCCCACTCATTACTTCTCTTGTTTGGGCCACAATTCTTTTTGTTTAAAATTTTAAAGCAACCACAAATTTCAGGACTACCTAGTATTTTTCCTGCCAATAAATATTTCCAGTTTATGTGAATTACCCCAAACATTCATATAATTTTATAGGTAGGGCAACGAGATTATGATCTTTAGATATCTTGATCGGGGTAAAATCGAATAAAAATGATTTTCAACTTTTTGCAAATTACATGATTTCAAAATTCTGTCGCATCTTTTCATGCGTGTGAAATACGCTGATATACTGCATCTCAATATGTAAAATTTCAAGATCAGCTGATCATACAACATAGACATTATAAGATATCCACGTGCACACGTATAAAAAATATACGCACACATTGTGATCGTGGCACTCACAGCCATGTCAAGGTTTCCCGCCTGTGACACTGCTAAATCTCATGTGTTTATGAATGCGTGGGCGAAAGTGTGCGTATAAGCCACGTGTGTGGCCTCTATAATGATCGTAGATAGACAGAGAAAGAGAGAAAGACGATCTATATAGCGACGCCAGCAAAAATTGAGCTAGCGCGCGAGATCACAAAACACACGTTATAGTTTCTATTATACGCTGTTGCTCTCTTGCTAAAGAAAGTGTTTGCTAAAGAAACGGGTATGTATGCGTTAAAACGACGAACGTGTCGGTCACGTGAAATTTTTGCATATTTCTAAACTGGCAATGTGATGTTGAGAGGGAATCACTATGTGGATTGTCTCGTGAATAATAATTTAATTATTATCATTATTATCATTATTATTTTTATTATTATTATCGCTTCAAAATGGATCGAACTGACTCGACATGAATTTATCAATTGAATATTCCCGGAAATCGACGCATACTGGAATATCAATATATGGGTGAAGGAAATGCCCGCGTCGATCAATCTTGTCGTCGATCGTAGCCTGCGACGACAGGGACTTTTTCAATTATACGTGTGGCATTGGGGTTTATGTATACATATGAGAACGTTTGTACGCATATCGTACATGAGAGCCCGTCAACGTACGTTGGATTGATGAGATTATTTGGTATTCGAGGCTCTGATGACGAATCGACAAGTGATGGCATTGGGAGAAATTGCAAAACAACAACGTTAATGTGATTAACTCGAAATTAGTTAATAGTCGAACTGGCCTAATTGAACGTCATATATAACTAGAACTCGTTGCGAATGGAAATTGTCATGTACATTAAACGGATCAATTATGATGAAAAATTATTTGCGTATACAACGAGAAGAGAGAGAGGGAGAATGAAAGGAAATATTTTACATCGGGGTCACAAAACTGATAATTTATTCACTTTCAATTTTTTGTTGCTTCGTCTCAGTCTTTGGAATATATTTTATGCAGTTTTCACACCGATTTGTTCATTTTGGCAAATGAAAATTGTCTAAAAATAACTTTTCACATTTCATGCGATCTTACCAATTGAATTGAGTAATAGTGAGTCTCGTTATTTTTTTTTTTGTTTTTACTTGACGCAAGCTTTGTTTAATCAAACGTTAATGTTAATATAATTAATTTTTCTTGGATAGAAGTAATATTAGCAGAGATTCAACGATTTTATTTATTTATCGGGAACTGTATTTGGAATAAATTTTGGTGATGATGTCTATCGTTTTTTTTTTGCTTACTCGGCAATGATTTTGAATTTTTTCTTTGATCCCGTCTCTCCACTTCCGGATCACGAAGCTTGTGGCTTGCGGAAGTCGGCAGCCTCGCGGTGGCGGCTCGACCCACGCGCGTCGATCTTCGTGCTTGCAGCCGATCCTTCGCGCAGCGTCTTTCTGCTCGTCCAGCGGGTCATGTAAAAAGGTCCCACTTTTCTCGAGCTTCCAATGTAGCAAAAAGCCTCTCCGATTGTTTCACTCGTCGTTTGATCGCCGAAAGTTATAATGATCGTCGCCTCGTAAGATCGATATCCGTCGTTGTAACGTCCCTCTTGACCATCAACAGAATATTGAACAATTTCGTTCACTTCATGAGAAATAAGACTGTTGCACAAAATATCGCAGAACGATGCTAACTTCTATCGTTTTGAACGAAGACTAATTTAGTCGACAAAGTTTCACTTTCCTCAATATTTAAAAATATTGAAAAACTAGTTATTTTTCTTCAGTTTTATTTTATCAAACACAACGAGATGATATTATCGGGTATACGGATTTTATCACAAGTTCTGGCAATCACTTAGGATTATTTTATACTTAATATTTTGAATTTGCTGGTATATTTGTTTCTTAGGGCAAATCGTTGGTTATCTATAATGAAAATATTGGCTTTGAACGTCGCGAGCTTTCGCCAATTTTGCAAAGCTCAAGTGTTAAGGAAAACGGGGGAAATGTTTGCTGGCGTGAGCGTCGCGTGTTCGTAACTGTGGTGCTGTTCTGCTGCTGTTACTGTTGCTGGTGACCGTTCGGCTCGACAGACATAAAACCTCGTCTTGCAATGCGTTCTCCGTTCAAGCGACAGGCGTTAAAGAGGAGAAGGCAAGTGCTGTCCGTGGTGGAGGCGTCGGAGGAGGACCTTACGCAATCTCGCCGCTAGTAGTGGTGGTGGTGGTGGTGGAATTTTGCTAAAGAAATATAGAACTCAGCCAAGACTTGGGTGGTGGATTGGCCGAATACGCGATATCGTCCATATAGATCGTGAACGCAAATTTTCAGTAAATTACGATCTTTCCTAAACCTATCGAAAAAAATAATTATAATAAACGTACGATTTTTGAGCGTGCTTTCACCCCTATATATAACTGAATATAAACTAAGTTAGATTGACTGAATTTTCGATCTGGAAGCGTTGAAATAAATATTTGCAAAGTAACGTTTCTTTGTTAATTTAACAGATACTTTATAAAGTTGACGAATCCAAAATATTTCGTTAACTAACGAACGCCAAAAAGGCACATAAGCGATAGATAGGCACACTAATACCTTCAGGCCATCGATATGGTTGTTGGCATCAAAGATTTCGTTACATTAATTAATTGTCATTCCTGTCGATGAAAAAGTCGGTAATAAAATCGAAAAGTTTGACTATAATGGAAATCGACTATGAATATTGAGAAATGTATTTTATTAACTAGAGATTTTTTCAAATTTCTCACGAAAATTAAGACTCAAGGAAACATGAGAATATGCCAAGAGGCGCTAAAAGGCGTTGAAGGACTTTTAGTTTCTCGCTTATATTATTGACTACACCGTGATCAGACAACGTCGACGTTGTCGTTTTCGATGGAAAATCGAACAAGGATCGTTCGGGGCGAGGCATATAGACAGAGCGAGAGAGAGAGAGAGAGAGCGAGGGGGGGGGGCTCGTTCCAAGGCGGACTCCTCTCAAACGATTTATTAAAATGTCGTTTACCGGTCACTTGTATTGCTTTGAGATTTCTCACTTTGCTATTTTTTCTGACAAACTTTATGGACAACTAGAGAGAAACCGGTATGCAATAAATGATAAATTATACGTAATGTACCGCTTTGTTTAGGGAAATTATATTACACCAACAACACATCTTAATCATAGATATCAACGTGAATATTTTCTCGGCATTATAAAATGATAAAATCACCCAAGTGCGTTCAAGGCGTTTTGCGAATTGTTTATCCGACGCGCGCATAATAATTATTCCACGTGTATCGTGATGCATACTGTCGCGCGACACTCTTCTAGCTAAGTGGCTTAATTGTAACAAATTTGTCGAGGAAGCATATGACTTATGGTGAATGACGTGTCACGTATAAATATATATATATATATATATGTGTACATGTACATGTTTGTACAAAAATACCCCGTTGTAAATTACATGGCGTTCGGGTTAGCGCGGCATCTTCGAGTTCGAGGTACAGCGGCAAAACGAAGATATGCAATTGAATGTAAAAATTGTATGTGTTCAGCCGCTTGTGCGCTGCGAGCCAAGGAAATTTACTGAAAGATGATAAACTCAAACGTATATACGACTTCGCTATCACCCGCCGGAAGGAGTCATCCATATGGAGCACAGAAAATTTAACGACCTATTAGCCCCCCGAGATATATCGATGATCGATGGGCCCTCTTTATGTAGGTTTCACAAAATGGTATGGAGGTCATTAGTGAATGTTGTATATACAGAAAAGAGAATAAATTTGACAAGAACATTTTTGTCGTGCACAAAGTCAATCGTGTTTCAGTCAATTCTATATTTTTCGGCAGATTTTATATAGTAATCGTTTTGCGGTAAAATCAAATCCTGTAGAAGTTCTTTCGAGAACGTTTTGTGACTCACGGTATCATTTCAGCATTTCATCATTAAATTATACTTGCTTTACGTACTTTTACTTGGAACGTTTCCTAATTATTACAAAAATTACGATGAATACAGATATGAACAAAAATAATTGATTTTCTTTGTGTGATTTTTTAAAATTTCATAAATTTTTCTCGGTGTTACAATTTATCTGATTTTTATCTGATTTTATCCAATTTAGCGATGAAAGTTTGATCGTCGATAAGCCTTATCACCGAAACGCCATAAATGCGTATATGCGCTCGATATCACAGAGAGATTAGTATTTTATATTGTTCAAATACGACCAGTGCAAATTCACATCGTGCAATAGGAAGCCGACAGTTTCTCGTTTAATTTGGTTAAAATCATCTAAAACGTGAGCCTTTTTTCGCGTGCAGAGGTTACTTCAAAAGAACCAACCGGACTCGTCATTATACGACCATTTGTGACAAACGTTTAATGACACCGAAAGTATTTACACAAGATGTCATTCCGCTAAAGAGGATATGCGATTTAACGAAATAATTTCTAGATCGTGGTCACTGGTAACATCGTATTTAAGAGTTTATACGACGTTCCCGCGTCTTCCGACGGATGTATCTCCCACTTTCATGTCGTGAGGGAATTTTGCAGAAAAATCCTACACGCAATAAGTTGATTTTTTGAACCAAATAAGTCTCCAAAATTTTCGTGTCCATCTTTTGTTCATTAACATTTCGGAGATTATTTATATCGAATTACGTTAATGATTAATATAATTTGAATAAGATAACAGAACAGGAACTATTCCAAGGTATTTATGGCACAGTTAATTTTATAATTAATCCTGCTTCTTTATACAGAAAGCTTCGTTTTCCCAAAAAGAATCCTGGATTGTAATATGTTAGAGTTTTTTAAATGTTCCAAAAAGTTGGAAAAATACATTTACAAAAAGTGTCTGTACATATATGTATTTGTGGGTGTGCGATGGACTTGAAAAATTCAAATGGATATGCGTCCAGCACGGCTTGAATAACTTTGCAGGAACTTTACATGCAAACTGGACAAACCACTGGCAAACCACCTTGCGCTACTTTGCGACAAACCACCTTGGTTCTCTGCAATTTTCTCCATGATCTCCATGACTGATGTCTCATTTTGCAGGATTCTGAATTTTCTAAAAAACAGGGCGAGATCGCTGTAACTTTTGTCAATTTTCAGCTGCCGAGCACAAACTGCTTACACAAATAGGTTCGGGAGCAAACATGATTAGTATTTATTTTACAGAGAATCGCTTATATACGGTTCAAATTTTATAAATTCATGAAATTTTATGAAATTTCGAATTTCTTGAAAAATTGATGGAGTCTTCTTATCTTAAGGTAATCTTGGGGCGTTGCTATAACATTTTTTTCAGAAATAAAGTTGTTTTAAATTCGACGAAGGTCGATGGGAACTTTCTAATTCCTGGAATTTCGAAATATTTTAACCCAAACGAATCAAGACCTGCGCAATATTTAAACTTAAGCAAGCCTTAGACTAACTTGTTGAAGACGAGCGGCAACTGCAAATTTAAACTCGCACATTGGTTCTTCGTGATTTTTGCTGATTCACAAAGCTTCCTATGAGGAATTCAAAATTGAGAATGATTCTTGCCCGTGGAGAGGGCCCCGTCAATTACAATGACATTTCGTCCATTATTTATATCGTATGGGAATAGATGCATGTAATCGTATAAAGATAAAAATAAAGAAACGCCCACGTCACGATAACCCACAAGATCGAACGATGCTGAAACACGATGTTCTTGGGGCGAGTCACTGGTAATAGTCTAGCAAAGAATGGTGCAAGCTTGCTGCTCCATGTCGATGTTCCAGTTTTGCCGCCTCTGTAGAAGTCTCATAAACCTCTCTCCCTCTCTCTCTTTCTCTTTCTCTCTGCCTCTATATCTCTTATCTGCCACGGAGTGGAATATTTCACGTCTTGTCCGAGCAATCGATTACCAATCAAACATACCCACTCATTGTTCTTCCCCCAAGATGGACATTGAAGAATAAGGAGAAAAAGAACGAATCAAGTACTCCAAGCATATTTTATATTTCATAATGAATTGAAGACAGATGAACAGTTCTGTGTGAGTTGACCGAGGCTACTTGACGAGAAGATGAACTTGAAAAAGTGGAATGATTCGGGTTGTTCTCACTGATTTCTAATTTCGCCAATAATTTTCCATTCACATCATATTGTGCTTTGATAAATTGGAATTAAGTCTGATATCTCGTCTGATTTATGAGAAATGTATTCTATGCTACGCTCGAGTAAATATCATTATTTACTCGAGCTTACTCGAATACTTCAAGGGATGTTTTCGGTCTCTCATCGATAACGGAGGATAAAGAAAAAAGATTAAGGCGATGTGACATACCGACGAATGATAACAAATCGTCTTCCCTACTTTCTCCGAGATCGTTAATATTTCCGACAAAAGCAAATTCGGTTTTCATGTGCCTGGTAATTCTGCATGAAAACCAATTTTGTTTTTGTACGTGCTATAAACCAGTTTGTCGAAAAGAGGGAAGGCACCTTAGTACAATAGACACCATAGTCTCGGGATGGTTGTTTTAATGGCAGGGTATGTACGTGATGGAAAAAGTATTTTAAAAAAATCGCATGCACATGTGTTAGGGTATTAAATAGAGTATAGCCAAGAGTATATCCGCTAAAGTTCATAGGGGCGAAAAGTTACTAGACATCTCGTCTAGTATACTAGGTTATATAAATATAATTTTTCCAGGTTTTGGAGCATTCTAGGAGTACACACGCAGCAAGCATAATTTTTATCCCTTTATGAATAATAGAACTCATTCAAATGATATAATTCTTTATTAAGTAATACACCGATTAATTATTATTGATTTATTATCATTGCATGTCAAATTCTGCTCCGCTAGTTATCTTGGTTTATACAATCGATAACCTTAAGAGGATGTGAAAGGTTTTGGCGAACTCCGATGGCGGCGGCATAGTAGTAAACGGGATACGCGCAACGAATAACCATCCGTGCGGAGCGCGCCACCGCTAGATGGCATTATACGCCATCGGCGATTCGACAGACAAACCATTAACGATCTTCGACTTTTATCTTTCTTTACAATGTTTCTGACTTCCCAGAAATATATAATGTAAATAAGAATATAAGATATATATTTATAAATCGGCATACGACAGACAAACCATTAGCGACTTCGACTTTTGTCTTTCTTTACGATGTTTCTCACTTCCCAGAAATAAATATATATATAAGGGGGAATATGCCCCCTTAAGAGATGGCGGATTTTTTTTTCTTTTTTTTTAATCCCAAGAGTTTAAACATTAAAATGCCGCTGGATGCGTTGAGCTGGCATTTTTAAAAATATTTTTTCAAGTTTTTTCGAATTGGGCGAGCGACTTTGGCAAATTTTTCGGCTCTCATGTAGTATTTTTTCAACCAGCCCTCGTGAACTAGACTTTTCAACCGGCCCTCGTAAAGTAGACTTTTCAGCCAGCCCTCGTAAATTAAATATTTCTACCGGCCCTCGTAAAGTAGATTTTTTAACCGGCCCTCGGAAGGTAGATTTTTTTTCGACCGGCCCTCGTAGGGAATATTTTTTTTCAACCGGCCCTCGTAAGGGAATTTTTTTTTCAATAGGCCCTCGTGAGGTAGATTTTTTTTTCGACCGTCCCTCGTAAGGTAAATTTTTTTTTCAATCGGCCCTCGTAAGGTAGATTTTTTTTCAACCGGCCCTCGTGAGGTAAATTTTTTTTTCGACCGTCCCTCGTAAGGTAGATTTTTTTTTCAACCGGCCCTCGTAAAGTCAATTTTTCAACCGATCCTCGTAAGGTCGATTTTTCAACCGCCCCTCGTAAGGTAGATTTTTCAACCAGCCCTCGTAAGGGAGATTTTTCAACCGGCCCTCGTAAGGTAGATTTTTCAACCGGCCCTCGTAAGGTAGATTTTTCAACCGGCCCTCGTAAACTCAATTATTCAACCGGCCCTAATAAGGTAGATTTTTCAACCGGCCCTCGTAAAGTCAATTTTTCAACCGGCCCTCGTAAAGTCAATTTTTCAACCGGCTCTCGTAAGGTAGATTTTTCAACCGGCCCTCGAAAGGTAGATTTTTCACCGAGCCCTCGTAAACTCAATTTTTTTAACCGGCCCTCGTAAGGTAGATTTTTCAACCGTCCCTCATAAGGGACATTTTTCAACCGGCCCTCGTAAAGTCAATTTTTGAACCGGCCCTCGTAAAGTCAATTTTTCAACCGGCCCTCGTAAAGTAATTTTTTCAACCGGCCCTCGTAAGGTCGATTTTTCAACCGCCCCTCGTAAGGTAGATTTTTCAACCGGCCCTTGTAAGGTAGATTTTTCAACCGACCCTTGCAAGGTAGATTTTTCAACCAACCCTCGTAAGGTAGATTTTTCAACCGGCCCTCGTAAGGTAGATTTTCAACCGACCCTCGTAAAGTAAATTTTTCAACCGGCCCTCGTAAAGTCAATTTTTCAACCGGCCCTCGTAAAGTCAATTTTTCAACCGGCCCTCGTGAAGTCAATTTTTCAACCGGCCCTCGTATGGTAGATTTTTCAACCGCCCCTCGTAAGGTACATTTTTCGACCCGCCCTCGTAAGGTAAATTTTTCAACTGGCCCTCGTAGGGTAAATTTTTCAACCGGCCGTCGTAAGGTAGATTTTCAACGGCCCTCGTAAGGTAGATTTTCAACCGGCCCATGCAAGGTAGATTTTTCAACGAACCCTCGTAAGGTAGATTTTTCAACCGGCCCTCGTAAGGTCGATTTTCAACCGGCCCTCGTAAGGTAGTTTTTTCAACCGGCCCTCGTAAACTCAATTTTTCAACCGGCCCTCGTAAAGTCAATTTTTCAACCGGCCCTCGTAAAGTCAATTTTTCAACCGGCCCTCGTAAGGTAGATTTTTCAACCGGCCCTCGTGAGGTAAATTTTTTTTTCGACCGTCCCTCGTAAGGTAGATTTTTTTTTCAACCAGCCCTCGTAAAGTCAATTTTTCAACCGGCCCTCGTAAGGTCGATTTTTCAACCGCCCCTCGTAAGGTAGATTTTTCAACCAGCCCTCGTAAGGTAGATTTTTCAACCGGCCCTCGTAAGGTAGATTTTTCAACCGGCCCTCGTAAGGTAGATTTTTCAACCGGCCCTCGAAAGGTAAATTTTTCAACCGGCCCTCGTAAAGTAAATTTTTCAACCGGCCCTCGTAAGGTAGATTTTTTAACCGGCCCTCGTAAGGTAGATTTTTCAACCGGCCCTCGTAAAGTAAATTTTTCAACCGGCCCTCGTAAGGTAGTTTTTTCAACCAGCCCTCGTAAGGTAGATTTGTCAACCGGCCCTCGTAAGGTAGATTTTTTAACCGGCCCTCGTAAGGTAGATTTTTTAACCGGCCCTCGTAAGGTAGATTTTTCAACCGGCCCTCGTAAAGTAAATTTTTCAACCGGCCCTCGTAAAGTCAATTTTTCAACCGGCCCTCGTAAGGTAGATTTTTCAACCGGCCCTCGTAAGGTAGATTTTTCAACTGGCCCTCATAAGGTAGCTTTTTCAACAGGCCCTCGTAAAGTCAATTTTTCAGCTGGCCCTCGTAAAGTCAATTTTTCAACCGGCCCTCGTAAAGTCAATTTTCAACCGGCCCTCGTAAAGTCAATTTTTCAACCGGCCCTCGTAAAGTCATTTTTTCAACCGGCCCTCGCAAAGTTAATTTTTCAACCGGCCCTCGTTAGGTAGTTTTTTCAACCGGCCCTCGTAAGGTAGATTTTTCAACCGGCCCTCGTAAGGTTGATTTTTCAACCGGCCCTCGTAAGGTAGATTTGTCAACCGGCCCTCGTAAGGTAGATTTTTTAACCGGCCCTCGTAAGGTAGATTTTTCAACCGGCCCGGTCAAACTCAATTTTTCAACCGGCCCTTGTAAAGTAAATTTTTCAACTGGCCCTCGTAAGGACGATTTTTCAACCAGCCCTCGTAAAGTCAATTTTTCAACCGGCCCTCGTAAAGTCAATTTTTCAACCGGCCCTCGTAAGGTCGATTTTTCAACCGGCCCTCGTAAAGTCAATTTTTCAACCGGCCCTCGTAAGGTAGATTTTTTAACCGGCCCTCGTAAGGTAGATTTTTTAACCGGCCCTCGTAAGGTAGATTTTTCAACCGGCCCTCGTAAAGTAAATTTTTCAACCGGCCCTCGTAGGGTAGATTTTCCAACCAGCCCTCGTAAACTCAATTTTTCAACCGGCCCTCGTAAAGTCAATTTTTCAACCGGCCCATGTAAAGTAAATTTTTCAACCGGCCCTCGTAAGGACGATTTTTTAACCAGCCCTCGTAAGGTAGATTTTCCAACCGGCCCTCGTAAGGTAGATTTTTCAACCGGCCCTCGTAAAGTCAATTTTTCAACCGGCCCTCGTAAAGTCAATTTTCAACCGGCCCTCGTAAAATCAATTTTTCAACCGGCCCTCGTAAAGTCAATTTTTCAACCGGCCCTCGTAAAGTAAATTTTTCAACCGGCCCTCGTAAAGTAAATTTTTCAACCGGCCCTCGTAAGGTCGATTTTTCAACCGCCCCTCGTTAGATAGATTTTTCAACCGGCCCTCGTAAGGTAGATTTTTCAACCGGCCCTCGTAAGGTAGATTTTCCAACCGGCCCTCGTAAAGTAGATTTTTCAACCGGCCCTCGTAAACTCAATTTTTTCAACCGCCCCTCGTAAAGTTAATTTTTCAACCGGCCCTCGTTAGGTAGATTTTTCAACCGGCCCTCGTAAGGTAGATTTTTTAACCGGCCCTCGTAAGGTAGATTTTTCAACCGGCCCTCGTAAAGTAAATTTTTCAACCGGCCCTCGTAAAGTTAATTTTTCAACCGGCCCTCGTAAGGTAGTTTTTTCAACCGGCCCTCGTAAGGTAGTTTTTTCAACCGGCCCTCGTAAGGTAGATTTTTCAACCGGCCCTCGTATGGTAGATTTTTCAACCGGCCCTCGTAAGGTAGATTTTTCAACCGGCCCTCGTAAGGTAGATTTTTCAACCGGCCCTCGTAAGGTAGATTTTTCAACCGGCCCTCTCAAACTCAATTTTTCAACCGGCCCTTGTAAAGTAAATTTTTCAACCGGCCCTCGTAAGGACGATTTTTCAACCGGCCCTCGTAAAGTCAATTTTTCAACCGGCCCTCGTAAAGTCAATTTTTCAACCGGCCCTCGTAAAGTCAATTTTTCAACCGGCCCTCGTAAGGTCGATTTTTCAACCGGCCCTCGTAAAGTCAATTTTTCAACCGGCCCTCGTAAGGTAGATTTTTTAACCGGCCCTCGTAAGGTAGATTTTTTAACCGGCCCTCGTAAGGTAGATTTTTCAAACGGCCCTCGTAAAGTAAATTTTTCAACCGGCCCTCGTAAGGTAGATTTTCCAACCAGCCCTCGTAAACTCAATTTTTCAACCGGCCCTCGTAAAGTCAATTTTTCAACTGGCCCTTGTAAAGTAAATTTTTCAACCGGCCCTCGTAAGGACGATTTTTTAACCGGCCCTCGTAAGGTAGATTTTCCAACCGGCCCTCGTAAGGTAGATTTTTCAACCGGCCCTCGTAAAGTCAATTTTTCAACCGGCCCTCGTAAAGTCAATTTTCAACCGGCCCTCGTAAAATCAATTTTTCAACCGGCCCTCGTAAAGTCAATTTTTCAACCGGCCCTCGTAAAGTAAATTTTTCAACCGGCCCTCGTAAAGTAAATGTTTCAACCGGCCCTCGTAAGGTCGATTTTTCAACCGCCCCTCGTTAGATAGATTTTTCAACCGGCCCTCGTAAGGTAGATTTTTCAACCGGCCCTCGTAAGGTAGATTTTCCAACCGGCCCTCGTAAAGTAGATTTTTCAACCGGCCCTCGTAAACTCAATTTTTTCAACCGCCCCTCGTAAAGTTAATTTTTCAACCAGCCCTCGTTAGGTAGATTTTTCAACCGGCCCTCGTAAGGTAGTTTTTTCAACCGGCCCTCGTAAGGTAGTTTTTTCAACCGGCCCTCGTAAGGTAGATTTTTCAACCGGCCCTCGTATGGTAGATTTTTCAACCGGCCCTCGTAAGGTAGATTTTTCAACCGGCCCTCGTAAGGTAGATTTTTCAACCGGCCCTCGTAAGGTAGATTTTTCAACCGGCCCTCTCAAACTCAATTTTTCAACCGGCCCTTGTGAAGTAAATTTTTCAACCGGCCCTCGTAAGGACGATTTTTCAACCGGCCCTCGTAAAGTCAGCTTTTCAACCGGCCCTCGTAAAGTCAATTTTTTAACCGGCCCTCGTAAGGTAGATTTTTCAACCGGCCCTCGTAAGGACGATTTTTTAACCGGCCCTCGTAAGGTAGATTTTCCAACCGGCCCTCGTAAGGTAGATTTTTCAACCGGCCCTCGTAAAGTCAATTTTTCAACCGGCCCTCGTAAAGTCAATTTTGCAACCGGCCCTCGTAAAGTAAATTTTTCAACCGGCCCTCGTAAAGTAAATTTTTCAACCGGCCCTCGTAAGGTCGATTTTTCAACCGCCCCTCGTAAGGTAGATTTTTCAACCGGCCCTCGTAAAGTAAATTTTTCAACCGGCCCTCGTAAAGTTAATTTTTCAACCGGCCCTCGTAAGGTAGTTTTTTCAACCGGCCCTCGTAAGGTAGTTTTTTCAACCGGCCCTCGTAAGGTAGATTTTTCAACCAGCCCTCGTAAAGTAAATTTTTCAACCGGCCCTCGTAAAGTCGATTTTTCAACCGGCCCTCGTAAGGTCGATTTTTCAACCGGCCCTCGTAAAGTCAATTTTTCAACCGGCCCTCGTAAGGTAGATTTTTTAACCGGCCCTCGTAAGGTAGATTTTTTAACCGGCCCTCGTAAGGTAGATTTTTCAACCGGCCCTCGTAAAGTAAATTTTTCAACCGGCCCTCGTAAGGTAGATTTTCCAACCAGCCCTCGTAAACTCAATTTTTCAACCGGCCCTCGTAAAGTCAATTTTTCAACCGGCCCTTGTAAAGTAAATTTTTCAACCGGCCCTCGTAAGGACGATTTTTTAACCGGCCCTCGTAAGGTAGATTTTCCAACCGGCCCTCGTAAGGTAGATTTTTCAACCGGCCCTCGTAAAGTCAATTTTTCAACCGGCCCTCGTAAAGTCAATTTTCAACCGGCCCTCGTAAAATCAATTTTTCAACCGGCCCTCGTAAAGTCAATTTTTCAACCGGCCCTCGTAAAGTAAATTTTTCAACCGGCCCTCGTAAAGTAAATTTTTCAACCGGCCCTCGTAAGGTCGATTTTTCAACCACCCCTCGTTAGATAGATTTTTCAACCGGCCCTCGTAAGGTAGATTTTTCAACCGGCCCTCGTAAGGTAGATTTTCCAACCGGCCCTCGTAAAGTAGATTTTTCAACCGGCCCTCGTAAACTCAATTTTTTCAACCGCCCCTCGTAAAGTTAATTTTTGAACCGGCCCTCGTTAGGTAGATTTTTCAACCGGCCCTCGTAAGGTAGATTTTTTAACCGGCCCTCGTAAGGTAGATTTTTCAACCGGCCCTCGTAAAGTAAATTTTTCAACCGGCCCTCGTAAAGTTAATTTTTCAACCGGCCCTCGTAAGGTAGTTTTTTCAACCGGCCCTCGTAAGGTAGTTTTTTCAACCGGCCCTCGTAAGGTAGATTTTTCAACCGGCCCTCGTATGGTAGATTTTTCAACCGGCCCTCGTAAGGTAGATTTTTCAACCGGCCCTCGTAAGGTAGATTTTTCAACCGGCCCTCGTAAGGTAGATTTTTCAACCGGCCCTCTCAAACTCAATTTTTCAACCGGCCCTTGTAAAGTAAATTTTTCAACCGGCCCTCGTAAGGACGATTTTTCAACCGGCCCTCGTAAAGTCAATTTTTCAACCGGCCCTCGTAAAGTCAATTTTTCAACCGGCCCTCGTAAGGTCGATTTTTCAACCGCCCCTCGTTAGGTAGATTTTTCAACCGGCCCTCGTAAGGTAGATTTTTTAACCGGCCCTCGTAAGGTAGATTTTTCAACCGGCCCTCGTAAAGTAAATTTTTCAACCGGCCCTCGTAAGGTAGTTTTTTCAACCGGCCCTCGTAAGGTACATTTATCAAGCGGCCCTCGTAAAGTCAATTTGTCAACCGGCCCTCGTAAAGTCAATTTTTCAACCGGCCCTCGTAAGGTAGATTTTTTAATCGGCCCTCGTAAGGTAGATTTTTCAACCGGCCCTCGTAAAGTCAATTTTTCAACCGGCCCTCGTAAAGTCAATTTTTCAACCGGCCCTCGTAAAGTCAAGTTTTCAACCGGCCCTCGTAAAGTCAGTTTTTCAACCGGCCCTCGTGAAGTCAATTTTTCAACCGGCCCTCGTAAAGTCAATTTTTTAACCGGCCCTCGTAAGGTCGATTTTTCAACCGCCCCTCGTTAGGTAGATTTTTCAACCGGCCCTCGTAAGGTAGATTTTTTAACCGGCCCTCGTAAGGTAGATTTTTCAACCGGCCCTCGTAAAGTCAATTTTTCAACCGGCCCTCGTAAGGTAGATTTTTTAATCGGCCCTCGTAAGGTAGATTTTTCAACCGGCCCTCGTAAAGTCAATTTTTCAACCGGCCCTCGTAAAGTCAATTTTTCAACCGGCCCTCGTAAAGTCAAGTTTTCAACCGGCCCTCGTAAAGTCAGTTTTTCAACCGGCCCTCGTGAAGTCAATTTTTCAACCGGCCCTCGTAAAGTCAATTTTTTAACCGGCCCTCGTGAAGTCAATTTTTCAACCGGCCCTCGTAAGGTCGATTTTTCAACCGGCCCTCGTAAACTCAATTTTTCAACCGGCCCTCGTAAAGTTAATTTTTCAACCGGCCCTCGTAAGGTCGATTTTTCAACCGCCCCTCGTTAGGTAGATTTTTCAACCGGCCCTCGTAAGGTAGATTTTTTAACCGGCCCTCGTAAGGTAGATTTTTCAACCGGCCCTCGTAAAGTCAATTTTTCAACCGGCCCTCGTAAGGTAGATTTTTTAATCGGCCCTCGTAAGGTAGATTTTTCAACCGGCCCTCGTAAAGTCAATTTTTCAACCGGCCCTCGTAAAGTCAATTTTTCAACCGGCCCTCGTAAAGTCAAGTTTTCAACCGGCCCTCGTAAAGTCAGTTTTTCAACCGGCCCTCGTGAAGTCAATTTTTCAACCGGCCCTCGTAAAGTCAATTTTTTAACCGGCCCTCGTGAAGTCAATTTTTCAACCGGCCCTCGTAAGGTCGATTTTTCAACCGGCCCTCGTAAACTCAATTTTTCAACCGACCCTCGTAAAGTCAATTTTTCAACCGGCCCTCGTAAGGTCGATTTTTCAACCGCCCCTCGTTAGGTAGATTTTTCAACCGGCCCTCGTAAGGTAGATTTTTTAACCGGCCCTCGTAAGGTAGATTTTTCAACCGGCCCTCGTAAAGTCAATTTTTCAACCGGCCCTCGTAAGGTAGATTTTTTAATCGGCCCTCGTAAGGTAGATTTTTCAACCGGCCCTCGTAAAGTCAATTTTTCAACCGGCCCTCGTAAAGTCAATTTTTCAACCGGCCCTCGTAAAGTCAAGTTTTCAACCGGCCCTCGTAAAGTCAGTTTTTCAACCGGCCCTCGTGAAGTCAATTTTTCAACCGGCCCTCGTAAAGTCAATTTTTTAACCGGCCCTCGTGAAGTCAATTTTTCAACCGGCCCTCGTAAGGTCGATTTTTCAACCGGCCCTCGTAAACTCAATTTTTCAACCGGCCCTCGTAAAGTAAATTTTTCAACCGGCCCTCGTAAAGTCAATTTTTCAACCGGCCCTCGTAAGGTAGATTTTTTAACCGGCCCTCGTAAGGTAGTTTTTTCAACCGGCCCTCGTAAGGTACATTTTTCAACCGGCCCTCGTAAACTCAATTTTTCAACCGACCCTCGTAAAGTCAATTTTTCAACCGGCCTTCGTAAGGTAGATTTATCAACTGGCCCTTGTAAACTCAATTTTTCAACCGGCCCTCGTAAGGTCGATTTTTCAACTGGCCCTCGTAAAGTCAATTTTTCAACCGGCCCTCGTAAAGTAAATTTTTCAACCGGCCCTCGTAAGGTCAATTTTTCAACCGCCCCTCGTTAGATAGATTTTTCAACCGGCCCTCGTAAGGTAGATTTTTTAACCGGCCCTCGTAAGGTAGATTTTTCAACCGGCCCTCGTAAAGTAAATTTTTCAACCGGCCCTCGTAAGGTAGTTTTTTCAACCGGCCCTCGTAAGGTAGATTTGTCAACCGGCCCTCGTAAGGTAGATTTTTTAACCGGTCCTCGTAAGGTAGATTTTTCAACCGGCCCTGTCAAACTCAATTTTTCAACCGGCCCTTGTAAAGTAAATTTTTCAACTGGCCCTCGTAAGGACGATTTTTCAACCAGCCCTCGTAAAGTCAATTTTTCAACCGGCCCTCGTAAAGTCAATTTTTCAACCGGCCCTCGTAAGGTCGATTTTTCAACCGCCCCTCGTTAGGTAGATTTTTCAACCGGCCCTCGTAAGGTAGATTTTTTAACCGGCCCTCGTAAGGTAGATTTTTTAACCGGCCCTCGTAAGGTAGATTTTTCAACCGGCCCTCGTAAAGTAAATTTTTCAACCGGCCCTCGTAAGGTAGATTTTGCAACCAGCCCTCGTAAACTCAATTTTTAAACCGGCCCTCGTAAAGTCAATTTTTCAACCGGCCCTTGTAAAGTAAATTTTTCAACCGGCCCTCGTAAGGACGATTTTTTAACCGGCCCTCGTAAGGTAGATTTTCCAACCGGCCCTCGTAAGGTAGATTTTTCAACCGGCCCTCGTAAAGTCAATTTTTCAACCGGCCCTCGTAAAGTCAATTTTGCAACCGGCCCTCGTAAAGTAAATTTTTCAACCGGCCCTCGTAAAGTAAATTTTTCAACCGGCCCTCGTAAGGTAGATTTTTCAACCGGCCCTCGTAAAGTAAATTTTTCAACCGGCCCTCGTAAGGTAGTTTTTTCAACCGGCCCTCGTAAGGTAGATTTGTCAACCGGCCCTCGTAAGGTAGATTTTTTAACCGGTCCTCGTAAGGTAGATTTTTCAACCGGCCCTGTCAAACTCAATTTTTCAACCGGCCCTTGTAAAGTAAATTTTTCAACTGGCCCTCGTAAGGACGATTTTTCAACCAGCCCTCGTAAAGTCAATTTTTCAACCGGCCCTCGTAAAGTCAATTTTTCAACCGGCCCTCGTAAGGTCGATTTTTCAACCGCCCCTCGTTAGGTAGATTTTTCAACCGGCCCTCGTAAGGTAGATTTTTTAACCGGCCCTCGTAAGGTAGATTTTTTAACCGGCCCTCGTAAGGTAGATTTTTCAACCGGCCCTCGTAAAGTAAATTTTTCAACCGGCCCTCGTAAGGTAGATTTTGCAACCAGCCCTCGTAAACTCAATTTTTAAACCGGCCCTCGTAAAGTCAATTTTTCAACCGGCCCTTGTAAAGTAAATTTTTCAACCGGCCCTCGTAAGGACGATTTTTTAACCGGCCCTCGTAAGGTAGATTTTCCAACCGGCCCTCGTAAGGTAGATTTTTCAACCGGCCCTCGTAAAGTCAATTTTTCAACCGGCCCTCGTAAAGTCAATTTTGCAACCGGCCCTCGTAAAGTAAATTTTTCAACCGGCCCTCGTAAAGTAAATTTTTCAACCGGCCCTCGTAAGGTCGATTTTTCAACCGCCCCTCGTAAGGTAGATTTTTCAACCGGCCCTCGTAAAGTAAATTTTTCAACCGGCCCTCGTAAAGTTAATTTTTCAACCGGCCCTCGTAAGGTAGTTTTTTCAACCGGCCCTCGTAAGGTAGTTTTTTCAACCGGCCCTCGTAAGGTAGATTTTTCAACCGGCCCTCGTAAAGTTAATTTTTCAACCGGCCCTCGTAAGGACGATTATTCAACCGGCCCTCGTAAGGTAGATTTTTCAACCGGCCCTCGTAAAGTCAATTTTTCAACCGGCCCTCGTTAGGTAGATTTTTCAACCGGCCCTCGTAAGGTAGATTTTTTAACCGGCCCTCGTAAAGTCAATTTTTCAACCGGCCCTCGTAAAGTAAATTTTTCAACCGGCCCTCGTAAAGTAAATTTTTCAACCGGCCCTCGTAAAGTAAATTTTTCAACCGGCCCTCGTAAGGTCGATTTTTCAACCGCCCCTCGTTAGATAGATTTTTCAACCGGCCCTCGTAAGGTAGTTTTTTCAACCGGCCCTCGTAAGGTAGATTTTTCAACCGGCCCTCGTAAGGTAGATTTTTCAACCGGCCCTCGTAAGGTAGATTTTTCAACCGGCCCTCTCAAACTCAATTTTTCAACCGGCCTTTGTAAAGTAAATTTTTCAACCGGCCCTCGTAAAGTCAATTTTTCAACCAGCCCTCGTAAGGTCGATTTTTCAACCGCCCCTCGTTAGGTAGATTTTTCAACCGGCCCTCGTAAGGTAGATTTTTTAACCGGCCCTCGTAAGGTAGATTTTTCAACCGGCCCTCGTAAAGTAAATTTTTCAACCGGCCCTCGTAAGGTAGTTTTTTCAACCGGCCCTCGTAAGGTACATTTATCAAGCGGCCCTCGTAAAGTCAATTTTTCAACCGGCCCTCGTAAAGTCAATTTTTCAACCAGCCCTCGTAAGGTCGATTTTTCAACCGCCCCTCGTTAGATAGATTGTTCAACCGGCCCTCGTAAGGTAGATTTTTCAACCGGCACTCGTAAGGTAGATTTTCCAACCGGCCCTCGTAAAGTAGATTTTTCAACCGGCCCTCGTAAACTCAATTTTTTCAACCGCCCCTCGTAAAATTAATTTTTCAACCGGCCCTCGTTAGGTAGATTTTTCAACCGGCCCTCGTAAGGTAGATTTTTTAACCGGCCCTCGTAAAGTAGATTTTTCAACCGGCCCTCGTAAAGTAAATTTTTCAACCGGCCCTCGTAAAGTAAATTTTTCAACCGGCCCTCGTAAGGTCGATTTTTCAACCGCCCCTCGTAAGGTAGATTTTTCAACCGGCCCTCGTAAAGTAAATTTTTCAACCGGCCCTCGTAAAGTTAATTTTTCAACCGGCCCTCGTAAGGTAGTTTTTTCAACCGGCCCTCGTAAGGTAGTTTTTTCAACCGGCCCTCGTAAGGTAGATTTTTCAACCAGCCCTCGTAAAGTTAATTTTTCAACCGGCCCTCGTAAGGACGATTATTCAACCGGCCCTCGTAAGGTAGATTTTTCAACCGGCCCTCGTAAAGTCAATTTTTCAACCGGCCCTCGTTAGGTAGATTTTTCAACCGGCCCTCGTAAGGTAGATTTTTTAACCGGCCCTCGTAAAGTCAATTTTTCAACCGGCCCTCGTAAAGTAAAATTTTCAACCGGCCCTCGTAAAGTAAATTTTTCAACCGGCCCTCGTAAAGTAAATTTTTCAACCGGCCCTCGTAAGGTCGATTTTTCAACCGCCCCTCGTTAGATAGATTTTTCAACCGGCCCTCGTAAGGTAGTTTTTTCAACCGGCCCTCGTAAGGTAGATTTTTCAACCGGCCCTCGTATGGTAGATTTTTCAACCGGCCCTCGTAAGGTCGATTTTTCAACCGGCCCTCGTAAACTCAATTTTTCAACCGACCCTCGTAAAGTCAATTTTTCAACCGGCCCTCGTAAGGTAGATTTTTCAACTGGCCCTCGTAAAGTTAATTTTTCAACCGGCCCTCGTAAGGACGATTATTCAACCGGCCCTCGTAAGGTAGATTTTTCAACCGGCCCTCGTAAAGTCAATTTTTCAACCGGCCCTCGTTAGGTAGATTTTTCAACCGGCCCTCGTAAGGTAGATTTTTTAACCGGCCCTCGTAAAGTCAATTTTTCAACCGGCCCTCGTAAAGTAAAATTTTCAACCGGCCCTCGTAAAGTAAATTTTTCAACCGGCCCTCGTAAAGTAAATTTTTCAACCGGCCCTCGTAAGGTCGATTTTTCAACCGCCCCTCGTTAGATAGATTTTTCAACCGGCCCTCGTAAGGTAGTTTTTTCAACCGGCCCTCGTAAGGTAGATTTTTCAACCGGCCCTCGTATGGTAGATTTTTCAATCGGCCCTCGTAAGGTCGATTTTTCAACCGGCCCTCGTAAACTCAATTTTTCAACCGACCCTCGTAAAGTCAATTTTTCAACCGGCCCTCGTAAGGTAGATTTTTCAACTGGCCCTCATAAGGTAGCTTTTTCAACAGGCCCTCGTAAAGTCAATTTTTCAGCTGGCCTTCGTAAAGTCAATTTTTCAACCGGCCCTCGTAAAGTCAATTTTCAACCGGCCCTCGTAAAGTCAATTTTTCAACCGGCCCTCGTAAAGTCATTTTTTCAACCGGCCCTCGCAAAGTTAATTTTTCAACCGGCCCTCGTTAGGTAGTTTTTTCAACCGGCCCTCGTAAGGTAGATTTTTCAACCGGCCCTCGTAAGGTTGATTTTTCAACCGGCCCTCGTAAGGTAGATTTGTCAACCGGCCCTCGTAAGGTAGATTTTTTAACCGGCCCTCGTAAGGTAGATTTTTCAACCGGCCCGGTCAAACTCAATTTTTCAACCGGCCCTTGTAAAGTAAATTTTTCAACTGGCCCTCGTAAGGACGATTTTTCAACCAGCCCTCGTAAAGTCAATTTTTCAACCGGCCCTCGTAAAGTCGATTTTTCAACCGGCCCTCGTAAGGTCGATTTTTCAACCGGCCCTCGTAAAGTCAATTTTTCAACCGGCCCTCGTAAGGTAGATTTTTTAACCGGCCCTCGTAAGGTAGATTTTTTAACCGGCCCTCGTAAGGTAGATTTTTCAACCGGCCCTCGTAAAGTAAATTTTTCAACCGGCCCTCGTAAGGTAGATTTTCCAACCAGCCCTCGTAAACTCAATTTTTCAACCGGCCCTCGTAAAGTCAATTTTTCAACCGGCCCTTGTAAAGTAAATTTTTCAACCGGCCCTCGTAAGGACGATTTTTTAACCGGCCCTCGTAAGGTAGATTTTCCAACCGGCCCTCGTAAGGTAGATTTTTCAACCGGCCCTCGTAAAGTCAATTTTTCAACCGGCCCTCGTAAAGTCAATTTTCAACCGGCCCTCGTAAAATCAATTTTTCAACCGGCCCTCGTAAAGTCAATTTTTCAACCGGCCCTCGTAAAGTAAATTTTTCAACCGGCCCTCGTAAAGTAAATTTTTCAACCGGCCCTCGTAAGGTCGATTTTTCAACCACCCCTCGTTAGATAGATTTTTCAACCGGCCCTCGTAAGGTAGATTTTTCAACCGGCCCTCGTAAGGTAGATTTTCCAACCGGCCCTCGTAAAGTAGATTTTTCAACCGGCCCTCGTAAACTCAATTTTTTCAACCGCCCCTCGTAAAGTTAATTTTTGAACCGGCCCTCGTTAGGTAGATTTTTCAACCGGCCCTCGTAAGGTAGATTTTTTAACCGGCCCTCGTAAGGTAGATTTTTCAACCGGCCCTCGTAAAGTAAATTTTTCAACCGGCCCTCGTAAAGTTAATTTTTCAACCGGCCCTCGTAAGGTAGTTTTTTCAACCGGCCCTCGTAAGGTAGTTTTTTCAACCGGCCCTCGTAAGGTAGATTTTTCAACCGGCCCTCGTATGGTAGATTTTTCAACCGGCCCTCGTAAGGTAGATTTTTCAACCGGCCCTCGTAAGGTAGATTTTTCAACCGGCCCTCGTAAGGTAGATTTTTCAACCGGCCCTCTCAAACTCAATTTTTCAACCGGCCCTTGTAAAGTAAATTTTTCAACCGGCCCTCGTAAGGACGATTTTTCAACCGGCCCTCGTAAAGTCAATTTTTCAACCGGCCCTCGTAAAGTCAATTTTTCAACCGGCCCTCGTAAGGTCGATTTTTCAACCGCCCCTCGTTAGGTAGATTTTTCAACCGGCCCTCGTAAGGTAGATTTTTTAACCGGCCCTCGTAAGGTAGATTTTTCAACCGGCCCTCGTAAAGTAAATTTTTCAACCGGCCCTCGTAAGGTAGTTTTTTCAACCGGCCCTCGTAAGGTACATTTATCAAGCGGCCCTCGTAAAGTCAATTTGTCAACCGGCCCTCGTAAAGTCAATTTTTCAACCGGCCCTCGTAAGGTAGATTTTTTAATCGGCCCTCGTAAGGTAGATTTTTCAACCGGCCCTCGTAAAGTCAATTTTTCAACCGGCCCTCGTAAAGTCAATTTTTCAACCGGCCCTCGTAAAGTCAAGTTTTCAACCGGCCCTCGTAAAGTCAGTTTTTCAACCGGCCCTCGTGAAGTCAATTTTTCAACCGGCCCTCGTAAAGTCAATTTTTTAACCGGCCCTCGTAAGGTCGATTTTTCAACCGCCCCTCGTTAGGTAGATTTTTCAACCGGCCCTCGTAAGGTAGATTTTTTAACCGGCCCTCGTAAGGTAGATTTTTCAACCGGCCCTCGTAAAGTCAATTTTTCAACCGGCCCTCGTAAGGTAGATTTTTTAATCGGCCCTCGTAAGGTAGATTTTTCAACCGGCCCTCGTAAAGTCAATTTTTCAACCGGCCCTCGTAAAGTCAATTTTTCAACCGGCCCTCGTAAAGTCAAGTTTTCAACCGGCCCTCGTAAAGTCAGTTTTTCAACCGGCCCTCGTGAAGTCAATTTTTCAACCGGCCCTCGTAAAGTCAATTTTTTAACCGGCCCTCGTGAAGTCAATTTTTCAACCGGCCCTCGTAAGGTCGATTTTTCAACCGGCCCTCGTAAACTCAATTTTTCAACCGGCCCTCGTAAAGTTAATTTTTCAACCGGCCCTCGTAAGGTCGATTTTTCAACCGCCCCTCGTTAGGTAGATTTTTCAACCGGCCCTCGTAAGGTAGATTTTTTAACCGGCCCTCGTAAGGTAGATTTTTCAACCGGCCCTCGTAAAGTCAATTTTTCAACCGGCCCTCGTAAGGTAGATTTTTTAATCGGCCCTCGTAAGGTAGATTTTTCAACCGGCCCTCGTAAAGTCAATTTTTCAACCGGCCCTCGTAAAGTCAATTTTTCAACCGGCCCTCGTAAAGTCAAGTTTTCAACCGGCCCTCGTAAAGTCAGTTTTTCAACCGGCCCTCGTGAAGTCAATTTTTCAACCGGCCCTAGTAAAGTCAATTTTTTAACCGGCCCTCGTGAAGTCAATTTTTCAACCGGCCCTCGTAAGGTCGATTTTTCAACCGGCCCTCGTAAACTCAATTTTTCAACCGACCCTCGTAAAGTCAATTTTTCAACCGGCCCTCGTAAGGTCGATTTTTCAACCGCCCCTCGTTAGGTAGATTTTTCAACCGGCCCTCGTAAGGTAGATTTTTTAACCGGCCCTCGTAAGGTAGATTTTTCAACCGGCCCTCGTAAAGTCAATTTTTCAACCGGCCCTCGTAAGGTAGATTTTTTAATCGGCCCTCGTAAGGTAGATTTTTCAACCGGCCCTCGTAAAGTCAATTTTTCAACCGGCCCTCGTAAAGTCAATTTTTCAACCGGCCCTCGTAAAGTCAAGTTTTCAACCGGCCCTCGTAAAGTCAGTTTTTCAACCGGCCCTCGTGAAGTCAATTTTTCAACCGGCCCTCGTAAAGTCAATTTTTTAACCGGCCCTCGTGAAGTCAATTTTTCAACCGGCCCTCGTAAGGTCGATTTTTCAACCGGCCCTCGTAAACTCAATTTTTCAACCGGCCCTCGTAAAGTAAATTTTTCAACCGGCCCTCGTAAAGTCAATTTTTCAACCGGCCCTCGTAAGGTAGATTTTTTAACCGGCCCTCGTAAGGTAGTTTTTTCAACCGGCCCTCGTAAGGTACATTTTTCAACCGGCCCTCGTAAACTCAATTTTTCAACCGACCCTCGTAAAGTCAATTTTTCAACCGGCCTTCGTAAGGTAGATTTATCAACTGGCCCTTGTAAACTCAATTTTTCAACCGGCCCTCGTAAGGTCGATTTTTCAACTGGCCCTCGTAAAGTCAATTTTTCAACCGGCCCTCGTAAAGTAAATTTTTCAACCGGCCCTCGTAAGGTCAATTTTTCAACCGCCCCTCGTTAGATAGATTTTTCAACCGGCCCTCGTAAGGTAGATTTTTTAACCGGCCCTCGTAAGGTAGATTTTTCAACCGGCCCTCGTAAAGTAAATTTTTCAACCGGCCCTCGTAAGGTAGTTTTTTCAACCGGCCCTCGTAAGGTAGATTTGTCAACCGGCCCTCGTAAGGTAGATTTTTTAACCGGTCCTCGTAAGGTAGATTTTTCAACCGGCCCTGTCAAACTCAATTTTTCAACCGGCCCTTGTAAAGTAAATTTTTCAACTGGCCCTCGTAAGGACGATTTTTCAACCAGCCCTCGTAAAGTCAATTTTTCAACCGGCCCTCGTAAAGTCAATTTTTCAACCGGCCCTCGTAAGGTCGATTTTTCAACCGCCCCTCGTTAGGTAGATTTTTCAACCGGCCCTCGTAAGGTAGATTTTTTAACCGGCCCTCGTAAGGTAGATTTTTTAACCGGCCCTCGTAAGGTAGATTTTTCAACCGGCCCTCGTAAAGTAAATTTTTCAACCGGCCCTCGTAAGGTAGATTTTGCAACCAGCCCTCGTAAACTCAATTTTTAAACCGGCCCTCGTAAAGTCAATTTTTCAACCGGCCCTTGTAAAGTAAATTTTTCAACCGGCCCTCGTAAGGACGATTTTTTAACCGGCCCTCGTAAGGTAGATTTTCCAACCGGCCCTCGTAAGGTAGATTTTTCAACCGGCCCTCGTAAAGTCAATTTTTCAACCGGCCCTCGTAAAGTCAATTTTGCAACCGGCCCTCGTAAAGTAAATTTTTCAACCGGCCCTCGTAAAGTAAATTTTTCAACCGGCCCTCGTAAGGTCGATTTTTCAACCGCCCCTCGTAAGGTAGATTTTTCAACCGGCCCTCGTAAAGTAAATTTTTCAACCGGCCCTCGTAAAGTTAATTTTTCAACCGGCCCTCGTAAGGTAGTTTTTTCAACCGGCCCTCGTAAGGTAGTTTTTTCAACCGGCCCTCGTAAGGTAGATTTTTCAACCGGCCCTCGTAAAGTTAATTTTTCAACCGGCCCTCGTAAGGACGATTATTCAACCGGCCCTCGTAAGGTAGATTTTTCAACCGGCCCTCGTAAAGTCAATTTTTCAACCGGCCCTCGTTAGGTAGATTTTTCAACCGGCCCTCGTAAGGTAGATTTTTCAACCGGCCCTCGTAAAGTCAATTTTTCAACCGGCCCTCGTTAGGTAGATTTTTCAACCGGCCCTCGTAAGGTAGATTTTTTAACCGGCCCTCGTAAAGTCAATTTTTCAACCGGCCCTCGTAAAGTAAATTTTTCAACCGGCCCTCGTAAAGTAAATTTTTCAACCGGCCCTCGTAAAGTAAATTTTTCAACCGGCCCTCGTAAGGTAGATTTTTCAACCGGCCCTCGTAAGGTAGATTTTTCAACCGGCCCTCGTAAGGTAGATTTTTCAACCGGCCCTCTCAAACTCAATTTTTCAACCGGCCTTTGTAAAGTAAATTTTTCAACCGGCCCTCGTAAAGTCAATTTTTCAACCAGCCCTCGTAAGGTCGATTTTTCAACCGCCCCTCGTTAGGTAGATTTTTCAACCGGCCCTCGTAAGGTAGATTTTTTAACCGGCCCTCGTAAGGTAGATTTTTCAACCGGCCCTCGTAAAGTAAATTTTTCAACCGGCCCTCGTAAGGTAGTTTTTTCAACCGGCCCTCGTAAGGTACATTTATCAAGCGGCCCTCGTAAAGTCAATTTTTCAACCGGCCCTCGTAAAGTCAATTTTTCAACCGGCCCTCGTAAGGTCGATTTTTCAACCGCCCCTCGTTAGATAGATTTTTCAACCGGCCCTCGTAAGGTAGATTTTTCAACCGGCACTCGTAAGGTAGATTTTCCAACCGGCCCTCGTAAAGTAGATTTTTCAACCGGCCCTCGTAAACTCAATTTTTTCAACCGCCCCTCGTAAAATTAATTTTTCAACCGGCCCTCGTTAGGTAGATTTTTCAACCGGCCCTCGTAAGGTAGATTTTTTAACCGGCCCTCGTAAAGTAGATTTTTCAACCGGCCCTCGTAAAGTAAATTTTTCAACCGGCCCTCGTAAAGTAAATTTTTCAACCGGCCCTCGTAAGGTCGATTTTTCAACCGCCCCTCGTAAGGTAGATTTTTCAACCGGCCCTCGTAAAGTAAATTTTTCAACCGGCCCTCGTAAAGTTAATTTTTCAACCGGCCCTCGTAAGGTAGTTTTTTCAACCGGCCCTCGTAAGGTAGTTTTTTCAACCGGCCCTCGTAAGGTAGATTTTTCAACCAGCCCTCGTAAAGTTAATTTTTCAACCGGCCCTCGTAAGGACGATTATTCAACCGGCCCTCGTAAGGTAGATTTTTCAACCGGCCCTCGTAAAGTCAATTTTTCAACCGGCCCTCGTTAGGTAGATTTTTCAACCGGCCCTCGTAAGGTAGATTTTTTAACCGGCCCTCGTAAAGTCAATTTTTCAACCGGCCCTCGTAAAGTAAAATTTTCAACCGGCCCTCGTAAAGTAAATTTTTCAACCGGCCCTCGTAAAGTAAATTTTTCAACCGGCCCTCGTAAGGTCGATTTTTCAACCGCCCCTCGTTAGATAGATTTTTCAACCGGCCCTCGTAAGGTAGTTTTTTCAACCGGCCCTCGTAAGGTAGATTTTTCAACCGGCCCTCGTATGGTAGATTTTTCAATCGGCCCTCGTAAGGTCGATTTTTCAACCGGCCCTCGTAAACTCAATTTTTCAACCGACCCTCGTAAAGTCAATTTTTCAACCGGCCCTCGTAAGGTAGATTTTTCAACTGGCCCTCGTAAACTCAATTTTTCAACCGGCCCTCGTAAGGTCGATTTTTCAACTGGCCCTCGTAAAGTCAATTTTTCAACCGGCCCTCGTAAAGTAAATTTTTCAACCGGCCCTCGTAAAGTAAATTTTTCAACCGGCCCTCGTAAGGTAGATTTTTTAACCGGCCCTCGTAAGGTAGATTTTTCAACCGGCCCTCGTAAAGTAAATTTTTCAACCGGCCCTCGTAAGGTAGTTTTTTCAACCGGCCCTCGTAAGGTAGATTTTTCAACCGGCCCTCGTATGGTAGATTTTTCAACCGGCCCTCGTAAGGTAGATTTTTCAACCGGCCCTCGTAAGGTAGATTTTTCAACCGGCCCTCGTAAAGTCAATTTTTCAACCGGCCCTCGTAAAGTCAATTTTTCAACCGGCCCTCGTAAAGTCAATTTTTCAACCGGCCCTCGTAAAGTCAAGTTTTCAACCGGCCCTCGTAAAGTCAGTTTTTCAACCGGCCCTCGTGAAGTCAATTTTTCAACCGGCCCTCGTAAAGTCAATTTTTTAACCGGCCCTCGTAAGGTCGATTTTTCAACCGCCCCTCGTTAGGTAGATTTTTCAACCGGCCCTCGTAAGGTAGATTTTTTAACCGGCCCTCGTAAGGTAGATTTTTCAACCGGCCCTCGTAAAGTCAATTTTTCAACCGGCCCTCGTAAGGTAGATTTTTTAATCGGCCCTCGTAAGGTAGATTTTTCAACCGGCCCTCGTAAAGTCAATTTTTCAACCGGCCCTCGTAAAGTCAATTTTTCAACCGGCCCTCGTAAAGTCAAGTTTTCAACCGGCCCTCGTAAAGTCAGTTTTTCAACCGGCCCTCGTGAAGTCAATTTTTCAACCGGCCCTCGTAAAGTCAATTTTTTAACCGGCCCTCGTGAAGTCAATTTTTCAACCGGCCCTCGTAAGGTCGATTTTTCAACCGGCCCTCGTAAACTCAATTTTTCAACCGACCCTCGTAAAGTCAATTTTTCAACCGGCCCTCGTAAGGTAGATTTATCAACTGGCCCTCGTAAACTCAATTTTTCAACCGGCCCTCGTAAGGTCGATTTTTCAACTGGCCCTCGTAAAGTCAATTTTTCAACCGGCCCTCGTAAAGTAAATTTTTCAACCGGCCCTCGTAAAGTAAATTTTTCAACCGGCCCTCGTAAGGTCAATTTTTCAACCGCCCCTCGTTAGATAGATTTTTCAACCGGCCCTCGTAAGGTAGATTTTTTAACCGGCCCTCGTAAGGTAGATTTTTCAACCGGCCCTCGTAAAGTAAATTTTTCAACCGGCCCTCGTAAGGTAGTTTTTTCAACCGGCCCTCGTAAGGTAGATTTGTCAACCGGCCCTCGTAAGGTAGATTTTTTAACCGGTCCTCGTAAGGTAGATTTTTCAACCGGCCCTGTCAAACTCAATTTTTCAACCGGCCCTTGTAAAGTAAATTTTTCAACTGGCCCTCGTAAGGACGATTTTTCAACCAGCCCTCGTAAAGTCAATTTTTCAACCGGCCCTCGTAAAGTCAATTTTTCAACCGGCCCTCGTAAGGTCGATTTTTCAACCGCCCCTCGTTAGGTAGATTTTTCAACCGGCCCTCGTAAGGTAGATTTTTTAACCGGCCCTCGCAAGGTAGATTTTTTAACCGGCCCTCGTAAGGTAGATTTTTCAACCGGCCCTCGTAAAGTAAATTTTTCAACCGGCCCTCGTAAGGTAGATTTTGCAACCAGCCCTCGTAAACTCAATTTTTCAACCGGCCCTCGTAAAGTCAATTTTTCAACCGGCCCTTGTAAAGTAAATTTTTCAACCGGCCCTCGTAAGGACGATTTTTTAACCGGCCCTCGTAAGGTAGATTTTCCAACCGGCCCTCGTAAGGTAGATTTTTCAACCGGCCCTCGTAAAGTCAATTTTTCAACCGGCCCTCGTAAAGTCAATTTTGCAACCGGCCCTCGTAAAGTAAATTTTTCAACCGGCCCTCGTAAAGTAAATTTTTCAACCGGCCCTCGTAAGGTAGATTTTTCAACCGGCCCTCGTAAAGTAAATTTTTCAACCGGCCCTCGTAAGGTAGTTTTTTCAACCGGCCCTCGTAAGGTAGATTTGTCAACCGGCCCTCGTAAGGTAGATTTTTTAACCGGCCCTCGTAAGGTAGATTTTTTAACCGGCCCTCGTAAGGTAGATTTTTCAACCGGCCCTCGTAAAGTAAATTTTTCAACCGGCCCTCGTAAAGTCAATTTTTCAACCGGCCCTCGTAAGGTAGATTTTTCAACCGGCCCTCGTAAGGTAGATTTTTCAACTGGCCCTCATAAGGTAGCTTTTTCAACAGGCCCTCGTAAAGTCAATTTTTCAGCTGGCCTTCGTAAAGTCAATTTTTCAACCGGCCCTCGTAAGGACGATTATTCAACCGGCCCTCGTAAGGTAGATTTTTCAACCGGCCCTCGTAAAGTCAATTTTTCAACCGGCCCTCGTTAGGTAGATTTTTCAACCGGCCCTCGTAAGGTAGATTTTTTAACCGGCCCTCGTAAAGTCAATTTTTCAACCGGCCCTCGTAAAGTAAAATTTTCAACCGGCCCTCGTAAAGTAAATTTTTCAACCGGCCCTCGTAAGGTCGATTTTTCAACCGCCCCTCGTTAGATAGATTTTTCAACCGGCCCTCGTAAGGTAGTTTTTTCAACCGGCCCTCGTAAGGTAGATTTTTCAACCGGCCCTCGTATGGTAGATTTTTCAACCGGCCCTCGTAAGGTCGATTTTTCAACCGGCCCTCGTAAACTCAATTTTTCAACCGACCCTCGTAAAGTCAATTTTTCAACCGGCCCTCGTAAGGTAGATTTTTCAACTGGCCCTCGTAAACTCAATTTTTCAACCGGCCCTCGTAAGGTCGATTTTTCAACTGGCCCTCGTAAAGTCAATTTTTCAACCGGCCCTCGTAAAGTAAATTTTTCAACCGGCCCTCGTAAAGTAAATTTTTCAACCGGCCCTCGTAAGGTAGATTTTTTAACCGGCCCTCGTAAGGTAGATTTTTCAACCGGCCCTCGTAAAGTAAATTTTTCAACCGGCCCTCGTAAGGTAGTTTTTTCAACCGGCCCTCGTAAGGTAGATTTTTCAACCGGCCCTCGTATGGTAGATTTTTCAACCGGCCCTCGTAAGGTAGATTTTTCAACCGGCCCTCGTAAGGTAGATTTTTCAACCGGCCCTCGTAAAGTCAATTTTTCAACCGGCCCTCGTAAAGTCAAGTTTTCAACCGGCCCTCGTAAAGTCAGTTTTTCAACCGGCCCTCGTGAAGTCAATTTTTCAACCGGCCCTCGTAAAGTCAATTTTTTAACCGGCCCTCGTAAGGTCGATTTTTCAACCGCCCCTCGTTAGGTAGATTTTTCAACCGGCCCTCGTAAGGTAGATTTTTTAACCGGCCCTCGTAAGGTAGATTTTTCAACCGGCCCGGTCAAACTCAATTTTTCAACCGGCCCTTGTAAAGTAAATTTTTCAACCGGCCCTCGTAAGGTAGATTTTTCAACCGGCCCGGTCAAACTCAATTTTTCAACCGGCCCTTGTAAAGTAAATTTTTCAACTGGCCCTCGTAAGGACGATTTTTCAACCAGCCCTCGTAAAGTCAATTTTTCAACCGGCCCTCGTAAAGTCAATTTTTCAACCGGCCCTCGTAAGGTCGATTTTTCAACCGGCCCTCGTAAAGTCAATTTTTCAACCGGCCCTCGTAAGGTAGATTTTTTAACCGGCCCTCGTAAGGTAGATTTTTTAACCGGCCCTCGTAAGGTAGATTTTTCAACCGGCCCTCGTAAAGTAAATTTTTCAACCGGCCCTCGTAAGGTAGATTTTCCAACCAGCCCTCGTAAACTCAATTTTTCAACCGGCCCTCGTAAAGTCAATTTTTCAACCGGCCCTTGTAAAGTAAATTTTTCAACCGGCCCTCGTAAGGACGATTTTTTAACCGGCCCTCGTAAGGTAGATTTTCCAACCGGCCCTCGTAAGGTAGATTTTTCAACCGGCCCTCGTAAAGTCAATTTTTCAACCGGCCCTCGTAAAGTCAATTTTCAACCGGCCCTCGTAAAATCAATTTTTCAACCGGCCCTCGTAAAGTCAATTTTTCAACCGGCCCTCGTAAAGTAAATTTTTCAACCGGCCCTCGTAAAGTAAATTTTTCAACCGGCCCTCGTAAGGTCGATTTTTCAACCACCCCTCGTTAGATAGATTTTTCAACCGGCCCTCGTAAGGTAGATTTTTCAACCGGCCCTCGTAAGGTAGATTTTCCAACCGGCCCTCGTAAAGTAGATTTTTCAACCGGCCCTCGTAAACTCAATTTTTTCAACCGCCCCTCGTAAAGTTAATTTTTGAACCGGCCCTCGTTAGGTAGATTTTTCAACCGGCCCTCGTAAGGTAGATTTTTTAACCGGCCCTCGTAAGGTAGATTTTTCAACCGGCCCTCGTAAAGTAAATTTTTCAACCGGCCCTCGTAAAGTTAATTTTTCAACCGGCCCTCGTAAGGTAGTTTTTTCAACCGGCCCTCGTAAGGTAGTTTTTTCAACCGGCCCTCGTAAGGTAGATTTTTCAACCGGCCCTCGTATGGTAGATTTTTCAACCGGCCCTCGTAAGGTAGATTTTTCAACCGGCCCTCGTAAGGTAGATTTTTTAACCGGCCCTCGTAAAGTAGATTTTTCAACCGGCCCTCGTAAAGTAAATTTTTCAACCGGCCCTCGTAAAGTAAATTTTTCAACCGGCCCTCGTAAGGTCGATTTTTCAACCGCCCCTCGTAAGGTAGATTTTTCAACCGGCCCTCGTAAAGTAAATTTTTCAACCGGCCCTCGTAAAGTTAATTTTTCAACCGGCCCTCGTAAGGTAGTTTTTTCAACCGGCCCTCGTAAGGTAGTTTTTTCAACCGGCCCTCGTAAGGTAGATTTTTCAACCAGCCCTCGTAAAGTTAATTTTTCAACCGGCCCTCGTAAGGACGATTATTCAACCGGCCCTCGTAAGGTAGATTTTTCAACCGGCCCTCGTAAAGTCAATTTTTCAACCGGCCCTCGTTAGGTAGATTTTTCAACCGGCCCTCGTAAGGTAGATTTTTTAACCGGCCCTCGTAAAGTCAATTTTTCAACCGGCCCTCGTAAAGTAAAATTTTCAACCGGCCCTCGTAAAGTAAATTTTTCAACCGGCCCTCGTAAAGTAAATTTTTCAACCGGCCCTCGTAAGGTCGATTTTTCAACCGCCCCTCGTTAGATAGATTTTTCAACCGGCCCTCGTAAGGTAGTTTTTTCAACCGGCCCTCGTAAGGTAGATTTTTCAACCGGCCCTCGTATGGTAGATTTTTCAATCGGCCCTCGTAAGGTCGATTTTTCAACCGGCCCTCGTAAACTCAATTTTTCAACCGACCCTCGTAAAGTCAATTTTTCAACCGGCCCTCGTAAGGTAGATTTTTCAACTGGCCCTCGTAAACTCAATTTTTCAACCGGCCCTCGTAAGGTCGATTTTTCAACTGGCCCTCGTAAAGTCAATTTTTCAACCGGCCCTCGTAAAGTAAATTTTTCAACCGGCCCTCGTAAAGTAAATTTTTCAACCGGCCCTCGTAAGGTAGATTTTTTAACCGGCCCTCGTAAGGTAGATTTTTCAACCGGCCCTCGTAAAGTAAATTTTTCAACCGGCCCTCGTAAGGTAGTTTTTTCAACCGGCCCTCGTAAGGTAGATTTTTCAACCGGCCCTCGTATGGTAGATTTTTCAACCGGCCCTCGTAAGGTAGATTTTTCAACCGGCCCTCGTAAGGTAGATTTTTCAACCGGCCCTCGTAAAGTCAATTTTTCAACCGGCCCTCGTAAAGTCAATTTTTCAACCGGCCCTCGTAAAGTCAATTTTTCAACCGGCCCTCGTAAAGTCAAGTTTTCAACCGGCCCTCGTAAAGTCAGTTTTTCAACCGGCCCTCGTGAAGTCAATTTTTCAACCGGCCCTCGTAAAGTCAATTTTTTAACCGGCCCTCGTAAGGTCGATTTTTCAACCGCCCCTCGTTAGGTAGATTTTTCAACCGGCCCTCGTAAGGTAGATTTTTTAACCGGCCCTCGTAAGGTAGATTTTTCAACCGGCCCTCGTAAAGTCAATTTTTCAACCGGCCCTCGTAAGGTAGATTTTTTAATCGGCCCTCGTAAGGTAGATTTTTCAACCGGCCCTCGTAAAGTCAATTTTTCAACCGGCCCTCGTAAAGTCAATTTTTCAACCGGCCCTCGTAAAGTCAAGTTTTCAACCGGCCCTCGTAAAGTCAGTTTTTCAACCGGCCCTCGTGAAGTCAATTTTTCAACCGGCCCTCGTAAAGTCAATTTTTTAACCGGCCCTCGTGAAGTCAATTTTTCAACCGGCCCTCGTAAGGTCGATTTTTCAACCGGCCCTCGTAAACTCAATTTTTCAACCGACCCTCGTAAAGTCAATTTTTCAACCGGCCCTCGTAAGGTAGATTTATCAACTGGCCCTCGTAAACTCAATTTTTCAACCGGCCCTCGTAAGGTCGATTTTTCAACTGGCCCTCGTAAAGTCAATTTTTCAACCGGCCCTCGTAAAGTAAATTTTTCAACCGGCCCTCGTAAAGTAAATTTTTCAACCGGCCCTCGTAAGGTCAATTTTTCAACCGCCCCTCGTTAGATAGATTTTTCAACCGGCCCTCGTAAGGTAGATTTTTTAACCGGCCCTCGTAAGGTAGATTTTTCAACCGGCCCTCGTAAAGTAAATTTTTCAACCGGCCCTCGTAAGGTAGTTTTTTCAACCGGCCCTCGTAAGGTAGATTTGTCAACCGGCCCTCGTAAGGTAGATTTTTTAACCGGTCCTCGTAAGGTAGATTTTTCAACCGGCCCTGTCAAACTCAATTTTTCAACCGGCCCTTGTAAAGTAAATTTTTCAACTGGCCCTCGTAAGGACGATTTTTCAACCAGCCCTCGTAAAGTCAATTTTTCAACCGGCCCTCGTAAAGTCAATTTTTCAACCGGCCCTCGTAAGGTCGATTTTTCAACCGCCCCTCGTTAGGTAGATTTTTCAACCGGCCCTCGTAAGGTAGATTTTTTAACCGGCCCTCGCAAGGTAGATTTTTTAACCGGCCCTCGTAAGGTAGATTTTTCAACCGGCCCTCGTAAAGTAAATTTTTCAACCGGCCCTCGTAAGGTAGATTTTGCAACCAGCCCTCGTAAACTCAATTTTTCAACCGGCCCTCGTAAAGTCAATTTTTCAACCGGCCCTTGTAAAGTAAATTTTTCAACCGGCCCTCGTAAGGACGATTTTTTAACCGGCCCTCGTAAGGTAGATTTTCCAACCGGCCCTCGTAAGGTAGATTTTTCAACCGGCCCTCGTAAAGTCAATTTTTCAACCGGCCCTCGTAAAGTCAATTTTGCAACCGGCCCTCGTAAAGTAAATTTTTCAACCGGCCCTCGTAAAGTAAATTTTTCAACCGGCCCTCGTAAGGTAGATTTTTCAACCGGCCCTCGTAAAGTAAATTTTTCAACCGGCCCTCGTAAGGTAGTTTTTTCAACCGGCCCTCGTAAGGTAGATTTGTCAACCGGCCCTCGTAAGGTAGATTTTTTAACCGGCCCTCGTAAGGTAGATTTTTTAACCGGCCCTCGTAAGGTAGATTTTTCAACCGGCCCTCGTAAAGTAAATTTTTCAACCGGCCCTCGTAAAGTCAATTTTTCAACCGGCCCTCGTAAGGTAGATTTTTCAACCGGCCCTCGTAAGGTAGATTTTTCAACTGGCCCTCATAAGGTAGCTTTTTCAACAGGCCCTCGTAAAGTCAATTTTTCAGCTGGCCTTCGTAAAGTCAATTTTTCAACCGGCCCTCGTAAGGACGATTATTCAACCGGCCCTCGTAAGGTAGATTTTTCAACCGGCCCTCGTAAAGTCAATTTTTCAACCGGCCCTCGTTAGGTAGATTTTTCAACCGGCCCTCGTAAGGTAGATTTTTTAACCGGCCCTCGTAAAGTCAATTTTTCAACCGGCCCTCGTAAAGTAAAATTTTCAACCGGCCCTCGTAAAGTAAATTTTTCAACCGGCCCTCGTAAGGTCGATTTTTCAACCGCCCCTCGTTAGATAGATTTTTCAACCGGCCCTCGTAAGGTAGTTTTTTCAACCGGCCCTCGTAAGGTAGATTTTTCAACCGGCCCTCGTATGGTAGATTTTTCAACCGGCCCTCGTAAGGTCGATTTTTCAACCGGCCCTCGTAAACTCAATTTTTCAACCGACCCTCGTAAAGTCAATTTTTCAACCGGCCCTCGTAAGGTAGATTTTTCAACTGGCCCTCGTAAACTCAATTTTTCAACCGGCCCTCGTAAGGTCGATTTTTCAACTGGCCCTCGTAAAGTCAATTTTTCAACCGGCCCTCGTAAAGTAAATTTTTCAACCGGCCCTCGTAAAGTAAATTTTTCAACCGGCCCTCGTAAGGTAGATTTTTTAACCGGCCCTCGTAAGGTAGATTTTTCAACCGGCCCTCGTAAAGTAAATTTTTCAACCGGCCCTCGTAAGGTAGTTTTTTCAACCGGCCCTCGTAAGGTAGATTTTTCAACCGGCCCTCGTATGGTAGATTTTTCAACCGGCCCTCGTAAGGTAGATTTTTCAACCGGCCCTCGTAAGGTAGATTTTTCAACCGGCCCTCGTAAAGTCAATTTTTCAACCGGCCCTCGTAAAGTCAAGTTTTCAACCGGCCCTCGTAAAGTCAGTTTTTCAACCGGCCCTCGTGAAGTCAATTTTTCAACCGGCCCTCGTAAAGTCAATTTTTTAACCGGCCCTCGTAAGGTCGATTTTTCAACCGCCCCTCGTTAGGTAGATTTTTCAACCGGCCCTCGTAAGGTAGATTTTTTAACCGGCCCTCGTAAGGTAGATTTTTCAACCGGCCCGGTCAAACTCAATTTTTCAACCGGCCCTTGTAAAGTAAATTTTTCAACCGGCCCTCGTAAGGTAGATTTTTCAACCGGCCCGGTCAAACTCAATTTTTCAACCGGCCCTTGTAAAGTAAATTTTTCAACTGGCCCTCGTAAGGACGATTTTTCAACCAGCCCTCGTAAAGTCAATTTTTCAACCGGCCCTCGTAAAGTCAATTTTTCAACCGGCCCTCGTAAGGTCGATTTTTCAACCGGCCCTCGTAAAGTCAATTTTTCAACCGGCCCTCGTAAGGTAGATTTTTTAACCGGCCCTCGTAAGGTAGATTTTTTAACCGGCCCTCGTAAGGTAGATTTTTCAACCGGCCCTCGTAAAGTAAATTTTTCAACCGGCCCTCGTAAGGTAGATTTTCCAACCAGCCCTCGTAAACTCAATTTTTCAACCGGCCCTCGTAAAGTCAATTTTTCAACCGGCCCTTGTAAAGTAAATTTTTCAACCGGCCCTCGTAAGGACGATTTTTTAACCGGCCCTCGTAAGGTAGATTTTCCAACCGGCCCTCGTAAGGTAGATTTTTCAACCGGCCCTCGTAAAGTCAATTTTTCAACCGGCCCTCGTAAAGTCAATTTTCAACCGGCCCTCGTAAAATCAATTTTTCAACCGGCCCTCGTAAAGTCAATTTTTCAACCGGCCCTCGTAAAGTAAATTTTTCAACCGGCCCTCGTAAAGTAAATTTTTCAACCGGCCCTCGTAAGGTCGATTTTTCAACCACCCCTCGTTAGATAGATTTTTCAACCGGCCCTCGTAAGGTAGATTTTTCAACCGGCCCTCGTAAGGTAGATTTTCCAACCGGCCCTCGTAAAGTAGATTTTTCAACCGGCCCTCGTAAACTCAATTTTTTCAACCGCCCCTCGTAAAGTTAATTTTTGAACCGGCCCTCGTTAGGTAGATTTTTCAACCGGCCCTCGTAAGGTAGATTTTTTAACCGGCCCTCGTAAGGTAGATTTTTCAACCGGCCCTCGTAAAGTAAATTTTTCAACCGGCCCTCGTAAAGTTAATTTTTCAACCGGCCCTCGTAAGGTAGTTTTTTCAACCGGCCCTCGTAAGGTAGTTTTTTCAACCGGCCCTCGTAAGGTAGATTTTTCAACCGGCCCTCGTATGGTAGATTTTTCAACCGGCCCTCGTAAGGTAGATTTTTCAACCGGCCCTCGTAAGGTAGATTTTTCAACCGGCCCTCGTAAGGTAGATTTTTCAACCGGCCCTCTCAAACTCAATTTTTCAACCGGCCCTTGTAAAGTAAATTTTTCAACCGGCCCTCGTAAGGACGATTTTTCAACCGGCCCTCGTAAAGTCAATTTTTCAACCGGCCCTCGTAAAGTCAATTTTTCAACCGGCCCTCGTAAGGTCGATTTTTCAACCGCCCCTCGTTAGGTAGATTTTTCAACCGGCCCTCGTAAGGTAGATTTTTTAACCGGCCCTCGTAAGGTAGATTTTTCAACCGGCCCTCGTAAAGTAAATTTTTCAACCGGCCCTCGTAAGGTAGTTTTTTCAACCGGCCCTCGTAAGGTACATTTATCAAGCGGCCCTCGTAAAGTCAATTTGTCAACCGGCCCTCGTAAAGTCAATTTTTCAACCGGCCCTCGTAAGGTAGATTTTTTAATCGGCCCTCGTAAGGTAGATTTTTCAACCGGCCCTCGTAAAGTCAATTTTTCAACCGGCCCTCGTAAAGTCAATTTTTCAACCGGCCCTCGTAAAGTCAAGTTTTCAACCGGCCCTCGTAAAGTCAGTTTTTCAACCGGCCCTCGTGAAGTCAATTTTTCAACCGGCCCTCGTAAAGTCAATTTTTTAACCGGCCCTCGTAAGGTCGATTTTTCAACCGCCCCTCGTTAGGTAGATTTTTCAACCGGCCCTCGTAAGGTAGATTTTTTAACCGGCCCTCGTAAGGTAGATTTTTCAACCGGCCCTCGTAAAGTCAATTTTTCAACCGGCCCTCGTAAGGTAGATTTTTTAATCGGCCCTCGTAAGGTAGATTTTTCAACCGGCCCTCGTAAAGTCAATTTTTCAACCGGCCCTCGTAAAGTCAATTTTTCAACCGGCCCTCGTAAAGTCAAGTTTTCAACCGGCCCTCGTAAAGTCAGTTTTTCAACCGGCCCTCGTGAAGTCAATTTTTCAACCGGCCCTCGTAAAGTCAATTTTTTAACCGGCCCTCGTGAAGTCAATTTTTCAACCGGCCCTCGTAAGGTCGATTTTTCAACCGGCCCTCGTAAACTCAATTTTTCAACCGGCCCTCGTAAAGTTAATTTTTCAACCGGCCCTCGTAAGGTCGATTTTTCAACCGCCCCTCGTTAGGTAGATTTTTCAACCGGCCCTCGTAAGGTAGATTTTTTAACCGGCCCTCGTAAGGTAGATTTTTCAACCGGCCCTCGTAAAGTCAATTTTTCAACCGGCCCTCGTAAGGTAGATTTTTTAATCGGCCCTCGTAAGGTAGATTTTTCAACCGGCCCTCGTAAAGTCAATTTTTCAACCGGCCCTCGTAAAGTCAATTTTTCAACCGGCCCTCGTAAAGTCAAGTTTTCAACCGGCCCTCGTAAAGTCAGTTTTTCAACCGGCCCTCGTGAAGTCAATTTTTCAACCGGCCCTCGTAAGGTAGATTTTTTAATCGGCCCTCGTAAGGTAGATTTTTCAACCGGCCCTCGTAAAGTCAATTTTTCAACCGGCCCTCGTAAAGTCAATTTTTCAACCGGCCCTCGTAAAGTCAATTTTTCAACCGGCCCTCGTAAAGTCAATTTTTCAACCGGCCCTCGTAAAGTAAATTTTTCAACCGGCCCTCGTAAAGTAAATGTTTCAACCGGCCCTCGTAAGGTCGATTTTTCAACCGCCCCTCGTTAGATAGATTTTTCAACCGGCCCTCGTAAGGTAGATTTTTCAACCGGCCCTCGTAAGGTAGATTTTCCAACCGGCCCTCGTAAAGTAGATTTTTCAACCGGCCCTCGTAAACTCAATTTTTTCAACCGCCCCTCGTAAAGTTAATTTTTCAACCGGCGATCGTTAGGTAGATTTTTCAACCGGCCCTCGTAAGGTAGATTTTTTAACCGGCCCTCGTAAGGTAGATTTTTCAACCGGCCCTCGTAAAGTTAATTTTTCAACCGGCCCTCGTAAGGTAGTTTTTTCAACCGGCCCTCGTAAGGTAGTTTTTTCAACCGGCCCTCGTAAGGTAGATTTTTCAACCGGCCCTCGTATGGTAGATTTTTCAACCGGCCCGCGTAAGGTAGATTTTTCAACCGGCCCTCGTAAGATAGATTTTTCAACCGGCCCTCGTAAGGTAGATTTTTCAACCGGCCCTCTCAAACTCAATTTTTCAACCGGCCCTTGTAAAGTAAATTTTTCAACCGGCCCTCGTAAGGACGATTTTTCAACCGGCCCTCGTAAAGTCAATTTTTCAACCGGCCCTCGTAAAGTCAATTTTTCAACCGGCCCTCGTAAAGTCAATTTTTCAACCGGCCCTCGTAAGGTCGATTTTTCAACCGGCCCTCGTAAAGTCAATTTTTCAACCGGCCCTCGTAAGGTAGATTTTTTAACCGGCCCTCGTAAGGTAGTTTTTTCAACCGGCCCTCGTAAGGTACATTTTTCAACCGGCCCTCGTAAACTCAATTTTTCAACCGACCCTCGTAAAGTCAATTTTTCAACCGGCCTTCGTAAGGTAGATTTATCAACTGGCCCTTGTAAACTCAATTTTTCAACCGGCCCTCGTAAGGTCGATTTTTCAACTGGCCCTCGTAAAGTCAATTTTTCAACCGGCCCTCGTAAAGTAAATTTTTCAACCGGCCCTCGTAAGGTCAATTTTTCAACCGCCCCTCGTTAGATAGATTTTTCAACCGGCCCTCGTAAGGTAGATTTTTTAACCGGCCCTCGTAAGGTAGATTTTTCAACCGGCCCTCGTAAAGTAAATTTTTCAACCGGCCCTCGTAAGGTAGCTTTTTCAACCGGCCCTCGTAAGGTAGATTTGTCAACCGGCCCTCGTAAGGTAGATTTTTTAACCGGTCCTCGTAAGGTAGATTTTTCAACCGGCCCTGTCAAACTCAATTTTTCAACCGGCCCTTGTAAAGTAAATTTTTCAACTGGCCCTCGTAAGGACGATTTTTCAACCAGCCCTCGTAAAGTCAATTTTTCAACCGGCCCTCGTAAAGTCAATTTTTCAACCGGCCCTCGTAAGGTCGATTTTTCAACCGCCCCTCGTTAGGTAGATTTTTCAACCGGCCCTCGTAAGGTAGATTTTTTAACCGGCCCTCGTAAGGTAGATTTTTTAACCGGCCCTCGTAAGGTAGATTTTTCAACCGGCCCTCGTAAAGTAAATTTTTCAACCGGCCCTCGTAAGGTAGATTTTGCAACCAGCCCTCGTAAACTCAATTTTTAAACCGGCCCTCGTAAAGTCAATTTTTCAACCGGCCCTTGTAAAGTAAATTTTTCAACCGGCCCTCGTAAGGACGATTTTTTAACCGGCCCTCGTAAGGTAGATTTTCCAACCGGCCCTCGTAAGGTAGATTTTTCAACCGGCCCTCGTAAAGTCAATTTTTCAACCGGCCCTCGTAAAGTCAATTTTGCAACCGGCCCTCGTAAAGTAAATTTTTCAACCGGCCCTCGTAAAGTAAATTTTTCAACCGGCCCTCGTAAGGTCGATTTTTCAACCGCCCCTCGTAAGGTAGATTTTTCAACCGGCCCTCGTAAAGTAAATTTTTCAACCGGCCCTCGTAAAGTTAATTTTTCAACCGGCCCTCGTAAGGTAGTTTTTTCAACCGGCCCTCGTAAGGTAGTTTTTTCAACCGGCCCTCGTAAGGTAGATTTTTCAACCGGCCCTCGTAAAGTTAATTTTTCAACCGGCCCTCGTAAGGACGATTATTCAACCGGCCCTCGTAAGGTAGATTTTTCAACCGGCCCTCGTAAAGTCAATTTTTCAACCGGCCCTCGTTAGGTAGATTTTTCAACCGGCCCTCGTAAGGTAGATTTTTTAACCGGCCCTCGTAAAGTCAATTTTTCAACCGGCCCTCGTAAAGTAAATTTTTCAACCGGCCCTCGTAAAGTAAATTTTTCAACCGGCCCTCGTAAAGTAAATTTTTCAACCGGCCCTCGTAAGGTCGATTTTTCAACCGCCCCTCGTTAGATAGATTTTTCAACCGGCCCTCGTAAGGTAGTTTTTTCAACCGGCCCTCGTAAGGTAGATTTTTCAACCGGCCCTCGTATGGTAGATTTTTCAACCGGCCCTCGTAAGGTAGATTTTTCAACCGGCCCTCGTAAGGTAGATTTTTCAACCAGCCCTCTCAAACTCAATTTTTCAACCGGCCTTTGTAAAGTAAATTTTTCAACCGGCCCTCGTAAAGTCAATTTTTCAACCAGCCCTCGTAAGGTCGATTTTTCAACCGCCCCTCGTTAGGTAGATTTTTCAACCGGCCCTCGTAAGGTAGATTTTTTAACCGGCCCTCGTAAGGTAGATTTTTCAACCGGCCCTCGTAAAGTAAATTTTTCAACCGGCCCTCGTAAGGTAGTTTTTTCAACCGGCCCTCGTAAGGTACATTTATCAAGCGGCCCTCGTAAAGTCAATTTTTCAACCGGCCCTCGTAAAGTCAATTTTTCAACCGGCCCTCGTAAGGTCGATTTTTCAACCGCCCCTCGTTAGATAGATTTTTCAACCGGCCCTCGTAAGGTAGATTTTTCAACCGGCACTCGTAAGGTAGATTTTCCAACCGGCCCTCGTAAAGTAGATTTTTCAACCGGCCCTCGTAAACTCAATTTTTTCAACCGCCCCTCGTAAAATTAATTTTTCAACCGGCCCTCGTTAGGTAGATTTTTCAACCGGCCCTCGTAAGGTAGATTTTTTAACCGGCCCTCGTAAAGTAGATTTTTCAACCGGCCCTCGTAAAGTAAATTTTTCAACCGGCCCTCGTAAAGTTAATTTTTCAACCGGCCCTCGTAAGGACGATTATTCAACCGGCCCTCGTAAGGTAGATTTTTCAACCGGCCCTCGTAAAGTCAATTTTTCAACCGGCCCTCGTAAAGTCAATTTTTCAACCGGCCCTCGTAAAGTCAATTTTTCAACCGGCCCTCGTAAAGTCAAGTTTTCAACCGGCCCTCGTAAAGTCAAGTTTTCAACCGGCCCTCGTGAAGTCAATTTTTCAACCGGCCCTCGTAAAGTCAATTTTTTAACCGGCCCTCGTAAGGTCGATTTTTCAACCGGCCCTCGTAAACTCAATTTTTCAACCGACCCTCGTAAAGTCAATTTTTCAACCGGCCCTCGTGAAGTCAATTTTTCAACCGGCCCTCGTAAAGTCAATTTTTTAACCGGCCCTCGTGAAGTCAATTTTTCAACCGGCCCTCGTAAGGTCGATTTTTCAACTGGCCCTCGTAAAGTCAATTTTTCAACCGGCCCTCGTAAAGTAAATTTTTCAACCGGCCCTCGTAAAGTAAATTTTTCAACCGGCCCTCGTCAGGTCGATTTTTCAACCGCCCCTCGTTAGATAGATTTTTCAACCGGCCCTCGTAAGGTAGATTTTTTAACCGGCCCTCGTAAGGTAGATTTTTCAACCGGCCCTCGTAAAGTAAATTTTTCAACCGGCCCTCGTAAGGTAGTTTTTTCAACCGGCCCTCGTAAGGTAGATTTTTCAACCGGCCCTCGTAAGGTTGATTTTTCAACCGGCCCTCGTAAGGTAGATTTTTCAACCGGCCCTCGTAAAGTCAATTTTTCAACCGGCCCCCGTAAAGTCAATTTTTCAACCGGCCCTCGTAAAGTCAATTTTTCAACCGGCCCTCGTAAAGTCAAGTTTTCAACCGGCCCTCGTAAAGTCAATTTTTCAACCGGCCCTCGTGAAGTCAATTTTTCAACCGGCCCTCGTAAAGTCAATTTTTTAACCGGCCCTCGTGAAGTCAATTTTTCAACCGGCCCTCGTAAGGTCGATTTTTCAACCGGCCCTCGTAAACTCAATTTTTCAACCGACCCTCGTAAAGTCAATTTTTCAACCGGCCCTCGTAAGGTAGATTTTTCAACTGGCCCTCGTAAAGTAAATTTTTCAACCGGCCCTCGTAAAGTAAATTTTTCAACCGGCCCTCGTAAGGTCGATTTTTCAACCGCCCCTCGTTAGATAGATTTTTCAACCGGCCCTCGTAAGGTAGATTTTTCAACCGGCCCTCGTAAAGTAAATTTTTCAACCGGCCCTCGTAAGGTAGTTTTTTCAACCGGCCCTCGTAAGGTAGATTTTTTAACCGGCCCTCGTAAGGTAGATTTTTCAAGCGGCCCTCGTAAAGTCAATTTTTCAACCGGCCCTCGTAAAGTCAATTTTTCAACCGGCCCTCGTAAGGTAGTTTTTTCAACCTGCCCTCTTAAGGTAGATTTTTCAACCGGCCCTCGTAAGGTAGATTTTTCAACCGGCCCTCGTAAAGTCAATTTTTCTACCGGCCCTCGTAAAGTCAATTTTTCAACCGACCCTCGTAAGGTAGATTTTTTAACAGCCCCTCGAAAGGTAGATTTTTCAACCGGCGCTCGTAAAGTCAATTTTTAACCGGCCCTCGTAAAGTCAATTTTTCAACCGGCCCTCGTAAGGTAGATTTTTCAACCGCCCCTCGTAAGGTAGATTTTTTAACAGGCCCTCGAAAGGTAGATTTTTCACCCGGCGCTCGTAAAGTCAATTTTTCAACCGGCCCTCGTAAAGTCAATTTTTCAACCGGCCCTCGTAAGGTAGATTTTTCAACCGGCCCTCGTAAAGTAAATTTTTCAACCGGCCCTCGTAAAGTCAATTTTTCAACCGGCCCTCGTAAGGTAGTTTTTTCAACCGGCCCTCTTTAGGTAGATTTGTCAACCGGCCTCCATAAGGTACATTTTTCAAGCGGCCCTCGCAAAGTCAATTTTTCAACCGGCCCTCGTAAAGTCAATTTTTCAACCGGCCCTCGTCAGGTAGATTTTTCAACCGGCCCTCGTAAGGTAGATTTTTCAACCGCCCCTCGTAAGGTAGATTTTTTAACAGGCCCTCGAAAGGTAGATTTTTCACCCGGCGCTCGTAAAGTCAATTTTTCAACCGGCCCTCGTAAAGTCAATTTTTCAACCGGCCCTCGTAAGGTAGATTTTTCAACCGGCCCTCGTAAAGTAAATTTTTCAACCGGCCCTCGTAAAGTCAATTTTTCAACCGGCCCTCGTAAGGTAGTTTTTTCAACCGGCCCTCTTTAGGTAGATTTGTCAACCGGCCTCCATAAGGTACATTTTTCAAGCGGCCCTCGCAAAGTCAATTTTTCAACCGGCCCTCGTAAAGTCAATTTTTCAACCGGCCCTCGTCAGGTAGATTTTTCAACCGGCCCTCGTAAGGTAGATTTTTCAACCGGCCCTCGTAAGGTAGATTTTTCAACCGGCCCTCGTATGGTAGATTTTTCAACCGGCCCTCGTAAGGTAGATTTTTCAACCGGCCCTCGTAAAGTCAATTTTTCAACCGGCCCTCGTAAAGTCAATTTTTCAACCGGCCTTCGTAAAGTCAATTTTTCAACCGACCCTCGTAAGGTAGATTTTTTAACAGCCCCTCGAAAGGTAGATTTTTCAACCGGCGCTCGTAAAGTCAATTTTTCAACCGGCCCTCGTAAGGTAGATTTTCAACCGGCCCTCGTAAGGTAAATTTTTCAACCGGCCCTCGTAAGGTAAATTTTTCAACCGGCCCTCGTAAAGTCAATTCTTCAACCGGCCCTCGTAAGGTAGATTTCTGAACCGGCCCTCGTAAAGTACACTTTTCAACCGGCCCTCGTAAAGTCAATTCTTCAACCGGCCCTCGTAAGGTAGATTTCTGAACCGGCCCTCGTAAAGTAGACTTTTCAACCGGCTTTCGTAAAGTAGATTTTTCAACCGGCCCTCGTAAAGTAGACTTTTCAACCGGCTTTCGTAAAGTAGATTTTTTAACCGGCCCTCGTAAAGTAGACTTTTCGACCGGCCCTCGTAAAGTAGACTTTTCATCCGGCCCTCGTAAAGCAGTCTTTTCAACCGGCCCTCGTAAAGTAGATTTTTCAACGGGCCCTCATGTGGTATTTGTCAACCGGCCCGGTTGAGCTGCCATTTTTTAAATATTTTTTCAAGATTTTTCAAATTCAACGAGCGATTTTTTCCCTTTGCTTCTGATTTCGCGGATTTTCAAACTGCCTCAAGGAATAGAAATAATTGGCATATTTGGATGAAACTATCGCCATTCTTTAAGTCTACTTCGTGACCTTTCCAAAACCCCCCTATCAAATCTCAATAGGGATAACGATTGCAAAGATATCGCAGCTTGAAAATTCGTATTATTCAATTTGAACAAAGATTCTATAATTTAAAATTTATATTATTTTAGCCACTATTGCATCATAACCCCTGAAATCTGAATTAATTAAAAGTATTGTCATTATTCTTAGAAATAAGACAATCTACTATATTTAATTCATATTATTTGTAATCATTATCATCTTTGTAAAAAAAAATAATTAACCTATCATTGCAAAATATTTGATCGACGCTAGTTATTCAATTATCTTGCGATTTTCGCAATTCATGTAAAGCACAAAGAAAGTCTGACGCTGCAGTATCTTGGATACCTAAAACACCTTGTCTTTTCATATCAAATGAAAATGACTAAAGACATGGCCTACTGCAGCGGTCTCGCTTTCTCTCTCTCCCTCTCTCTGTTTCTCTCGCTCTCTCTCTCTTTCGCTCTGTGGTAATACGCCCGGGAGACAGAAACACTTGGCTCTTCCCACTATTACTATATATTACAGTACGAAGAAGACGCCGCTAGCGTTCAAGTATATATGATTCGTTAGCGGAATGTTCGCGAACCAAATTTGGGCTATACTGATCGGCCACGGCTTGTATGCAGGTAATCTTACCACAAAACTTTTCGTGCAAATAGTATTGCCGAAGTTTTGCACCTACAAAAATGTACAAGTACTCAGTGTGTAAGTTTTTTATTACTGCATAGGGTGACATAAAGGATTTTTTGCATAACTAGCTTTGAAGGTCAGTAAATACATTTTTATTTTACAGATAACTGGTGGCAATGCAAACTGTAATTTTTTTTTTTGGAATTTTAAAATTCTAAGAATGTCACCTTATAGGATAGTACTAACTGGATTATATACTAAAATTTCCATTCATTTGGTTTGATAGTTTTTCAATGTTCTTTGCACGAAAATTTAGGTCTGCTACGATGGTAAAAAAGAGCTTTCACATCCTCTTAAAACGCATCTATAGAATATTACGATTATTCGTATAAGGCCCAAAACATGCGTGTGTATATGAACTGGCCCAAATAATTACGATGTGTCGGCCAACTTTAATACGTCAGTCTGCGCCAATGTACTTTCGCCAGAGATGCACCGATCGCTATCTGTCGTGCATATCGTATTAACCCACCTAGTATTATTTTGTCCAGTAACTTTTCGCCCTTATGAACTTTAGCGGATATACTCTCGGCAAATATAATACCCCACCAAAAATATGTACTTTTACAACGGTGGATAAAAACATATCGACTGCCAGTCACTTTCCAGCGCCTGTAGCAGCACGTACAATCTCGGCCAGTAGTTATTAAAGTCGGCAAGAGAGAAATTGACAACGATTTCCCACCTTGACACGTGTCTGATGAATATGCAAATCAAACAATGAGGGTATAAAGTGCAGCTGTACCGATTCCTGATGAAAAATAACTTTAAGTATAAATGACAAAAAAAGAGCTCGTATAATAAATACATGGTACGCAGTGAAGACACAGCTGTAGCACGTGTATTTGTGTATACGATGATATTTACAATTTTACAAGCAACAATTCGTATTTCTATAGACATAAATCGATCCAATCAATCTTTTTTGAGTTCGATACACCGGAAAAACGGAATGAATTATGCTCTGTCAAATCTTTGTACGCCAGGCACACTTCGCGATGATATATCTACACGAAAAAAAAAACAGATCTGTTATCATTTAGAGAACCTGTACGTCAGCAGGTATTCTTTATCATAATGTTAGGTGAAAACAAGTCCAATAATATAGTAAGCCAGTAATTCATTTCATTTACGAATATTCGATTTAATCATCGCTTATAAGAAGGAAAAGAAAATGAATTGATCAATAAAAAAAATGGAAATGAAAAATGAGTGAATGGTTTCCCAATACTTCTGAATGCTTACTCCACCCATGACTTTTACATTCAATTAAATTAAGTTAAGAAGCAAAGAGTAATAAGTTTGACGTGTATAAAAGTGTATTTATTTATTGTCACTATTATATTTATAGATGTAATTAACTCAAACGGGTGAACAATGAATCACTGGCACCCAGTGAATGACTGCTGCGGTAGAATAACACAAATAAATCAGAAAATATTTACTCATTGCATTACCAGTAATTCTTACATATCTTTTATCTATTCCTGTTACCTGTGTGGTGAAGTAATTTTTTTGTCTCACGTAGGTTGTGTAGGAGAAAACATTGACGAAAAGCCCTGTGTTTAGCATAGGAATGTTAATGTCTGTGTGTCTTACGAGATATACGTGATTATTCAAGATTATTTTACATTGATTTTCAACATTTTATCTAATGATCAATAACACCTTCACGAGCTCAAATGCAATAAGTTTCATAACCTGGAGTCCGTTGAGTTTTCTGTTTATATAATGCGGTCATTCATTAGGTACCAACTTTTTCATAAAAATTCAGTGATTGACTACGGTGGATGTTCCGATAAACGACACCAAGCCAATCTTTTACACCTCGTATTATATGGAGAGTCAAACAGAGCGCCAAAGATGCAAATGCAGATACAGATATAAGTTTTTACGGGCGGTCGAAGAGTGATCACTGGTCAATGACTAGGGTATCCACCTTATTTCGTATAAACTCTCACATATCTGTCTACATACGAGAAAAATTGTCGAATAACCATAATAGAGATTGTTTGAACTTTGAATAAATGTGGTTGTCTCAATCATATTATTTCATGATCATTTTGTTTATACTTTCTCATCCTAATTCTTTAAAAAAAAAGATGACTGAAAATGAAAGAAAATACGCTCAGGCATTGGAAAAAAGAACAAGAACACCGGCTGATCAATGAAAAGCAAAAAAAAGAGCGAAAATTGGAGCTCGTATATTGCTTACCCGTAATTTTTCATAGACAGTTCGATCGATTCAATTTGATCGTTGTTTAAATTTTTCAAACTATTTGAAGTTCGGTGCCCTTGGGGTTCGCTATCAAAATCGCGATCTTAGCTAGTATACACTATCGACAAACATTACTTTATTCACTGGAAATGTTTCATATTAATACGTAAACGTGGTATTCGAGATAAGGGTTTTAAGGTAAATTATTATAATTCCCACTTGCCGGATTTAAACATAGATAAGTATTGCATCTGCTCTTGTACTAAAGGCTAAATTATTTTGACCATTTTCAGAAAAAAGGTACAAAAAAAACGAATAGTACGGCATTTTCTGCTATAAATTCAAGGTTGCAACAAATCGGTAGCTACATAAATTTACACCTTATTACAACTCCATCGTACTCTTAATTAATTCGTAGTATTACTTTTATATGAAAAAAAAATCAATCATTGATCGAGCTGCATTTCCTTATTATCAGAACAGGCTAAAACTTTACGATTACTTTGAACGGTTTTTCCCTATACGAGCATCTTATCGGGATCACTCTGACTTGCCTGCCTCTACCCTCTGACGTACCCCGGCAAGGTACTTACTTTCCTTGCACGCTTCTCATTAAATATTTTGATTTTAAGGCGAATTTATTGGCAACGTATTTACGTCACTCATCATCTGCGTATCTCACCAACTGCGCTAACAGGAGAAAGTCTAGTCACGTCAGTTTCATATCAAATAATCGACGAAACCTTTGTCGGGGGATGACCATGATGTAGTGCGTCGTCTCACTACACCTATATATCTAATCATATTCGATCAATCGACACACCGTCACTTTTCCATCAATTCAAAATGTTGTTTTGCTAAATAATGATAAACGGCTTACGAGTTATATACAAGTCTAAATGTCCGAATTCAGAATGATTTTCTAATTTTTCTCGTTGACAAAAAACTGGATAGGATTAAAGATTGTGCGGCATTTGCCGGTAGGTAGGCATCGTTATGCAACGATAAAATTCGAACGATGGTGATTTTTTTCCATAGGGAGGATGAAACTCGATCGATCTCTTGCGTTATTTAATTATCGTCAATCGATTAAAGATAACTCTTTCTTCTTCGGAGTCAATGCAAATTTCTCATTTTGAGGAACGATTCTTAAAAAAATTGAAACTCTTTATATTATGTTATCGGGTATTCCAGCTGAACCGCACCCACTTGCCGGCTGAACTATTTTTTTTATCTTGAAACGCAATTATATTCGCTTGGAAGGAAATTCCGCACCAATTTTTAGATCTCTAGCTACGATATTCGTTAAAATTCACGGGAATGAAGAGTTTCAATTTATAACCGTCGAGAAAATCATCCGCATAGATCGAAATTAGGGGGATGATTTTTTTTATTTTATCTCCAATTCAATTACTGCAATGAATGTACAAGATCATTATTTGCAACGAGATTCGTGTATGTAATCTTATCTATAAAATTATATTTTGAATATAATGACAAGAAACGACTTTGCATGTTTTCTTTTTCACCCATTTTACCAGTTACGCGTGAGTTGTTTCTACCCACTATAAAAGTATGAACTACGATAGAAATCGTAAATTTAAAGAACTTGAGAATTCTTGTTCATACTTAAAATATCGTAATTTTCAAACTAAAAAAGATCGCAATTTGACATTTTCGTAGTGACTTTTCAGGTATACGTAGAAGAAAAAAAATTTTGTCAACTTAAATTATTATGTTTTTGAGAAAAGTGATTTTTCATGTTTTTTCGGTTGTTCACCGCCAACGAAGGGATTTCTTTTTTTTTGCGCTAAATCAGCAATATTCATTTTGGAAAGTCCAAAAAATTGCTGATCGAAATTCCTGTTGACAAAAAAAATTATTCAAAATTGTGTATATTGGCAAAACCTTGTATCCTTAAAACGTTAAAAGTGAGCAAACGTTGAAAATCTTTGTTTGAGTACATTTCAATGGATATTGTAATTAAAAATCGAATAATTAGTGTGGAAGGTTCTTTCAGGCAATTTCGAAACATACTCAAGTTTTAAGAAAATTGAAACAGGTAGGTAGGAAAGTGATTTCGGTTCAGCTGGAATGCCCCATACTCATCGGCGACAGGATACACTAACACTTACTGAAATAAGATATTTCGATCCACTAGTAAGTATTATCTTCGGATACGTTCTCCGTCACCAACAGTATGATCGAGAACAACTGTGTCCGTCTGCCAATCGCGCTTGTCAAAATACAGCCTCGATAAATACGTTAATTTATCAATACCATACCTAAACGTGAAAGATACCGGTGCGTCGGTGCAGTCTGAGGCATGCAATAATAGCAATAAATTTAATAAACGTTGTACATCTTCATAATACGGTAAGAGAGAGAGAGAGAGAGAGCGCGAGAGGGGGAGGGAGAGAGAGAGAGAGAAAGAGAGAAAGAGAAACAGTACTGAGAGTGGTCATATATAAAAAGGGGCCGTTGATACTTTTGGTTAGCAGTGCACCGTTACGACACGCTGCCAACGTGATACAGGCCAAATTCGAGTTCAATACGAAGGTTGCAATGACAGGTACAAGAATCTTCAATTATGATAGATTGGTATTCGAAGAAAAAAAATGACACAACTGTATTTCACTGGATATTTCCATCTATAAAATAAATTAAATTGTTAACAACGAAATAATCGGCTTATTCTTTTCAGTCTTGAGATATCTAATTCTTGTTTCGGCGATCACGTTCGTGCTCGGCGCACCCCATGCGTCGAAGATTCGTCGATCCGTAATACATCATATTGCTAAGGGTGAAATCGGAAAGCACGGGGCAGGTTCCGACCACTGGGGTTCCAAAGGAAAGTCCAAGGCTGATGAGGAAAGTTGTGAAGACGAAAGTGACGAGTGGGATGGTGAACATGGCAAAGGCCACACGAAACCAATGCCGCCTAAAAAAGGTGTAGACGAAGATTGTGATTCTTCTGATTCGGAGGGGTCTACATCCAAAGCGAAGTCTTCGTCGAGTTCTAAGGCATCTGCTGCTTCGAAGGGGAAGGGTTCTAAATCCATATCATCGGCTGCTTCAAGTGCCAAGGCATCTGCTGCTTCGCATGGGAAGGGTGCTAAATCCATGGCATCGGCTGCTGCAAGTGCCACCGCATCTGCTGCTTCGAAGGGGGGTTCTAAGGCCGAATCTTCGGCTACTTCAAGTGCCAAGGCTTCTGCTGCTTCGCTGGGAAAAGGTGCTAAATCCATATCATCGGCTACTTCAAGTGCCAAGGCATCTGCTGCTTCGAAGGGGAAGGGTGCTAAATCCATAGCATCGGCTGCTGCAAGTGCCACCGCATCTGCTGCTTCGAAGGGGGGTTCTAAGGCCGAATCATCGGCTACTTCAAGTGCCAAAGCATCTGCTGCTTCGCTGGGGAAGGGTGCTAAATCCATAGCATCGGCTGCTTCAAGTGCCACCGCATCTGCTGCTTCGAAGGGGGGTTCTAAGGCCGAATCATCGGCTACTTCAAGTGCCAAGGCTTCTGCTGCTTCGCTGGGGAAGGGTGCTAAATCCATAGCATCGGCTGCTTCAAGCGCCATAGCATCTGCTGCTTCGAAGGCATCGGGAAGCTCCAAAGGACATAAAGGGCACGAGGGTCATGGATGGAAATCTGGCGGAGGCTCAAAAGGTCATAAAGGGCATAAATCTGAATCTGGAAAAGGATCCGAAAAAGGACATAAAGGGGACGAATCAGAATCTTGCGAAAGCTCGGAAGAAAATGATGGTCATAAATCGAAATCTAGTGGAGGTTGGAAAGGACACAAGGGTCATAAATCTGAATCTGGAAAAGGCACCAAAGGACATAAAGGTCATAAATCTGAATCTGGAAAAGGCTCTAAAGGGCATAAAGGTGAAAAATCAGAATCTGACGAAAGCTGCGAAGACGATGAAGGTCATAAATCGAAATCTGAGGGGCACAAGAGTCATAAATCTGGATCTGAAAAAGGCTGGAAGAGCCATAAAGGTCACAAATCAAAATCTGAGGAAAGTTGTGAGGAACATGGAGGTCATAAATCGGAATCTAAAGGACATTATAAAGGAAGCAAAGGTCATAAATCAGAATCTGAAAAAGGCTCCAAGGGCCATAAAGGGCAAAAATCAGGTTCTTTAGTAAAGTGGGGAGCACTTAAAGGTCATAAATCGAAATCGGAGGAGAGTTGCGAGGAGCACGAAGGTCATAAATCTGAATCCAAATGGCACAAAGGCCATAAATCTGAATCCAAAAAAGGCTCCAAGGGACACAAAGGCCACGAATCAGAAACTGAAGATTGCTGGGAGAAACATACAGGTCATAAATTCATAGCTCGAAAAAGCTCCAAAGGGCACAAAGATCATAAATCTGAATCCGGGAAAGGCTCCAAAGGGCACAAAGATCATAAATCTGAATCCGGGAAAGGCTCCAAAGGACACAAGAGCCATAAATCAGAATCTGAAGAAAGCAGCGAAGAAAATGAATCAGGATGGACGGAAAGCTTCAAGGGAAGTAAAGGCCATGAACTACTATCTGGAGGTAGCTCCAAAGGACTTAGCCACGTAACTGGAGGCGTGTCTAAAGGGCTCGGTCATATAAGTAAAGGCGGTTCTAAAGGACTTGGTCATATAAGTGGAGGCCTCTCCAAAGGTCTCGACGGCCTAAATGTTGGCAGCTTCGAAGAACACGGATCTGGTGGAAGATCCAAGGGGCATAGATCAACGCCCGAAGAAGACTGGGACTGAACTAAATGTTAAAAACTTCAACACAGAGACCTTTTTAGCAGCACATTGATTGATATAAACCATTCAACTCCTACATTCTGTCATCTTTATAGAAAATATTGTATATTTATAATTTCGTCATTCTAATACATTTTTGGTATAATTGATTGGTATGATCCGAAGTGAGCGTTTCAATCAATGTGAATGACGCATATTTTATGTCAAAGATTTGCAACAAAATATACATTTATTCATAAAACAACCCTTCAGGAGTGTAAATGGACTCGCATAAGTTAGAGGGTTGAATGTGTGGTAAATATGTAAAGCAGGTGTAATGGAACAATACTTAAAGAGTGATTAGGAACGTTTGTGTTACTGTTCAATTTAATTATCTACATATTAGCAAGCGATAACGTACTCTAAATGAGATGTGAAAAAGAATTACAGACACCCAATCACCAGAATGCATAGAGCAACTTTTAATGAAACTAAGTGGATAGATTTATGCAGAATTAATCGTTAATGACATAAGACCTCATTCAAGCGGTTACAGCTTTGAAGGAGATCATAACATAAAAACGTCCTAATACCAATAGTTTTACATACAATAATAAACGAATTTATTAAAAGTTACAATGTAATAATTCTTGTTGGTTTAAGCTTAAGCTACTAGGAGCCTGACTTTATTGGAAATAAAATAAAATCGAAAACGACTATATAATTTACTCATGAGCCTCAGGCATGCTAACCACCCCATTTCAATTCCCATCTGCTCATCCTATTATTTCTAGGATGGAAGTAGATCATTTCGAAATAAATTTTATTAATGATAATGATGTGGTAAGTTAAGGGGTCATTTTCGTCCAATACGCCCGAAAAGCTGGGCAGTCTTTAGAATTTTATTTTCAGTGAACGCAATCCAATGAATAATAGTTTCAATTAATTTTTAGTTTATTGTAGCACGCTTAAACTACACAAAACCTGTTTCACAAAAATAATCTTATTTCAATCGTCTGTTAATGGGGAAGAACGCATCTTTGAAAATGCATTTGTCGCTGGCGTAGACCATTTTGGCTTCAAAAATAACCTGCAACAAAAAAAGCTGAAAGGTTCTTAATTTCTATGAATACGACTATCGCTGAACCTCCAATTAAGAGTAAATGAAAAATTGAAAAAAATGCGGCGAATTCAAAATTAGAGTGTGGTTGCGATGGTAGGTGCAATGTAACACCGTCGATTTTTTAATGTATGGCAGATATATATCCTAAATATACTTAACCTTCGTTTTCGAGGTGTATGAAATTGAATCCATAAATTGAACTTCAGAACGATTTAACGTATGCAGGAATGCTCTAACAGTGAATGTTTCAGTGATATTACGGCCAGTGCACGAAGACTAAAGCCCGAATTTTCAGCCGTAAGTTCGATCTAGTGATAGATGTTATCCATTTACGCGGCAAGCCCACTATATGGCAGGTGGCAGGCAACGCTTACGTCGCCCAACACGGCAACTCTGCTATATGGTGGGCGATGTGGGAAATAGGTTTATGATCATACAAGACACAAGAATGACTACCGATGAGATCTTACGGTTTTTCAGAATTTGAGGTCTTAATTCAGGAATTAAAAATTGTGAAGCTAATATGGTAGACTAGAATGCAAAAATTACTTTATTTTGATAAAATTTAGTTCACTGATTACAAATCTGAAGGCAACATTGAGAGATTCAAAATAGCAGATCTAATATGGTGGAACAAAATTTAAAAAAATTGACTTGATTTAGAAGGAACTCAGTAATCAGAAGGTTTTGAGGTCAACATAGAATTATTTAAACACAATAATTTAGAATATGCCGTTGGACACAACAACACTAATTGATTATCCGGAATACTCGGTAGTTTGTGGCCTTCGGTAAATTGTAGTGTCAGCTGTATGAATGCCGTTTAACGTATTGAATCTTTTTTTCATGATTCGAGTAGTGTAAAACATTGGTCACTCTGTTGTGCTATGTGTACGTTATGTATCTACTAAATTGAGTGTATAGTATGAACGGGACCTTGTGGACTTCGGTTACTGATAGTATTTTACTTTGTGGATATCGTTCAATGTATTGAATTTTTCTGGTGATTCGAATATTATACATTGTGTAATCCAATAGTTTGTATTAAAATGGGGGTGTATTGAACTAGCGTATTAACACTGTGAAAAAAATATTGTTGAATCTACAAAATAGGCGTTCGCGGGCGTTCAAACGAATGATTAGTTGACTTAATAAAAATTTAGTTGTTTCAATCATATAGTGAGTTGTCCCATCCATTCCATAATATGGGTAGACTAACTCAACCCAAAATATGATTGGGGCGACGAAAATTTTGTTGCCAACGAAAAATTCGTTTGAACGCCCGTGAACACCAATTTAGTAAATACAAAAATATTTTTTTCTTAGTGAATATATTGTTATTTAGACATGTAATCGTGGACCCAAACCTCGAAAAGCACTGTAGCAGCGGTCAAAATTTCCCACTCAAATTCTTATGTTCATCGGAATAATGAATACAAGAATTCAAGAATAAAGTCTGGATAACAGCAATAAGCTTTGCTCAGAAATGACTTAACGTCGTCTGAAAAAGGGCACTTGCAAGAATAAGATGAAAAACTGATCACTTACTGTCTTGCATTATAGTCATAGTGGTCTCTGTTGTTATTATACAATTTTTCAACGTATTTCCTAATTGCTCTGCGAAATTTAATGAGCAACGAACAAGGGTATAGGGCAGTATAAAAGGCTGTCCCCTAAATCTTGAGACTACATATCTATCATGGAAGCAAACATTTTCAGCCCACCCTAAGCAATTATCAACTCGATCACACCCATATACTACGCCGACCACTCGGAATTAACCAGAAAACCAAAACAAAAGGCATGTCTTACAATATCATAATTTGCATTTGCATATCTACGAAGAATGTAGGCTTGAAAAACAGCGACTAGCACTTTTTTCACTTTCGGGAGCGCAATCAATTTTTTTGGATAATAATCCGACAACGCGAAAGTATGGAATACACGGGCTGGGAGAACTTTAGAATCCGGCTTGCATTTTATAACGATGTATACACGAAATAACATGTTTATTTTCATTAGTGTATGTGTACACCTGCGCATGAGGAAACGGGGCTTTTTATTATGATGATAATTAAGTTAAGAGCAGTAAAATTATATAACTAAATAAATTTATTTGCCGTTTTTGTGAACGGCAAAGAGTCAAATTTAGTAGCGGAATCTTGGGACTTTCAAGCTAATCACAATAAATCTGAATTTTGTTCACCCTAATATTGGTCCTTCGTACTGTGTGTAAATTCCATGCATACGTCAATACCTCAGCTTGGCCGTGAAAATCCTCTGCTGTATTAGTACTCTTGTAATGTCACGTCCAGCTCGGTGGTCTCACACACGAGAAACTAAGGTTTTTGTTTTCATTTTTAAGAAGATTTGTATTCACATTGCTGGTATGGAATGTCCGGGCTATGAATCTTGTCGATGAAGCTTCTGTCAAAATATTACCGGAAAATTGGGCTGAGTGATGAATTCTGTTACAATTGAATTCCCTCGAATGGATAATTCCAGCTGTGATAACAAGGACAAACAGATTTTCGCGTGCGTCACGGACAGGCCCAGTTTGTCAGAAAATTTGCCTCGGAATAACGATAACACGATCAACAACCCTATTAGGGTATTCTTCACGACGAAACCTTTTAAAAATGTATTTATAAATACTGTTTAATATAGTTAGACGATTATTGAACGTGAATAACAGGCTCATATTAATTACGTGTTATTTGTAACATCACAATATTGATTTAGTGGGGTTTCAGATCATCAATTCGCGTATGATTAATTATGGGATTTATGTTGATATAATTGAGCGATCGATTTATATATGTGTGGGAACAGTATTTTGAAGGAAATAATTATGCTTCCTCTATCACCAGCAATATCACGGAAAGAATGGCCGTCAATCGACCGCGCTTGTCAAAACATCGCGTCGATAAATATTTTAATTCACTAACCAAAATACAATGTGTGCACGTGGAGAGTATTGCTGTGTGGTTACGGCCCGAGACTATATGAAAATAGCAATAAATTTAACAAATTCTGAAAGTACTCCGGGTGGGATAAGACATAAAGACAATAGTGAAGCGTGCCCAGTATAAAACACGAGCGAAAATAATCTTAAGTAGCAGTGCGCCGCTCCCGCGACGTATCAATTTCATTACAAGGCTCAACCGAAGACTGCAATGATAGGTACATTAACGATAAATTGCCGCTACTTGGTTTATCGTCTGAAACATGTTCACGGAATAATTCATATTCACCTTTACTGATTTAATGCAACGCAAAGCAAATTATGTGTGTACATTTATTTTTCAGTGTTGAAGTATTTAATTCTGGCCTCGGCGATTGCATGTGTGCTTGGCGTACGGCGTGGACCAGAAGATGATATAAAAATCAACACCCGTTCGTATCACAGAGAGAAAA